>JAWNMN010000835.1:0-600000 GCA_035044025.1 Drosophila paracracens | reverse complement strand
TAGAAACGCGCTTAACTACAATAGAAACAATCAACAAAAAAAAGTGATTCCACATCGAAAACGTGACAGCTTTGCAAAATGGACGCCAAAGAGTTCCGCGAGTTTGGCAAAGCTGCCGTTGACTTCATCGCCGACTATCTGGAAAATATTCGAGAAAATGATATACTGCCCTCCGTCGAGCCCGGCTACCTTTTACCAATGCTACCCAAGCAGATGCCCGAGACACCAGAAGCTTGGCCTAAGATTCTATCGGACATCAATCGCGTGATAAAGCCGGGCATCACCCACTGGCAGTCACCCAACATGCACGCCTACTTTCCCACTAGTATTTCCTATCCATCTTTAGTGGGCGAATTCCTGGCCAGCGGATTCGGCATCGTTGGCTTCAGTTGGGTACGCGCCGGTGAAATCTCCACATGATTCATTGTTCAATCAAGCTCAATACAAGCCCTTTGTTTACTCTGGGTAGTGAAAGTTGCGACTCTCAAAGAACTCGACAAACAGGTTGCTAAAGCGCTAACGAGAGACAAATCAAAAAGAGTATTGTTTTAATCCAGGGACTGGGTCAAGTTCAATAGAGTTGTCTTCACTTTTAACGTTGATTGGTGACTTTTTTACGAATAATTTATTGATCATTTATTTATTTTACAGAGCATGAAATGATTCGATTGTTACTAAAATTATATTAATTTAATTAATTATCATTTGATTAAATCATTAATTATTATTAATGTGTACCTTTCACGTCAACCTTTCTTACAGATCTGCAGTCCGGCATGCACTGAACTCGAAGTGGTTGTCATGGACTGGCTGGCAAAGTTCCTGCAGTTGCCCGAGCATTTTTTGCATGAGAACGATGGTCCTGGCGGTGGCGTCCTTCAGGGCTCGGCCAGCGAGGCTGTCCTTGTGGCTGTCCTGGCGTCCCGCGAGCAGGCCGTGCGCAGAGAACGCGAATGCCACCCGGAGCTGAGTGAGAGCGATATACGCGGCAAATTGATTGCCTACTCCTCGGATCAGAGCAACAGTTGCATAGAGAAAGCTGGCGTGTTGGCAGCTATGCCCATCAAACTGCTGCCCGCAGGTGAAGATCTCATCCTTCGTGGCGCAACGCTAAAAGAGGAAATTGAGAAGGATGTGGCTGCCGGTTTCATACCAGTCATATGCATAGCCACGCTGGGAACAACGGGCACATGCGCCTACGATGACATTGAATCGCTGGCCAGCATCTGTGAGCAGCACCAGGTGTGGCTGCATGTGGATGCAGCATACGCGGGAGGTGCCTTTGCTCTGGATGAGTGCGCCGAACTGCGTCGAGGCTTGGATCGCGTGGACTCACTGAACTTTAATTTGCACAAGTTCATGCTGGTTAACTTTGACTGTGCGGCGATGTGGGTGCGCGATGCTAACAAAGTGGTGGACAGCTTCAATGTGGATCGCATCTACCTAAAGCACAAGCATGAAGGCCAGACACAGATACCTGATTTCCGCCACTGGCAGATCCCACTCGGTCGCCGCTTTCGCGCCCTCAAAGTGTGGATAACATTCCGCACGCTGGGCGCTGAGGGTCTTCGTGCCCACATGCGCAAGCACATCGATTTGGCTATCCAGTTTGAGAAGGCGGTTAAGGCAGATAACCGTTTCGAGTTGGTGGCACCACGTGCCTTGGGATTGGTTTGCTTTCGGGCGAAGGGCGACAATGAGATCACGGCACATCTGCTGCAGCGTTTGATGGAGCGCAAGAAGATTTACATGGTCAAGGCGGAGCATTGTGGTCGTTTGTTTCTGCGTTTTGCCATATGCGGGATGGATCCCAAACCATCAGACATTGAGTTTGCCTGGACGGAGATTGAGACACAACTGACAGCAATCTGTGCTGAGCATCAGGTGAATGCTCGCAAGGCTGCAGATGTAACCGAGCTATCGCGTCATCTAACTGGATTACAATTAACGAATGAAACTTTGCGCCGCTAGTACAAAAATACTCCAACTTCAACATTCAAACTTATTTATGTAGATTATATTTATTCTTAATATAATTTTAGTTGGTCTGATCGTTGTTAATGTAACAAAAAGTTAAGATTTAATAAATGGATTAAAATATAATAATTAAAAAAATAGCTAACTCTGATTTTTGAAATAAAATTACAAAATACATTTAAAGGGTTACCGCCTTTAAAACAGTGTGCGGAAATGTGCAAAACATAACCCAATATCGAATTAAAATATCGGCATGCGCATACGATATTAGTAGGCAAAAGTAAACAGTGATGCCAGACAACAACAGCTGCACACAGATGTTCGGATACGCTGGCCAACACAATGTTGTAAATACGAAGATGCAATAGTAAAATGCAGATGTATTACGCGTTGGATTCTCTGGAGGGGCAGCTTCGGCTCCAAACGATACTCTCTTTGGTGTTATGCTCATGCCCGTCCAACGCACAATCACATATCACGAAGAATAATTACTCAACAAACAGTATTGCCGGACACTCAAAAAAGCATTTCATAACAACCATCGACAGCAGCTTAGATACGCATTTCAAATTCTAACAGGCACATTTAATTTTTGGCAGTACTTAAAATAATATTTACCACTTGAACACATGTATTCTTTCAAATAATGAGCATTTAATACGTTTGTTATCTACTAAAGAATGTTTATTAACACTTATTTACTCTTTTACTCTTAATGGCTCAGCTAATTTTCTTATTACATTAATCTGACTTTTATTCCCGGCAACTTTTGGCAATTGCCTCTACGATAAATTAAATAAATAAATAAGTAAATAATATAATATAGTTATAGCGCAAATGAAAATTCTGTAAACAGGCTACTTTATGTTGCCTATGAAAAGTACAATAAAGGAACAATTACGTATGTATATACATATGCGAGCATAATTGTTTTATGCAGTCAGAGACAAAGGAGATATAAAGAGGCTATATAAACGAACAGTAAGTTGTACAAAAAATAAAAGAATTCCAATTAAAATTTCTAAGCTAGTAATCTAATACTGTGTATTCGTTTTTGTTTTTTCTTTTTATATGTACAGCTGATTTGCTGTTTTAAAATAATTATTGCGCGTCACTGACAATAGCTGCGCATCACCATGTGATCTCCTACGGTTGACTATATGATCCGCTGAGCGTCACTGCGTGAGCCTCTCTCATATATCTCCAAGACCTTTAAGATCACTCTTATTAAGAATATATAAAGTAAGTGGAAATATGCATGCAATATTCATTAAATGACTTATTGTTAAATCGTAATCTTGTCGATACATATGTACATTTCTACTCCCGTAATTAGAACATTTTTTATTATAATAGTATATATAGCGATACGCTTTCGGTTCGCAAAATCAGTGTTAACGTTAAATTCGCAGTGGCAACACATCAAAAGTTCAAGGAGATCGACAAAACAGCAGTGGAGCTACTTTATACAGTTATCCCAAAGGTTCTAATCGACCAAAAAGGAAACTAATTAAGAAAAGTACAAATTGAAACGCGCTTAATAACAAAATTAACACCTAAGTGTCATGATCTTGCATCAGATTATTTCTTACATCCATTTGCTCTAGATATTGAATTTACAAGTATTATAATTCAGTTTAATAATTTTTCATTGCTAATCACTTGTTCATATATTCCACCTCAATCAGATGTCTCAATATATCTGAAACATCTATCCGCTAACCAATATATTTCCTCTGTGCTTTCTGATAGAGACTATTTGACTGTATGCGGTGACTTAAATCTTACAGAAATTATATGGTCCGCTCCACCAAATCTATTGGTGCCACTTAGCTCAAATGAATTTATTGATGGGCTTCATGAGTTGTCACTGTCTCAAGTTAACCCTATTCGAAACTGTAACGACCGTTTACTTGATTTAATTTTTGTATTTCACCCTACTTGCAGTATTATCTCTGGCTGTGATCCACTTGTTAATCCCCAAGATCCTTATCATCACACGCTCAATTTGATTCTAGAGCTGCCAACTCTTGTGCCTTTTGTAGCAACGGATTCTACACGTAAGAATCATTGCTTCCGTAAAGCAGATTTTGTCAGACTTAATCAATTAATATTTGACAGTGATTGGTCAGAATTTGACTCCGGTACCAATTTGGATAATGCTGTGTCAATATTTTAAACTAACATTGACTCACATTTGGATACTTGTGTTCCCCGTTCGAATCCTGGGAAGGTAAATAGGCCTCCCTGGTTTTCGCAGGAATTAGATAGGAATCCTTTTGTTTACTCTCGCTATTTAGTTGCTAGAGCAACTTTTATTACTCATAACTCACGTTGATATCATAATTACCTTCTTCGTTGTAGGCTGCAATTTGCACAAGATCCTAAGCAGTTCTATAACTTTGTGAACATGAAACGCAAATCGTCTTCGTTACCTAACTTCGTTTTCTATGAAGATACGAAAGCAAAAGATGACCAGGAAGAAGCCGATCTGTTTCCTCTACTAACTTCTCACCAAATGTACCATATGCTTAGCCTGTTCAAAGAGCTAATTGCATTTTTGCTGCTGTGCTCACTTTAGAGTCACTTCTTGCCGACCTACACTCAATCAAGCCTGGGTATTCGCCAGGTCCAGATGGAGTTCCAGGATGTGTACTTAAGTACTGTTCTGAGTCTATTTGCAAACTTGTTGCTTTCCCGCTATTTGGAAGGAATCCTTTATTATTCCTTTCCATAAAAATGGCTCAAAGTCTGATTAAAAAAAAACTACAGTGGTATTTCCAAATTGTCCGCAATACCTAAGGCGTTTGAGAAAATACTAACGACTGAGCTGCAACACTCATGGAGTTCCATTATTTCACCATTCCAGCATGGTTTTGTGAAATGTAGGTCTACTAACACTATCATTCTTCAATTTACCTTCCTTGTGTTCAAAGGATTTCAGAATAAAATGCAAACTGATGTCGTTTATACAGACTTAAGTAAGGCCTTTGATTCTGTTAACCATTGTCTCCTTCTTCACAAACTAAACCTTATCGGATTTCTTGCTAACCTTCTTACCTGGATTTCGGAGTATCTGAGTAACAGAACTCAAAAAATTGTATTTAAATCAGTACTTTCCAAAACCTATCCTAGTAACCTCTGGTGTACCCCAGGGTAGTCACCTGGGTCCAGTGCTTATTAGCCTATTCATTAATGACCTTCCTTCTGTAATATTGAATTCTAACGTACTAATGTATGCTGATGACGTCAAGTTGAGCCTGATGTATACTGATATGACCTCTCATTGCTTATTGCAGGCAGACTTATTTTGCTTTTTGTCGTGGTGTAAAATTACTCTGCTCAACTTGAACTGCTCTAAGCGTAAGGTCATGTCGTTTTATCGTATCACTACGCATGTTGTTAGTTGCACGCTCGATGGGGTGCCACTTGATAGACTGAGGTTTACTTCTTGATCACTGGTTAAAATTCGATATTCAATATTCGATATTCACTGTCAACAAAGCTTTTCAAGTTCTTGGTTTTATAAAGCGTTGGTCTAAGGAATTTGATGACCCTTTTACGACCAAGATACTTTTCACTTCTCTTATATGGATGGATGGATCTTGTGTGTGGTCTCCACAATATCATATTCATCAAAGTAGATTTTAATCTGTACAGAAGAGCTTCTTACTTTTCGCTCTTTGTCGGTTTGACTGGGGTGCTTCTTATTAACCTTCCCTCCCTAACTAACCGTCGTGTTATGCTAGGAGTTGTGTTTGTAGTTAAATTACTTAAAAGTGAAATCCATTCAGAGGCGTTGATTACATTTTTGTGTTCTCTTTAGACCTTCTTGTTATTTCTTCACCCCTTTCTCTTAATCTCTTTACTACTAATTATTCCTTGCATGAAACGTTTCGAGTACTCTGTAATAATGATTATAATAAACTATACCATGTAATCAATTCAGGGTCCTCCATTTCTATAATTAAAAACTCAATTTTAAATGTCCTATCTCGGGAATAACTATTTTGCATGCACAGGTGGTGGTTAACTAATTCTTACTAATTATCCTTGGTCTGATTGGGCTTTCTCTGGGTTTTCCCCAATTCATGCAACAAATGCTGGACAATTTTGCATTTAAATACCCCCAGAAATCATATAAATATTTCTTATTTTTAAATTTATTCATAATTTAAATTTTATTTTAAACTAAATTAAATAAAATTTCTTATTTATTGTATGTTTTGTGTCGACTGACCTTAGTTGACAATAAATAAATAAATAACAGTGATATCTAATGGACACCAAACAGTTTCGCGAGTTTGGCAAAGCCGCCGTTGATTTTATCGCCGACTATGTGGAGAATATTCGCGAAAATGATGTACTACCCTCCGTCGAGCCCGGCTACCTTTTGCCAATGCTGCCCAAGCAGATGCCCGAGACACCAGAAGCTTGGCCTGAGGTTTTATCGGACATCAATCGCGTGATAAAGCCGGGCATCACCCACTGGCAGTCACCCAACATGCACGCCTACTTTTCTTCCATTTCTTCCTATCCGTCTATAGTGGGCGACTTCCTGTCCGGCGGTTTCGGTGTCATTGGCTTCAGTTGGGTAGGTGCATTCAAATCTCAAGATTAAATCAAAAATAAATTATTTTAATTGTCCATAGAACTTTGATACATTTTAGAGATTGAACAGCCTGTTTAAATCATAACTTGCCCACTGTAAGCCTTTTATATTTTCTTCTCTTACAGATCTGTAGTCCGGCATGCACCGAGCTTGAAATGATCGTCATGGACTGGATGGCCAAATTCATGCATTTACCTAAACATTTTTTGCATGAGACCGATGGTCCAGGTGGCGGCGTCATTCAGGGCTCCGCCAGCGAATCTGTCCTGGTGGCTGTCCTGGCGTCCCGCGAGCAGGCCGTGCGCAGAGAACGCGAATGCCACCCGGAGCTGAGCGAGAGCGATATACGCGGCAAATTGATTGCCTACTCCTCGGATCAGAGCAACAGTTGCATAGAGAAGGCTGGCATGTTGGCAGCCATGCCCATGAAACTGCTGTCCGCAGGTGAAGATTTCATCCTTCGTGGCGCAACGCTAAAGGAGGAAATTGAGAAGGATGTGGCTGCCGGTTTCATACCAGTCATATGCATAGCCACGTTGGGAACAACGGGCACATGCGCCTACGACGACATCGAATCGCTGGCCAGCATCTGTGAACAGCACCAGGTGTGGCTGCATGTGGATGCAGCATACGCGGGAGGTGCCTTTGCTCTGGATGAGTGCGCCGAACTGCGTCGAGGCTTGGATCGCGTGGACTCATTGAACTTCAATTTGCACAAGTTCATGCAGATTAACTTTGACTGTACGGCGATGTGGGTGCGCGATGCTAACAAAGTGGTGGACAGCTTCAATGTGGATCGCATCTATCTAAAGCACAAGCATGAAGGCCAGACACAGATACCTGATTTCCGCCACTGGCAGATCCCACTCGGTCGCCGCTTTCGCGCCCTCAAAGTGTGGATAACATTCCGCACGCTGGGCGCTGAGGGTCTTCGTGCCCAAATGCGCAAGCACATCGATTTGGCTATCCAGTTTGAGAAGGCGGTTAAGGCAGATAAACGTTTCGAGTTGGTGGCACCACGCGCCTTGGGATTGGTTTGCTTTCGGGCGAAGGGAGACAATGAGATCACGTCACAGCTGCTGCAGCGCTTGATGGAGCGCAAGAAGATTTACATGATTATGGCGGAGAATCGTGGTCGTGTGTTTCTGCGTTTTGCCATATGCGGGATGGATCCCAAGCCAACAGACATTGAGTTTGCCTGGACGGAGATTGAGACACAACTGACAGCAATCTGTGCTGAGCATCAGGTGAATGCTCGCAAGGCTGCAGATGTAACTGAGCTATCGCGTCATCTAACTGGACTAGAAATACCAAATGCAACGTTGCCAGGCTAATACAAAAATGCTCAAACTTCAACATTCAATCTGAGAATATGTATAAGCTTAAATTAATCTTAATTGGTCTTGTCGGTGTCAATGTAAAAATAAAATATAATAAAATTATAATCATTCAAGCGAAGACTGCACTCTGATATTGTAGAAACTCATTAATCATCAGTAATCAAAGTAAATTTAAAATCTTGCCTCCCTTAATGCAGTGTGTAGACAATATCGATATACATTATCGAGATGCACATACGATAGTAATAAACAAAAGTAAATAGTGATGCCAGACCTACAAAAAGTTATTCAGTGCAATAAATAAAGTGGCAAGACGAACACAAAATACGCTTACAAATGGTATTCAGTGTACTTGCATGAGCTGGCCAACATAATGTTTTGAGTACAAAAATATTTAGGCTATTTGATAACAACAAATACATTGTGAGATCATTTGGAAATATGTCTGATTGCGACAAAATTTCGGTCAATTGAAAACAACAAATATGCATAAATCACAAGCGATTCAATTTTTACAAAATAAAATACACTTTTCCAATTTGTGTTGCTGTTGTATAAATGTATTTTCAAGGATTTTCTTTCTGCATTCGTTTAGTTATGTATAGATTAGCTAGCAGGCACAGCTTATACAATGCAGCCGCACTTCAAGCGGGGGTAACCGGACTGCAGCAGCATGGAAACCGTCACGATTTCAATTACAACTTGGAGTCGACGAAGCTGAATGCCAAAATTGTTATCATTGTTGGGTCTGGCGGGCTTGTCAGCTGCGCAACATCTCCTGGCCAATGGATTCGATAATACACTCGTGCTAGAAGCAACGGATCGTTATGGTGGTCGCATTAATTCCAAGCGTTTTGCTGACAGATATTGCGAACTGGGTGCAAAGTGGGTCAACATTGATTGCTCCCACGACTCCATGTACGAGTTGTTACGCAATGCCGAAGGATTGACCAAAGAACTAAAGCAGCCAAAGAGCGTTTAATATATTTACACAGAGGGCGAGGGGCAGCAGAGTTAACGTTGATTGGTGACTTTTTTACGAATAATTTATTGATCATTTAATTATTTTGCAGAGCATAGAATGATTCGATTGTTACTAAAACATGAGAGCACTTAAGTGGAAAATAATATTATTTTAATTGTCTACTTAAAAAAAAAGTAGAGCCCTCTGCTGCTGCATCGTTTGATGGAGCGCAAGAAGATTTACATGGTCAAGGCGGAGCATTGTGGTCGTTTGTTTCTGCGTTTTGCCATATGCGGGATGGATCCCAAACCAGCAGACATTGAGTTTGCCTGGACGGAGATTGAGACACAACTGACAGCAATCTGTGCTGAGTATCAGGTGAATGCTCGCAAGGCTGCAGATGTAACTGAGCTATCGCTTCATCTAACTGGATTATAATTAACGAATGAAACTTTGCGCCGCTAGTACAAAAATACTCCAACTTCAACATTCAAACTTATTTATGTAGATTATATTTATTCTTAATATAATTTTAGTTGGTCTGATCGTTGTTAATGTAACAAAAAGATTTAATAAATGGATTAAAATATAATAATAAATAAAATAGCTAACTCTGATTTTTGAAATAAAATTACAAAATACATTTAAAGGCCTACCGCCTTTAAAACAGTGTGCGGAATTATTCAAAACATAACCCAATATCGAATTAAAATATCGGCATGCGCATACGATATTAGTAGGCAAAAGTAAACAGTGATGCCAGACAACAACAGCTGCACACAGATGTTCGGATACGCTGGCCAACACAATGTTGTAAATACGAAGATCTAGTTGTAAAATGCAGATGTATTACGCGTTGGATTCTCATCACGAAGAATAATTACTCAACAAACAGTATTGCCGGACACTCAAAAAAGCATTTCATAACAACCATCGACAGCAGCTTAGATACGCATTTCAAATTCTAACGGGCACATTTAATTTTTGGCAGTACTTAAAATAATATTTACCACTTGAACACATGTATTCTTTCAAATAATGAGCATTTGATACACTATTCGTTTGTTATCTATTAAAGAATATTTATTAACACTTATTTACACTTTTAGTCTTAATGGCTCAGCTAATTTTCTTATTACATTAATCTGACTTTTAGTCCCGGCAACTTTTGGCAATTGCCTCTATGATAAATTAAATAAATAAATAAGTAAATAATAAAATATAGTTATAGCGCAAATGAAAATTATGTAAACATAGATCAGATGATGCACTTTATGAAGTCTATAGAAAGTACAATAAAGGAACAATTACATATGTAATTACATATGCGAGCATAATTGTATTATGCAGTCAGAGACAAAGACAAAGAACGAACAGTAAGTTGTACAAAAAATAAAAGAATTCTAATTAAAATTTCTAAGCTAGTTATCTAATACTGTGTATTTGTTTTCGTTTTTTCTTTTTATATGTATAGCTGATTAAAATAATTATAATTATTAAGTATTCATTACATGACTTATTTTTAAGTTGTAATCTTGCTTTCGTAATTAGAACATTTTTCATATATAATAGTATATATAGCGATACGCTTTCGGTTCGCAAAAGCAGTGTTAACGTTAAATTCGCATTGGCAACACATCAAAACTTCAAGAAGACCGACAACACAGCAGTGCATATTAGTGGAGCTACTGCATACAGTTATCCCATCCCAAAGGTTCTAATCGACCAAAAAGGAAACTAATTGAGAAAAGCACAAATTGAAACGCGCTTAATAACAAAAGGAACACCTAAGTAACATAACAGTGACATCTAACGTGACAGCAATGCGTCAAAATGGACGCCAAACAGTTTCGCGAGTTTGGCAAAGCCGCCGTTGATTTTATCGCCGACTATGTGGAGAATATTCGCGAAAATGATGTACTACCCTCCGTCGAGCCCGGCTACCTTTTGTCAATGCTGCCCAAGCAGATGCCCGAGACACCAGAAGCTTGGCCTGAGGTTTTATCGGACATCAATCGCGTGATTAAGCCGGGCATCACCCACTGGCAGTCACCCAACATGCACGCCTACTTTCCCTCCATTGCTTCCTATCCGTCAATAGTGGGCGACTTCCTGTCCGGCGGTCTCGGCGTCGTTGGCTTCAGTTGGGTAGGTGCAGTCAAATCTCAAGATTAAATCAAAAATAAATTATTTTAATTGTCCATAGAACTTTGATACATTTTAGAGATTGAACAGCCTGTTTAAATCATAACTTGCCCACTGTTAGCCTTTTATATTTTCTTCTCTTACAGATCTGTAGTCCGGCATGCACCGAGCTTGAAATGATCGTCATGGACTGGGTGGCCAAATTCATGCATTTACCTGAACATTTTTTGCATGAGACTTATGGTCCAGGTGGCGGCGTCATTCAGGGCTCCGCCAGCGAATCTGTCCTGGTGGCTGTCCTGGCGTCCCGCGAGCAGGCCGTGCGCAGAGAACGCGAATGCCACCCGGAGCTGAGTGAAAGCGATATACGCGGCAAATTGATTGCCTACTCCTCGGATCAGAGCAACAGTTGTATAGAGAAGGCTGGCGTGTTGTCAGCTATGCCCATCAAACTGCTGCCTGCCGGTGAAGATCTCGTACTTCGTGGCGCAACGCTAAAGGAGGAAATTGAGAAGGATGTGGCTGCCGGTTTCATACCAGTCATATGCATAGCCACGCTGGGAACAACGGGCACATGCGCCTACGATGACATCGAATCGCTGGCCAGCATCTGTGAACAGCACCAGGTGTGGCTGCATGTGGATGCAGCATACGCGGGAGGTGCCTTTGCTCTGGATGAGTGCGCTGAACTGCGTCGTGGCTTAGATCGCGTGGATTCACTGAACTTTAATTTGCACAAGTTCATGCTGGTTAACTTTGACTGTGCGGCGATGTGGGTGCGCGATGCTAACAAAGTGGTAGACAGCTTCAATGTGGATCGCATCTATCTAAAGCACAAGCATGAAGGCCAGACACAGATACCTGATTTCCGCCACTGGCAGATCCCACTCGGTCGCCGCTTTCGCGCCCTCAAAGTGTGGATAACATTCCGCACGCTGGGCGCTGAGGGTCTTCGTGCCCACATGCGCAAGCACATCGATTTGGCTATCCAGTTTGAGAAGGCGGTTAAGGCAGATAAACGTTTCGAGTTGGTGGCACCACGGGCCTTGGGATTGGTTTGCTTTCGGGCGAAGGGCGACAATGAGATCACGGCACAGCTGCTGCAGCGTTTGATGGAGCGCAAGAAGATTTACATGGTCACGGCGGAGAATCGTGGTCGTCTGTTTCTGCGTTTTGCCATATGCGGGTTGGATCCCAAACCATCAGACATTGAGTTTGCCTGGACGGAGATTGAGACACAACTGACAGTAATCTGTGCTGAGCATCAGCTGAATGCTCGCAAAGCTGCAGATGTAACCGAGCTATCGCATCACCTAACTGGACTAGAAATACCAAATGCAACGTTGCCAGGCTAATACAAAAATGCTCAAACTTCAACATTCAATCTGAGAATATGTATAAGCTTAAATTAATATTAATTGATAAATGAATACAATTATAATCATACAAGCGAAGACTACACTCTGATGTTGTAAAAACTTATTAATCAGCAATAATCAAAGTAAATTTAAAACCCTGTCTCCCTTATGCAGTGTGTACCTACATAGACCATATCGATATACATTATCGAGATGCACATACGATAGTAATAAACAAAGTAAATAGTGATGCCAGACCTACAAAAAGTTATTCAGCGCAATAAATAAAGTGGCAAGACGAACACAAAATACACTTACGACCATAAATTGATTTAACAAATGGTATTCAGTGTATTTGTATGAGTTGGCCAACGTAATGTTTTGAGTACAAAAATATTTAGGCTATTTAATAACAACAAATACTAACAATACTTTAGAAAATATCTGATACATTGTGAGAGCATTTGGAAATATGTCTGATTGCGACAAAATTTCGGTCAATTGAAAACAACAAATATACATAAATCACAAGCGATTCAGTTTTTACAAAATAAAATACACTTTTCCAAGCCGGGTGAGACTCTTATTTGCAATGGTAAGTCCAATTTTTGTTGCTGTTGTATAAATGTATTTTCAAGAATTTTCTTTCTGCATTCGTTTAGTTATGTATAGATTAGCTAGCAGGCGCAGCTTATACAATGCAGCGGCACTTCAAGCGGAGGTAACCGGACTGCAGCAGCATGGAAACCGTCACGATTTCAACTACAACTTGGAGTCGACGAAGCTGAATGCCCAAATTGTTATCATTGGTGGTGGGCTGGCGGGTTTGTCAGCTGCGCAACATCTCCTGGCCAATGGATTCCATAATACACTCGTGCTAGAAGCAACGGATCGTTATGGTGGTCGCATTAATTCCAAGCGCTTTGGTGACACATATTGCGAACTGGGTGCAAAGTGGGTCAACATTGATTGCTCCCACGACTCCATGTACGAGTTGTTACGCAACGCCGAAGGATTGACCAAAGAGCTAAAGCAGCCAACGCGCGTCAGATATATTCACACAGAGGGCGAGGGGCAGCAGAGTAACATTCCGCCCAGAATGGTGGAGCTGATAGACACGCTATTTCGGGACTTGTGTCGCGGCTACAGGGTACGTGACAAGGTGAAAAGTGGAGGTGATCTGCACTCGCTGGACAATGTCATGAGCTACTTTCAGTCGGAGAGTGACAAGCTTATAAATGCATCGTTTAAACTGCACGGCGAACAGGCAATGGCCCGTGAAATCTTTCAATCACTTTTCAAGGATTTCAGCAGTATTTTGGGCTGCTGCCTGGAGTATATGAATATCCAGTACGTGACCAGCTATCCGCTCGAGCAGGAATCGAATCCCATTTACGTGCCCACTGGCCTGGACAATATCGTGAATGATCTAACACAGAACTTGGGCGGCCAGCAGCTGCAGACGGGCAAACCAGTTGGCCAGATACAATGGAAAACGCAATCAGAGTGCCAGCTTGTTGGCTGTTTGGATGGCAGTTTGCACCATGCTGATCACATCATCTGCACGCTTCCATTGGGTGTGTTGAAGAACTTTTCGGCAGCGCTGTTTAAGCCCACGCTCCCGCTGAATAAGTTACAGGCCATACAGAATCTGGGCTTTGGTAATCCCGTCAAGATCTATCTTTCGTACAAGCGTCCTATCAATCACTGGCTAAAATCAAATCTTCGTCCACTGGGCGCATTGCTGAAACCAATTCAAACGCGAGCCGCTGATGTCAGCAGCGCTAATCCGCTGCGTTGCTGGACACAACAGGTTGTGGAAATATCTCAGCAGCCGAGAAGCAAGCACGTTCTAGAAATACGTGTCGGTGGCGGCTACTATGATGAGATTGAGAAAATACCCGATGCAACGCTGCTAGAGCAGATAACGAAACTGTTGCGCCAGTGCCTCTGCAATCCACGTATTCCCTATCCGCAGGCCATGTTACGCTCGGACTGGAATAGCTCGGCATGCTATCTAGGTGGCCGACCCTACTTCTCCGTCAACAGCAGCGCCCGGGATGTGCAAAGTTTGGCGGCGCCGCTCGGGGATGCAGCACCGAAGCTTCTCTTTGCCGGCGATGCGACGGCACTCAATGGCTTTGGCACCATAGATGGGGCACGGTCGAGCGGCATACGCGAGGCGCAGCGCATCGTTGACTTTTACAATACGAAGTATGGCATCTAGTCTCACACTTGGCATATTTCGACACAAAATCAGAGGCTGTAGTCCAAATTAATAGTTATCATTTTGTTAAATATTATTTAAGCACATTTATTAAATAGGATAGCATTTAAAAACATCAACAACAACAATAACGATGATTTATTTTTTGATTACGCGAACTGTTCCGCATTTCACTTTGAGAATACCAAAATATGAGTCAAGCATTTCAGATATATTTAACTAGCTGAAAATATCTAAATGAAAGTTAAATGTTTTAAGGAGTAAAAAGCCGGAACAGTTCTCTATGTTTGCGATTTGGAAGGTGGATGAGTGACCAATGCTAAAAAATTCCCTAAACATGTCACTTTTAATACTTCGATTGTTTTGCCGCTCACTTTTCGCCAGCTGCCTCACTTTGTTCCATTTCATCAGCGGCAGCGCTAACTTCCTTCCACGAGTACTCCATGTCCTCGCTTTGTGTGAAACGGGAGCATACAGCCATGCGCAAGAAGTAGACATCGCGAATCTTGGCCGGCACCATGTGTATATTGCCACGTCCATTGATGCGCTTGAGCAGCGCCTCATTGCGCTCATTGCTGCCCTTCAACCGGAAGCAGACCAGACCCATATTCACCTCAGAGGCAAGCTCAAAGCGCTCATCCTGCACACAGAGATCACCGAACTGCTTGGCAAAGCCACAATGACGTCGAATGTGGGCCTGAAGATTCTCCACACCGTACAGACGCAGCACAAACCAGAGCTTGAGGGCACGGAATCGGCGACCCAGTGGTATTTGCCAGTGGCGATAGTCTGGCGCTGAGCCCTGCATGTCATGCTTCAGGTACAGTGGATCCACATTGAATGCATTCACCACCCAGCTGGGATCCTTAAGCCACATGGCAGAGCAATCGAAGTTGACCAGCATCCATTTGTGTGGATTGAAGTTGAACGAGTCGGCGGTCTCAATGCCCAGCATGTGATGACGATACTCTGGGCAAATGAAAGCGGATCCGGCGTACGCAGCATCCACATGCACCCACACATTGTGCTTGTTGGCCACCGGACCGCACTCATCCAGGCGATCGAAGGCGCACGAGTTTGTGGTGCCCAAGGTGACCACAGCATAGAAGGGAATTAGACCGTCAGCCAAATCTTTCTTGATTGCCGCCTCCAGGGTATCGCCACGTAGGCGATTATGCTCGTCAGCCGGCACAGAGCGCAACTTGATGCCACCCAAAAGTCCAGCGCGTTCCACAGAGGAATGCGCCTGGGCGGAGGCATAGCCCACCAGTTTGCCAATGATCGTCTGCTCATCCCAATCTGGATGCTCTGCTTTCACCTCCTGCATCTTCTTCGCCTTAGCGCCCAGCAATGCCACCAAAGTGGACTCACTGGCTGTGCCCTGAATGACGCCGCCGCCTTTTCCACCCGAACAAGCCAGAAACTCCGACGGCAAGTCCAGCATCTTGCCCAACCAATCAAGCATGACCACTTCGAGCTCAGTGCATGCTGGGCTCGCGATCCAGGTGAATCCAATGCAGGCGATCGCACCGCTCAGCATGTCCGCCACAATTGCAGGATAGGAGTTGGCCGTTGGGAAATAGGCATGGAATTTGGGACTGTGCCAGTGGGTCACGCCCGGCATGATGACTCTCTCAATGTCCTTCATCACATCCTGCCATTCCTCGGGTTTCTCCGGTGCGGTCTCTGGTATCAGTGGCTGCAAATAACCAGGCTTCACCTCGGGCAGCACTCGCCTGAAAGGAACAAAAGCAATTTCATTAGTAACCATTCAGAAAAGCTCCATAAAGTGTTCAGCAAATTGAATTGCAACAAGTAACCCAACCACCCCTTGGCAACAACTTGCCACTTGTTGCCATTTTATTAAAAATCAATAGAAGCGTAAAGAATCTTAAATTGCCTGCAATGTAATTAACCCTGCATTCTTTAAACCTTAATTCAGTTCATTTGTATCTTTCTGTTCTGCTGAACTCAAATGCTTTAAGTATATAAATTTGTATTGCTCTATCAGATGAAAAGCCTTATTAACTTCAATGCTTGTTTTACATTCGAATCTTATTTTTAGGAATGAGTTGTTTCCCTATGTTCGTTCCCTTTTTAATTATTTACAGAACACAAATTTATGCTTGACTAATTATTTATATTAATAAACACGATTAACAAATTGCGTGATAACCAAAATGAAATCACAAAATACTAAAAATGATTAGCTTATAGATAAAACAAACTCTTACAACCTAAGCAGCAAAATAATGAGAGATCTGAAAGTTTCGAGGCAATAATACCCGTAACAAAATTGTTCAAGAACAATGAACAAGGTAGCCGAAGGTAAATAACAATGTTGACCTTGACACGCCATCAAAGCACTTAAAAACCTTATAATGTTGTTATTAATAAGCTGGCAATTTCGAAACAAACTGGCAAAAATAAAAAAATAAAAAAACGTTGTGAAAGGCCTAAACAGTTAGACAACAGAAGGCCGAAACGAGTGAACAAATCTGGCCGATACTTTCCCATGACTCAGAATACCGTCGTAAAAAAGTCATTCACATCGATCCGGAAAAATGTCTAACCCTGGGTCAACCAGAACGAACTTTCAAATTGTGAGATCAAATCAAGTTAATGAATAACAGTAATCAATACCTTAACTGTCGCACATAAATTACGCACATACTTACACACGTATGTGCATATGATAGGTATGTATGCGAATTTGTTCTTAAATTAAATTAAATGTTAATTAAGTAATGCACTCACCTTTCTCGTACGTTTTCCAAGTAATTGGCTATATAATCCACCATTGATTTGGCAAAATCTTTAAACTCGGGTGCCTCCATATCGATCTGTAAGCGTAATTCAAACAATTCAAGATTAATTAGCAATCGTTAGCTTATATAATTTACACATTATTCTAAATTAAGAGACAAGCACTCACCGATACCCTGGAATCCTGTTTATCTGCCACCACAGTGTTAGATTTCGATTTACTTTCACCTTTCAAGGGCATAGTAGTAACAGTAGGAGTTTTGCTCATGTTTAGTTAGTAGTGAATGCTTGTTATGAATCGAGTTTTGAATAGTAGAAGCTTGAAATGTTAGTTTGAGTGTGAGTAAAGAGTATTATTTACATTAGTGCTTAGTGTATTCGAGATTACCGTTCTGATAATGGGTATCAGTGCAAAACTAATCTAATTAATACCAATTTTTGATATGGCAAGAACATAATCCATGTTGACCACAGTCCCCTGCTTACATTTAAATATAATTACGAATTTTAAGATTGTGCACTTGCATTTTAGAATTTAATTTAATTCATAATCAAGAAATCTATTTTAGACATAAATGAACCACTTTTTCCAGGTTTATGTATTAGAATACTTGCTTGAGCCAGTGTAAAAGTTGCTTTTGCAAGTTTGTTTGCTTTGGCTTATGCACAAACTTAGTGTGTATAGCGGACAAGTTATAAGTTAATTCGATTGCATTTTTTGTTAAAATGTTTACAACCGTTCTTGAAGGCAGTTTTAAGCCAATTTTTGGATAAATACCAGACGTAAAAGCTGTTTGGCATTGAGGCAGCAACAACTACAACCACAAATTTGTTAAAAACCAGACCAGAACAAGCCAAAAAATTGATAAGATTGTTGGAATGCTGAAAAACAATCGACAAGGCTGAATGTAGAGTTAAAATTTGAATTAAAGCAGCGCTTAAAAGGTCAGTTCGCAAGATTACGTATACGCCCATGTAGACATTTAAGTCTGAATTGGGGTAGTACTATTTTGTAAAGCACATTAATTGTTTAAATATGCCCAAGAGGCACACGCACTCACCGTTTGTGCACTTAAGTTGAATTGCTTTTAATTATTTGCACTTTTCTGTTGTTGTAGTGTTACTTTTTTTTTGTTTCACGTTTGCGTTTGTTTCTTCTTTTTTGCTTGGCTTTTTTGTTTTTGTTCTTTGTAAATTGAATCAAGCTGTGCCCGCTCTGGCAACCGTTAGCCAACTGAGTGCTGCTCGTCGCTCGGCCAGGGCTTTTAAAGCATCGCATCACAAGAGAGCTGCGAGTGGTGAGCGGTGAGCTGTGAGTCGTGCGTCTCCGAGCTCCGAACTCTGAGAGTAGCCGCAGGACCGGTTCACCTGTTACACTCGACTCGCAATCTAATAAATGCAATGATACTGAACAGTAGTCAATTTGTTATAAATAAAGAGTAACAGGTGTGTCTGTTTGTGTGTCTGAATTTTTTATTAAAATGTAATTTGTTGACAAACCTAATGATTTTTGATATTTTGCCGACGTCATTTGATTTTAACACAGAGTGCATTTCACCGGCGATAATATAAAATATAAACAACTATGCATAATAACAAGCTTGCGTTAAAGAAGCAGATACAAAAAGAATTCCCCGCCGCTCATGAGTCACATGTTGCATGGGGTTTCCTAAAACTAACGAAGAGCCGCAAAAGAAACCAGTTTAAAACAAATACAAAAAAAGTTACAAAATTGAATTCACAATAAAAATAAACTCGAAAACTGAAAAATTTACATTTTGTCAAGCGCATGCGACAATTTGCGACAGGTTTTATCTAGAATTGAAAGAGGGCAGCTGGACCTGTATATTTAAATGTATCCAATAGTTATTTCGGCCAGACACGAACACGAGACTCGCATTAATGTTTCATGACGTCAAAAGATTGGCTCTCTATTATGTGTCAGTGAAAGGAAAGGGGAAATCACCCATCTGTTGCTGAGTGTGTGTGTGTGGTGTGGTGGGTGTGTGTTGCCTGCGCCTGGCATTTCGAACGAAGCCACTTTGGCAAATCACTTGACTGAATCAACAGATTTTTGCAATGCCAACGGCAACTTGGCTCTTATTGTGATGCCACCAGCATCCTCAAGCCAACTCCGACCAACCAACCCCAACATACTTCTGTATATCCTGCGCTCAGTTTTAATGAGCGGAGCGGGGAGGAGTGGATTGGAGTGAAGAGAATGATGATGGGGAGGGCAGTCGACTTCTCCTTCTTACTTAATGTTAAAGTGCTTCAATTTGATTTATGGCTGACTTGAGTTGAAAAGCTTGGCTATTCTTGGGGTAAAGATGTAGTGGAATGGCGCCTAGACGTGGGGGATTGCATAATCGAGCGAACTTAAAGCACATTAGATCCATGCGAGGCGATAAATTGGACAATTCCTATTTGGGGAACAGCATCCAAAGAAAATGAAACTTTAACGAATCAAAGAGAAATCATTTCATTCTTATGTTGAATTTTATTGGCCAATACAGACTGCCATAAGGCATGGATGGCACATTCTGAAATTTTTTGTAATACTTTAGATAATTAGGTCTAACAAGCCACTGCGGCTAACAACAGAATTAATCGACTTAAAGAATCGAAGGATGAAGGATGTAAAAGAAATCCAGAGAAACTGGCTTTTTCTTGGATTACTCTCGTTATTTCTTTGCCCGATCAAATTTCTCGGACTTCAATAACAAATGTTATTCGAATTTCCTTAGAAGCTTTAGGGATATCAAACTTTTCTACCTCTTTCTTTCTAAACTTGTAAATCGAACTATGCTATCCATAACACATTTCAGATCGTATGCTCAAAGCATAATGTTTTTTTCCTATTGATAATCATGCAACATACACCACAACATGTACCTATAGGATAAGATAAACAAGTGCGAGGCAAGGCACTTTTCTTAAAGACAATAAAAACATTGCATATTTTCAGGATGAATCAAGTTTTCAGCATGATACAAAGTTTTCTGTATGTTACCATATTAAAGGCATTGATTAAGGTTGAATAATAAAATTAATAGTGAAATCCTCTTTAAGCAAGATAGTCACAAGTTTTGAAGTATTCCTTTCAGAAAATAACTCTAGCTGCGCTACGATTCTATGGATTTTTGAAAGAATGAGAAAACAATTATATATTCTTTTGATTGACATTGAAGGTTACAGTTGAGTGTCATTTAAAAACCTAACACTTGAACAATTTCAGCTTCTGTTCATGTTCAAGTGGGCCACAAATAACATAGGATATGCAAGGCTTATAATAACTGTAACTATTGTGTTTGAAGGACCTTTGTTCTGTATGAAGAACATCCGGTCAGTCCTAATCGTGCCAAAGTTACGACTGATTTATCAATCGAGATATGACTAAGCAAAAATTCGATTTTTTTAATAAATAAAAGCTTACAATTAATTTGATTTGTTCCACAATAAAAAACACAATTTAAGTGTAAATTTCATATTTAATATGTATTTATTGTATTGAATTATTTTGTTCACATAACAAATTTGTAATAGTCTTGCACGATGTAACTATTCGCTTTAAGGTCCGAGCTCGAAGATTTGTAAGCTTTGCTCAGATGTGGGCATAGAGCCATTCGGAAGTAACAAAGTTGAACGACAAGAGCCCGCACAAAAGATGAGTCCACAAGTGATACAAATATTGGACAATGTCTACTGCAGAAGGCGATGCGTTACAAAGTGCATAGAATGGTAAAAAATAAACAAAATCGAAAGTACTTAATAAATGCTACAGATAGTTACAACTTATTCGACTAGCCAATCAGTCTACTACTGCGCAATGGTAGAGGGAAGATTGAGCAGCGTGCTCTGTCCACTGGGCAAATAGGCGACACCACGTGACCTCGATAGCTGGTAGGCAATGTCCTCGGCGGCCTCAATACGACGCAGCTCGACAAGACCATCGCCGGCCTCACCGAAAGATTTGGCCAGCAAACCGGCAGCCTCGGCATCACCCTCGGCTGAAATAATGGAAGCCAGCTTCTGTTGCTCAGCCTTCTCCACCACAAAGCGAGCCTTCTCGGCCTCCTGCTGGGCAACCTGTTTCATTTCGACGGCCAGTGTAAACTCACGGCCAAAGGTCAAATGTGTCAGAGAGATATCATCCAAAATGAAGCCGAATTGTTTGGCACGCAAAGTGAGCTCCTGAGAGACGCGCTGCGAGACCATCTGTGAATAAAGCGTGGAGTGGATTTTAAATGTCTTTTATTTGCAACTTTTATTGCTCACCTCACGCTGTGTAATCAGTTCGCCGGCATCGAACTGGGCGACAACGGCCTTCAACACCTCGGGCGCAATGGAGGGCAGCACACGCTCATCATAATCCTGACCCAGAATTGTATAGATCTTGGGCAATTCATCGGGTATGGGTCGATACAAGATACGCAGTGTAATGTTGACATTCTGCAAATCTTTGCTGCCGGTTATCACCGGAACATTTCGTGGCTGTGCTCGAATATCGAAGATAATGGGACGCTGCACCCAGGGAATAAAGAAATGTGTACCCTCGCCGACGACGTTCTCCTTGATGCCAGTGAAGCGATCGAAAATCACCGCCCGATGGCCACCCTCAACGTTATATAATGCGGAATTCACAACGCCGCCCAGCAGCGCAACGCCGAGACCCATTTGGCCAATACGATTAAAGAATTGCGCAGCCATTATCTACAAAGAAAAGAAAGAACCACAAGAAAATCTATGCAGCTTTAGCAAAAATGGAAATTTATGTGTATGTTTATGTAAATTAACTGAATGCCGACTGGGTTTTTGTATTTCGTCAGATTTGTAGGTTAGAAAGTCATGTAAACTTGTCGTGTGCAAAGTCTGCGCTGTTCTTAATGTACACTTGGGTATTGTGATTAAGGATACGTTTGTATTAACATTTCTACCAACTTTTTATTTGCTTGTGCACTCGTTTATAATGTAAATTATGTTATAATTGTAGAAAATTGCTCGCTTTGTTAAAACCGCACGCAACGAAACGACAGCTGACAGTGTTGCAAAACATCGTCAGTGGCAATGCACCGGTAAATTCTGAGTGGTCCACGTTGCTTAGAAACACCGATTAGTCGATAGTCTACGAAATATTCCAATCAGAACCCGGGTGTTTCAAATACCTTACAAATGTTCAACGTTAGTTGTCATTTTCAATATTACAAATTGCGAACAAGCAAAAAATTTGCATTGATCAGCAAATTGATATTCAAAATAAACAAAGTCTATTAAAAACATTTATTGTGTCATTTCTGCGCGTCCTGCCCCCTTAGGCATCTTCTTGTTGGTTGAATCTTCCAGTTCCTTGGCCTTATAGTAATGGGGTGCAACTTCAAGGAGCCACTTGCTTTCGATTTCAATCACCTGACGCATATACTCCTTGGAGGTGAACACCAGCTCATGGTAGAGCACCCAACGGGGCAGCTCCTCAAAGAGCGATGAATTGGGATGTATCATGACAGTTTGATTGTGTTTGATGGTCTTGTAATGGCCGCCTTTGGAAAGGCGGGCCACATGATAAAAGTAGCCGGCTGTGGAGGCTTTGCGTACATTGATCGTCTCTGGCAGGCAGCTAACCATGTCGATTTCGACGCGCTGCATCAGACCGACGAGCTGTTCGCGCACATCCCGGGCCCGCTTCATGGAACGATACTGTATGAAGTTCTCGTAGCACCACTGGGTGCTGTAATCCGTTTCCGCCCACTGATTGTAGACCTGCAGCAGACTCAGATGATCGCCGTGCAGATGATTAAAATTCTTGCGTGCAGTATCCGCGTGTATAATCTTATCCTTGGGCCGATAGAAGATGGCGCTATTAACTGATAGCATGGCCGCTATGGTGACCATCTCCTCAGAGCACTTGTATCTGCAATTTAGTTGAAAATGTTTACAAAATATAAATAAAATGCGATTTGAATAAAACTCGAAACTCGACTTACTTTTCGCTGGCTAGCAGCATCTTGCCCATCATGGGGTCGACGGGAAACTCGGCCATGCGTCGTCCTAACTTTGTCAATTCACCATGATGATTGAGTGCGCCCAAGGCATAAAGCTGCTCCAATGCCAGCACTAGCGTCTCATGTGGCGGCGGATCTAGGAAGTCAAAGTGTATCAGATCGTTGATGCCCAACGCCTTCAGCATGAGCACCGCATTGCCTAGATTGATGCGACAAATCTCCGGCACCGTATTTTCCTCCAGCTCGTGTTTGTACGCCCAGGCGGTGTACAGACGGAAACATTTACCAGGCGCTGTACGCCCAGCACGTCCGGCACGCTGATTTGCGGACGCCTTTGAGATGGGAACCACCATCAGCGACTCCATGCCGGTGCGCGAATTAAAGTTATTCTGCTTGGCAAAGCCCGGATCGATGACATAGATGATGTTATCAATGGTCAGCGATGTTTCCGCAATATTCGTGGCGAGGATCACCTTCCGTGCATTGGGCGGCGTTGGCTCAAAGATTTTCGCCTGCATGTCGCTGGGCAAATTGGCATAGACCGGAACGACAACGAGCTCGCGTATTTTGGAGCCCAAACGTTTGACGCGATCCTGCAGCACCTCTTGACACGTCTCGATCTCATCCTGGCCGGTGAGAAACACCAAAATATCACCAAGCGGCTGTGTGGCATGAATCTGCAGCACCGACACACAACACGCATCAATGTAGTCCGCCTCCGGCGCTTTCGTATAGAATATATCCACCGGATATCGTCGGCCGGGTATGCGAAAAATGGGCGCATCATCAAAGAAGGCAGAGAACTTCTCGGCATCCAGTGTGGCACTGGATATCAACAGTTTGAGCTCCGGCCGAAAGCGTGCTATATCCTTGACCAATCCAAACAGAATATCCGTGTGCAGGGTGCGCTCGTGTGCCTCATCGATGATCATGACGCTGTAGGAGCCCAGATCCGGTTCGGAAAGGAACTCACGGTGCAGCGTACCATCCGTCATGTACTTCAATATGGTGCGATCCGACGTGCAGTCCTCGAAACGTATGCTGTAGCCCACCTCGTTGCCCAGCTTGACGCCCATCTCCTCGGCAACTCGAGCCGCCACCGACATTGCGGCAACGCGACGCGGCTGCGTGCACCCAATCATCTTTTTGTCATCTGTGAAGCCGGCATCGACCAGATACTGCGGCACCTGTGTTGTCTTTCCGGAGCCGGTTTCGCCTTCGATGATCAGCACCTGGTGCGCCTTAACGGCTGCTATGAGATCCTCCTTGAAGGGATACACTGGCAATGATCTGCGTGTCTCGTCCAGCGTCAGACGTTTGCGTTCCTTTTCCGATAGTTCCGGTTCCTTGGCGGTCTTCTCGCGATGCCCATCGAGCGTTAGTGCCTGAATGAAGTCAATTTGATCATCCAGCAACAGTTCATACTCCTCCTCAGCTTTGGCATCCTTGGCGCCAAACTGGAAACGTGCCGAGGCCAGCTGCTCGGCCTCCCATTTCTTTTGCTCCGAGTTGGGCTGCTTCTCGAATTCATCCACCTCGACATACTCAGCTGCAATACAAATGGTTAGTTAATATGGAATATATCAACTCAGATCTGCTTACATCGTTCGCCTTTCTTTAGATCCTGAGGCATGTGATAGCGCTGTACGCGCTCCAGTTCCCGCGCCTTCTCATGCTCCTGGGCAATGTTCAAGAGCTGTTTCTTGTAATGACGTTCCTCCCGCTCGCGTTTGGTCAACCTGGAGCAAAAGAAGTCAAGACTCAACAACTGTCAACAGCAGTAAATTAAATACTTACACACTATCTTCAAACAGATACTCATCATCAAGGATATCCGCTTCCAGTTCGGCCACTTTGTCGTCCTTGCGTTTCTCCAGATATTGCCGACGGGATTGGACGCGCAGATGGGGCACAATCTTGTCACGATCTTCATGCTCGAGCTTAAGCCGTTTGGTTGCTTCCTCAATTGCTTTGCGTCCGCCCGTTGCCTCAACTACTTTGCGTGTTCGTTCCTCATCGCGCTGCTTGAGGCGCTTGGAGAACTCATCTCGCTCACGCAGATCCTTTAGACGGGACTCCTCCTCGCTGTCTGGCTCCTCGGCGCTGCTACTGCTGCTGCTGGCCGTGCGTTTTCGATTTTTGCTCGACATCTTTATAAGTGAAATTTAATCACAATACACCATAAACAATTGAGCTCGCCGGTTTCTCAAGGCACGTATGCTGTTCACAATGCAGAAAGTAAACAGATGATTCGCTTGGTGGTAAGCAGCTCACAACAATGTTACCAATGCTTTTGATTATCATATATATTATTATTGTTGTAATTCATATGTATTCATTGTAGTAATAAAGCTGCCTCCATACACAAATGAAAATTTGCTTACGCACATATGCTGACAGATTATTCATATAGAGGTAAGCAGCTCACACCTGAGAAAAATTAATTAAATAAATTAATTAATTATTAAAAATGTTAACTATTGTTTTATTTTTTAGACACCTTATTATTGTTATAATTAATCTGTCATTATTATTAAAATAAAAGTGTCTCTTGTGTATAGGAAAATTGTAATAGTACATCGTAATATGATTCGAGCTCCTTACAGTGCCTTTTTGCACAGCTGCAAACAATTACAAATGTTATCGAAATATATCGATAATTGTACTATATGTCGATTTCAATACGCGCCCTGCAATAAATAAATTATAAGCAAAACCAATTTCAGCGAAAATGTCGCGCCAACTAAGCTTCAGTCCCCAACAAGAATATGAGTTAATTGAATATCCTGGCCGTGTCGTAAACACAGATCGCATGCTGTCCACGCTGGGCGGTATAGTCAACATATCGAAAGTAAAACGAGCGAAAGAGAAGAAGTGCTGCATGCATATAAATATATATACAACCTTTGCAGGTGCTGGGCGATGAGAAGCGTCGCTTGGAGTTACGCTTTCATCCGGAGAATCCGTACAATAAGCCCACCTTTGGTGACTGCACCGACAAATCGGGCGTTATACTCTCGATAACCGTGCGTCGTCACAAGCGCGACAAATCGCGTCCTCCACAGCATTTTGTGCGTGTACTGGGACACTGCAGTCGCAGCTTCTCCTTTGAATGTAAGCAATAGCCATAATATTAGATAAGAAGCACTGTATAACCTGGACGTATTAGCACTCTGTGACTTTCAGTACCTGCCGCTGTGGCATACGCCCAAAAGTGAGGACGCCAGCGCCTCTTCAGAGCTAAGATATGCATTGGATCAGCTACAGCCACGTGATGTGACCGACTTGGATTATTTCAAGTGAGTGGAATCGTGTGATACCTACACATATATATATTACTATATTACTTTTACAGGCGGGCACAGTCGCAGCTGCTCTGCCTGCCGGAGCTGTTTGCGCGCGTTGACATTGTCCATGGTGGACACTATCGCATCGATGGCGGTGAGGATGGACTGCAGGAGGTGCTGGGCGTGTTGGCCAAGTCCAGCTATGACAATCACGATGTCGTTTCGTTTAACATGCAGGATGTGTTTCCCACGCAGCCGGATGCACAGATCCTCAAGCGTCTTAAGGTAAAATATGTGTCGGATGAGCAATTTGCACGCGTCAAAAAACTGTTCGATGAGAGCCCCATCTGGACGCGAATAGCACTGCTCTATGAATCTGGTGTGACCAATGAGAAGCTCAAGTGCATAATACCCTCGCTGGCGTTTTACTTCAGCAATGGACCCTGGCGAACGCTTTATGTACGATATGGCTACGATCCGCGCAAGGATTTCAAGAGTCGCCACTATCAGACATTTGACTTCCGTCTACGATTCGGTTCGGGTGTCTCAGAGTTTGTCTACTCCCGGAAATCGGCCAAGCAGAAGCGGTCCTCCACCGTCGCTGCCGAGGAGCTCAAATGCGATCTGGTGCAGAACATTGATTATCCGTATTTCGATGAGCACAAGTTGCCGCGTTCCAGGCAGTGTATGCTGCGCTATTGCGATGTCCGTTTGCCCAAGATACAGGAAATGCTGGAAAAGATACCCACGCCACTAACGGGCGCCGTTTGCAATGAACGCACCGGCTGGCTGCCGCCCAGCTTCGATGCGCAGGTGCGCCAAATTGTGTGCGCCACAATCAGCGATCTGCTGCGCAATCACTATCGCAAAGAGCATCTTACCGCCGAGGTGGAGGCGGTGCCGCAAGCCGAAGGCGAACCGGAGCCCGAAGATGAGGAGTACTTCGTCGACGATGAGGAGGCACATGAGGAGGACATGGAACTGGACGAGACACCCGTCACCGAAAACTTTGTCGACAAGAATATTGAGCAGTTGCTCAACAATATCACAAGCTGATATGAAGCTAAGACTGATTGAAAATTGACTATAAATATATATATATTCGTTATGATGTATATACATATATTTATTTAATATGATATATATATATATATATATGTAAACAGCACTGTGAATTCAGTAAATTCGACGCAGAAAAGAACTAAAAGTAAAATATGAATTAAATTAAATTAAAAATAAAATAAAATATTAAATTTAAATAAAAAAAATCAAAATACTTATAAGCTTTCTGGGGTTATTTAAATGCAAAGTAGTGCAACATTATTAGTTATTAGCTTGACTTAATGCAAGATTATTTCTTTAAATCTAATATGTGCACATCTTCTATATAAACATTTATATACCAAATTAGTCTCTAATGACTTACAACTTAAGCAAACGCAGGGCTTTAACCAATAAGAATAATGTACGATTTCGTCAAGAGCAGAAAATCGTACGCTCCAGATAGCGCAGAGACACACCAAGTAAATATGCACCCGAGTCATGGGCTGCGATTACAAATGGGTTTTCGTACCATCTGTCGGGCGGCCTGCAGTAAGCAGATGGTACCAGACGCAGCGTCGTAAGTAAGATAATAGATAATATTAAGATATGGTATCTGTAAGCGCATAGATGACCATTGATTGTTTAGGTCAACTTGTAAATAGAATAACTAGTCCTAAGCAAACAATACCGTCTAATAAATTAGTACGAAAAGATATCTTTACGTACTCACTCCGTTTAGCCCCAAGAACCGATTGCGGGGACACTTTGCTACTGCTACATAAACCGGTAGCATGAAAAAAAACATATTTCAGCATCCCAAAGAATTGCATGGTCATTTCTTTTTATAAATAATATGCAATTGGAGTTGTTATTCATATTTATAAGGGATACATTTTAGAAAGCAAAGTTGGCTTTTGTTTTCATTGTTCACATTGGGTATGGGGAACCCAAAAATCTCTCAGTATTTATATCCGATTTCAAGTGAAGCTCACACATTTTGTCTAGAATTGTTTCTTTTAACGTATTCGGTGAGTGTAATAATATTTTAATAAATTCTTTTTTTTTCAAAAAGATATGATTGCATATGTAATATAAGACGTAATTCTCAGTCTATAGTTAACGTGCTTGAAGATGAAGACGTCCAGTTCAGGCTCAAAGCGCAAAAAAAATTGTGCTGGTGGCAAATTAAAATATGCCCACAACCCTGGACCACTGACGAACAACCCCTATCTAAACTATTCACGTCAAATGCGACGAAAAATTTGTGGGTTCAATGTGGTCCAAATGGCCAAACTGACGGGTAAAAAATGGCGTGTTTTGAGCGATAATAGCAAACAGCCATATCGTGAGCAGGTGAATCTCGACATTTAATCATTTCCATTTAGATAACAATTCTCCATTTTATAGGCACGATATGTTCAAGAAGCTGAACGAAGACTTCGGACAAAATGTTTTAATAGTAGTGTCATAAAATTAAGTTAGCAGTGATAGTTTTCAGAAATTTAAAATTCAAAATTTAATTGTATTGTAAATTTATTTGATTTTCAAATTTTTGTCTTTTTAATTAACAAAATTCATATATCCAAAATTTATGATGATCATACAACTTCTAAGTCCCGTGGTATAGTAGTGGAATGTTCTTCAGTTGTCAGGAGGGAACATAGTAAATTCTCCACTCGCCGGAAATATTCAACCATTCGGGACCCGTCAACGAACTAGCTCGGTTCGGGAATGTGGGCGGGGTTTTTGTTGACCTATCTCGGCACACTAGAGTCCCTAAAAGCCCTGTTGGGAAATCCTTAAATGAATTGACCATCCCGGTCAATCCGAATTCAACGCGACAAAAAAATAAACCCAAAAAGCAAAAACTAGAATGGGATAAAGGGGAATTCAGGAAGACGGAAGAGGGTGAGGGAACTAAGGATACGTCGGTAGTCACGAGAGCGGTGTGGTCTAGGTGTCATTCGACACACACCTTCTGCACCCAACCCGACCATGACCTGCAAGGATAATTGGGAATCTGAATCTAAGTTCATCAAGATTTGCAATAAAGATAATGCTCTCTGTGTGTAATCAGTTTATTGGCTCTTTAATAGTTGGAAAAGCTTTTGCATAGTTGGACAACATCTCCCTGGAGATGCTCCAGTTTACAGAGGTTTGAGTAATATAATATAAATTGATATATATTTATATATATATATATATATATATTTTTATATATATATATATATATATTTTTATATAGTTTAAGTGCATATATAATGAGAAAGAAGCTTGAAGCAAGACGGGTTTAAATGCAGTCGCTGTGAAAGGAGGACCACTGCTTAGGGCTTGCATCTGTCGAGGAAGCGTGGATAGAGGCACACCTCGCGGATGTGATAGCGATTGAGCAGCCAGCAGAGGAAACGTTCCAGGCCGAGACCATAGCCGCCATGGGGCGTTGTGCCGTAGACACGCTGGTCCGTGTACCAGTAATATGGCGTGGGATCGATGCCCTCGCGCTCGTAGCCCTTCATTAGCTCGTCGCTGTCATGGATCCTCATCGAGCCGCCGATAATCTCGCCCACATTGGGCAGCAGGACATCGACGCTCTCGGTAAGACGCTGGTCCTCCACGCAGCGTGACATGTAAAACGATTTGATCTCCGCTGGGAATTTAATCAACAAAATTGGCTCATTGATGGTGTCCGTCATTTTGCGTTCGGGTGCCTCGGGAATGTCCTCGCCAAACTCATAGTAGGTGCCATCGTCCTTGGTCACATTGTGCTCCTTCAGCCATTTGATGGCATCGGAGTATTCCATGCGCCTGAACGGCTTCGTTGGAGGCTTAAAGTCCGGATTGAGCTCCTTGACGAGATAGCCCCATGGCGACTTCAGCACACGATCAACAACATCGCTGACCAGATCCTCCAGGCGACTCAACAGATCCTCAAACGTAATGAAAGGACACTCGCCCTCAATGTGCGTATACTCGGCCAAATGGCGACGCGTCCGACTCTGCTCGGCACGATAGCTTTGCGCGATGGTAAAGACATCGCCCAGCGCCGGCAGACATGTCTCCAGATATAGCTGCGAACTCTGCGTGAGATAGGCTTCCTCGTTGAAGTACTGCATCTTGAAGAGCGTGGAGCCACCCTCGACCTGCGTCTGGACCAGCGTTGGTGGCGTCACCTCAGTGTAGCCGCGCTCGAAGTAATGCGCACGGAACGCCTGCATCACCACCGAACGCATCTTGAGCACCTTGGAGGTGTTCTCGCCACGTATCATGATGTGCCTGTTGTCCAGCTGGACGTCGGGATTTGCCTCCTCGTTGAGTATGGCATCAGCGCCGCCCGGCGGGGCCAAGCCAATCAATTCCCAATAATCTACATTTAATTCGTGTCCACCCGGCGCCGTTTTGCCCTCGGGCACCAGACCCAAAGTGCCGTACAGCAGCACCGAACTCTCCGTGCTCAGCACAACCGCCTCGTACGTCTGACAGAGCAGATCGTTGAGCACACACTGGACAAAGCCAGTGCCGTCACGCAACGTGATGAACATCAGGGATTTACCCTGACGGCGCAGACGATGCACCCAGCCATAGATTTTGACACGAATTCCACGCTCCTGGACGCCATCGACGATACGAATGCGCTTGGCCACCGCCCAGCTGGGATCCTCACTAATCTTGATTTTGCTTGCTTCCTCAAGATTCTGCTTACGCTTCTCGGCATCCTCCGTTTCGCGTTGCTCCTTGCCCGCATTCTTGTGGCCCTCGCGTACGAAGAGTTTTTGGATTTTCTTCAGCTGCGATTTGGCAGCCGGCTCAAAGACTTCGGTCGCTTTGGGATCCTTGCTGTCCACATAAATGTTGGGGAAGGGCTCCTTGCCGGCATGACGCATCGCTTGCAAAATGGTTTTAAATGGCTTGGCCTCACTGCCATCGCCGGACTCATCGCTGCCCCGCTTCTCCGACGTGAAGATCGAACCTGTGTTAAATTTTCGGATATCAAAAACTCATTAAAATGCATGTACATATACACTATGCATCACACTATGTCAATAATGGATTTTGACACAGAAAAAAATCAGAGATGATCAAAAAAATCATATCTGCTGCTTACGTTGATGAATCATATTTTTACCCAGTTATAAGAACTGCGTTTAATAAAAGAAAAAAAAGAAGTAACTTTTTTTTCAAATTAATGAAAATATATTAATTTTCTCCTGTGTCGGAACTTTTCCTTGACGTAGTGTGCATGTCTGACAACGTGGACAGCCGCAAATGCCGCATTGTTTAGGAATTATAACATGCAATATATACTATTTACTCAGCACTTACTCAGAGTTAATTCGGCCAACTGCTTCTCAGCCATCTTGTTAATTGAATGACCAATAACTTTCGTTGCAACTAATAACAATATCTCGTTTTGCTGTGCAACATACACAAACAATTGCATCAGTCCAAAAGAACCAACCAAATATTGTACCCCTGTTAATATGGGAAATTTATTTAACAGCTGGGCATAACATCTACTGTTACTGTTATTAACAGCGTTGTTAATCAAGTCTAAAAAAAAACTTCGTTCAATTAGCCAAATGTGAAAAGAGACTATTTATTCAATTAACTTAATTTTAATAAAAAAATAAAAAAAAACATTACAGGCGATACCTGAACAGTAATTGCAACTAATAATGTTAACGGCCGCTGCTATTCACAGGCCTGTGTAAATAACACAATTATCGATTAATCGATAGTGGCTATTGTCTGTCTAAGGCACGTAAACAAATTAGGAAAGTGAATGCATATTTTGCAATGCCCATGGAAAACAAGTAAGCAACTTTTATTTTAAATGGATGCGTTATCAGTTCAATTGTAATGACGTTTTGCATAAATTCAGCATAAAAATACTGCCCAAATCGGTGGTATGTGAGGAGAGCACACTGCGCGGTGACATCACCTTCTCCGCTGGCTGCGTTGTCCATCCGAGTGCAACAATCATCGCCGAAGCTGGCCCGATAATCATTGGCGAGAATTGCATTGTGGAGGAGTATGCGACGATTGCGCATCGCCTGGCCGACGGTGCCAGTTGGGATGCAAGTAATATTCTCAGCATTGGTAATCACAACGTTTTCGAGGTTGGCTGCAATGTGGAAGCTTCGCGCATCGGTGATAAGAATGTGTTTGAGAGCAAATGCTTTGTGGGCAGGGGAGTGACGGTATCCGGTGGCTGTGTGATTGGAGCTGGCATACAGATGCGCACCGTCCAAGTGCTGCCCGAGAATACGATTGTGTATGGGCAGCAAGCACTGCAGCGCGAGGCTATCGAGAAACAGGGCTCCCAAACACTGCAAATAGACTTTTTGCGCAAGGTGCTGCCCAATTATCATCACCTGCGCAAGCCCAACTACGATCCCAAGAAGGCGCGCAGCGTTGTCTAGCATTGTAGAAGTCTATATATATAAATATATTGTAACTGGTATTATTAATTATTGCCCACAGCAGTGGCATTAAAGCTATTCATCTCTGTCTCAAACGTGACCATTGTGTGATCGCACAGGGCCTCCAAATCCTCCAGTCCACGTTTAAGCAAATCTATCGCTCGCTCACGATGCGACTGTATGCGAAAATGCAGCTTCTGCTCGGTGGGATGCGGTATCGTGTAACCGCAGAAATCCACTTCGGGATAGCGTGCGATAATCGTTTTCAGTGCATTGCCCAGCGTGTGACCCTCATTGTTGAACACAAATGTCCGCGAGCCATCTCCATTTTGCTCATCGCCTGCAAGCTGATAAATAAGCTATAATTACTATCCGTTTCTAGTCATCAAAGTTTTGCTTTATTTACCTCTGTCAATGCGCCCATTGTGTTGAAATAGTTGCAAATTAGAGATGTGCACTATCAAAAAACGTGCACAGCTTTTATCGGTTTTGTTGGCAGCCCTGTACTATCGATTGCGGTTGTGTGTATTCGTTTATTTTCGATGTCTTGCAACACTCGTGTTCTGCTTGCACAGGCACAGCGAGAACACGCTCGAAACTGAATCACTGAATTTATAAACATAGCGCATTGTTGTTGTTTACCTGTAATAACAATAAGTGCAATTATTATTTAGTTCACAATCATAATACTTCAATCAATTTCTAGTGTAATTCAACGCTTGTGACAAAAAGTTGCCAAATCAAACGGAGCAGCAGCAGCATAAGCATATATTGGATACAGTAAAGTGCCGCGATTGTGTTTGTGTTTGGGTGTGTGCATGCATAAATACTAGCATATGGAAATGTATGTGTGTGTACACACAAAAAGTCTTATATAGCAGAAAAGGCGGCAAAAGAAACACGACAACAACAACAGCAGCGCATAATATGCAAATCGAGGCGGCTGAAAAAAATGCAACTGCAAACATAATTATTTGTGCAATGCTTTTTAACGTGAACGTCGGCATCGGCACATTGCTCTAAAAAAAAGCAAAAAATAAAAAAAAAAACAAACATTTCAAAAACACAATCGAACGGGCACAAAAGTTTTTTTTTTTGTGCGTCAATGTAGACAGGAATAATGAAAGAAATGGCGAAAATAAAACTGCAGCGAACCAACAAAAAAAAACAAGCACAGCAGTAGCAAATGGAATACAGGTTTGTGCAAAAGCAGCAATAAAATAAACCATTAAAAATAAATAAAAATAATCTTCAAATCAGCTTATTGTCCATATGTATTTGCAAGCATACATAAATAGATTTTATTGACACTTTATTAACCAAAAAGGTGTCATTTTTTCTGCATTTAAATTTTGCTTGTGTGCGCCACGCCTCCCAGCACAAATACATACACACATACACACGCAATATCAAATTATGCAAATTCATGCACACTGACAGCAGTTGCGCTCTGCCGCTGCCGATGCTGACGCCAAGCGTGCGAAGCAAAGGCGGAAGCGTATGCTAGAAGACCAGTTCGCTTCGCTCGCTGCTAGCAGCGCACAACTCTGTTATTCTTTTTATTTGTTTTTACACACATATATATATGTACATTTGTACATTATTACTTTAATAGTTGCTAGGCCGTTTGCTCTTCCCTCCCTACCCCTGCTGCTACTTCCATTTTATTTTATATTTTACATGTTCTGCGGCTCATTTGTGTTTGGTGGTGGCGGCGTCGTCGTCATCGTCGTCGTTCACATCTGTTGTTTGTTATAGCAGCGCCTGTCTTCGTCGTTGGTGGTGGTGGTGACTAACGCAAAACCGTGTTCCGTTATCCCAAAATGTTTCTCACGTCCCGGTGTCCAATCCAGATCCACACCCACACACATATAAACATTCAGCGTGTGTTGTAATAGCGGAGTTTTTAATGAGAGTTTCTGTGTGTCTTTGTGTGTGTGTATGTGTCACTGGCTTGGCTTTTATGGCGCTTGGCGCCGTTTCATGTTTCACTCAGCGTAATGCGTTCCCCTTACATATATACATATTTGCAATTTGGTCTAGTCTGCGTTCCGATTTCATTTCGTTTCCCCCATTATATTGTGCGCCCTTTTGCATGCTTGTCAGTGAATTTGCATGCATATGTATGTGTGTATGTATGATTGAGTGTATATGTAATGTTTGCATGCGTTTATATTTACGTATGTGTGCAGCGAGACAGCTGCCATATTTGTATGTATGTACAAAATACATATAGGCATAGCTTCAAGTTTGATCATATTATTAGTTGTTAAAATAATGATTTTTACTTGGATGTTAGAGAGTTTTAAGATACATGTTTGTATATATAGAAGTTATAGATCACACTTCCAGATGTAATTGCAACAGTAAAATTTATCGATAATCAAATAAAAATTCGGTGCTGTGCTTGAAGTCTGCTCTTATTCTTCCTCCAACTATTCTTATCTGACATAATCGAAACTGAATATTGTATTTACTTTCGCACTCAAACGATGAGCTGGTCACGGATACGTATACATAAATACACATATTTATTTATGTCTGGCCAGGGTAAGCGGAATCTGTCAAGGGAGCAACGACGATGGCGCGGCAGACCATGAAAACTAAAAACCCTGTCGGGCGTCGTCAACACAGACAAGGGCATATTCACACACGTACACACACGCACTCAGACCACGACAACATCCTGTATAGCAGCAGACACGAATAAAACACACATAAAGCAAAATAAAGAGAAGAGCAAAAAAAACCTGTCATCTGCTGATGTTCCCTTGCTCCTCTCTTCCCACACTCTCACAAGTTGGGATTTGTCGAAGCTGCCCAGCAGCCGCCTGCATCCGATATGGCAACACATACATACATATGCACGTATTTGTGTACCAATGGCAAAAAGCAAACATGAAGAGGACATTGAACGCCGTGCGTCGTGTCCATCGTTGGTGCAAGCGCTGCTGCAGACAGGAGGCAGCAGCATTTTTAGAATTCCCAAAATCAACACACAAAAAGCAAATGAAGAGAGGCAGACAACACAGAAATAACAACAACAATGACAATCCAAACAGGGCCCCTGAGCTAGGGAAGGTCTGGCAACACCAACACAGTTTTTTTTTCTTGCTGTGCGATTGATCGGGCCGACAGACGTTCAAATCACACACGCATATACACAAATACACACACCAGGCATGTTTTATAATGAATCCTTTTGCTTATTTATAGCGGCTACTCTTAAATATTTTTTTGTGTAAGAGCTGCACAAAATGCAAAGAATATTGCCAGATCGTAAGCGTGAGCAGCAGGTAAGGAGCATTTCGATCGCATGGTATCGATCAAATTGAGCAGAATTTTACCCAATCGAATGCAGCCCTGCACAAATTTGTATGTATTTTGTATTTATCTACCTATTCCGTCTGTGCTGCTTGTATATAATGTACACACGGCGGCAATGTCCTGTGTGTGTGTGCAGTTTCATTTCGTTTTCGTTTCACTTTTTGCCGGATTCGGTTTCTGAGTTTGCTTCCTACTTTTATTGTTTTACTTTTACAGCTGCCACTTTTCCAACTTGCATTTTTGCCCTTCTCGTTCATTCTTCCTGGTGCTCTTTTGTTGTTTTTGTTGCTTTGTGTTTTTGGCAAGGGGTGGAAATTCTCTGTCCGTTGGCTTCCTCGTCGTCGTCGGCAGCCGTCGCACAAAACAGAAATTTATAACATTCGTATGTCTGGCTTTGATCCTTTTGGGTTTTTGCTTTTATATTATTATTTTTTTTTTTTTGGCTCAGACGTCTGTCTGGTCCACCACCCCCTAAAATTGAGCATTTTGTCTCGGTGGTCTGCACAGTGGAGAGGGGCCGGGCGGGTGGAAAGTGTCTTGCGAATAAATAAATAGTCATGTCAGCCATAATATTAATATGCCCGAATCCGGCACTAAGGTGGTGCAAAAGTTTACGTGCGGCGTTGGGTGGGGTAGGTGGTTGGATTGCTAATCAACCCTCTGGGGCGCTGTTTGCACGACAACAACGAGAAGAACAACTGCAGCAGCAACAGCCTCCCCCAAAATGCTGTGGGGGTCAATAAACTTTTGCGCCACCATCTTGTGCGAGCGCGAAAAGCGAATGGACCATTTCCAGACCCCGAAACGAAGCATAAAAAAAAGAAGGCAAATCCGGGGACCGGTTTTTCCTTTTCTCTCCAGTTCACCCTCGTTGTCGTTCTGTCGTTTCGCATGTTGCACGTTCTACGCATTTTTGTGCATTGACCCCACGCACCGAGTAGAAGAAGAAAAGAAGGAAGTTGCCAACCCTTGTTGATTTGATTTTCATATGTCTCTGGGTGTGAGGGTTGACGCAGGTGATGGGGGTATAGAATGTAGGGTGTAGGATGGGTTCACTTTTCCTAAACCTTATGAATTTCGCTTTCCCGTTTTTATGATATTCCATATATATATATACATACATTTATATAAATAATAAAATACATATTCTATTCATGCAGCTTCGATTACACCTTTATGATGCCATAAACTCAAGCCGACTTTAATTGCACAGTGGTACAAAATTTTAGTGCCGCTTTTTATGTCTGCGACCGCTGCATCATCATCATCATATACATATGTTATGTATCCATATGTATATGTAAATATATACATAAAACAGTTTTATGGCTACTTGGCTAAGAATGGCTCGTCATGGGCGTGGCCAGATATTGTAATGTAACAGACGAGTTCAACTGACGGACATTTCCTGTTTGGTTTGAGCTAAAAATGGCATTTAAGAACTTCAACATAGAACGCTTTGGCATCAACATTTTTGTTTTTTTCATTTCTGCCATGTAATTTCCGTTAACTTGAGAACAAAGCGCAGCAATCAGAAACATAATCATTAAAGGTCATTAAGTTTTGGGTGGTTCTCTAAGGGTTAGTTTTACAGTTTTCAGTTCCTTGTGAAACAACAGGGGGCGCCAGCGCATAAATGTGTGTATAGGTGTGTGTGCGTGCGTGTGTGTGTGTATACATATGCGAAATTTCACGCTCTTCTCTGAATATGTAAATGAATATTGTCCGAGAAAGTGCCTGAAAGGACATTAAGTTGGGCGGCTGTCTTGTAAATATGTAGACCTACACATAGACATATGAGAATTTTGATGTGTACGTTTGTATAAGGGTTCGTGGGAAATTTCAATGTAATGAATTTATCATAGGGGCGAAGTGGAGAGAAAGAGAGAGTGATACTAAGAGAGGGAGAGAATGGAAAGCAAGGGTTCGAACAGGTTGCTGCTTGAAGCATGGAAACAGGCAAACGGGAAACTGGCTACTTGAGACAGGCTCTAGTGCAGTCCAAAAGGGATACACACGAACACACACACACACACACATACACACTCACATACATATAGATTTAAATAAGTAAATATTCCTTAATTAAATTGCACAGCAGCCAAACAGCAAACAAACAAAAACCGTAAGCAAAGCATATAAAACTCCAAGACCGCAATCTAATTAATAGCTCTTGAATCTGGCAATCTTTTAATATGTTTGTGCTATAAAAACCACAATAAACAGAGAAAACACATATAAAATAATTAATAACAATTTAAATACATATATACAAATGTAGTTTTAGCTTCCGCATTTTGACGATTAGTGGCAAAGTATTTTTCTACATATGCCTGGCAATATTTATTATTATTTTATTTTTGACCGTCTTTTTTTTTTAAAAAAAAAGGCAGATTTTTTTGCCTTCTTGTCGTGGTTTAGCTTGTCAGTTTTCAGTGTTTATACCCTGCACCCAATGCAAATGGCTAAAAAGGGTATAATGAAGTTGGGCAAAAGTATGTAACGGACAGATGGAAGCAGCTCCGAACCCAAAGTGTATATATATTCTTGATCGACAACCATAACCATGCCATGTCTGTACGAATGCGCCGATCTCATAGGGTACAAATTTTGAATATAAACACTTATATCTCTAGTATAGATTAATATCGATTACTCTTCCAAGTATCGATTACTAATAGTAATAAAAGCCAAATTATTAAAGAAATATATATTCGCCAAATTTGAAGACGTAGAAAATGTAAACTCTACTTTGCCATAAACAAATAGTTTTTTACTGTTTTATTTATTTTCCGCGTTTTCCTAATATCGATTTTCGATAGCACTAAAAACTAAAATTTTGAATTATAATTGTCCTCTCTAAATGTGTACACCTTGGCATAATAATGCTCATCTGTGAAAATTTGATCGATTTGAATTTGAAGATCGTTTTCGAAATACGACAGGATATTTTACTTGAATATTTGTCAAATTATAGACTTGGATAAATAAACTTACACCCATACAAGCATTTATAGATACAGTTAGTCTTAAATTGGACAAACTGACAAAGATTTGGGCTTTGGGTATTTGCTAGTCGAGTTCCCTCTTTAAGAGCATTCTTCGTTGTGTTTCTTGGAAGTGCCACAGCATGGGTTTCGGCTTTTATGATTGGATTCCATTGGGCTCCTCAGCTTCAGCTTGAGATACAGATACAGATGCAGATACAAATATATATACAAATGTATATATACTTTTTTATATGCCCATATATATGTCTGTCTGTTTTGTCTGTGTTATTCTTTTCTTATTGCTTGCACTTGGCGCTCTTGTTTGTCTGCTTCAAGCTCACAAAATGTTCACACGCTGCTTGTTGTCATGTGATTGTTGCTCTTGTTGTTCTTGTTGTTGTTATTTTTTCTGATTATTGTTATTGCTGCGACGGTCTTGGCCAGAGCAGTAGACAGCTGTTAATGCAAATCAAACAATAGCATAATGGGCCAGCAGATCCAAAAAGCTAATACGCCATATTGAAACAATCCACACGCCTGAATTATTCGTGTCGAAACATTATCAGAACAACAACAACAACAGCAACATGGATTTAGTTCGCATGAAATTGGTGCGCTGATAAAACAAAGCGAAGCGCGAAGCTAAGCAAATCGAAAGACGAGCGCCTAGTAAACCAAAGTATATAATAATTATAATAGCAATAATAATAACACAGTGCTTGATCGCAAACTAGATCGCTTCAGTTTCAGAGGTCAAACAATTTCCAGCACCATCAATTTTATATAATTAATTTAATTAATGCAAAAACAAAAAATACGTAAAAGTGAAACATTAAATTGTTTTTTTTTTTAAGTAGAATTTTAATTTTTGCAGCGTAAAATTTTATATACCAAGTGGAAATGCATTGGAATTTGAATTTCTGAAAAATTATTCTTCTCGGAAAGCGCTAATTGCCAAGGGTTTACTGTATAATAATATTCGTTTGTGCATACAATTATATACATAATATTCTGTGTGTGTGTGTTTCTTTTTGTTTTATGTAGAGCTTTTTGGATTATGTGTTGCTGTTGTTGCTTCCGCTTGTTGTTGTTTAGAAATAGAAATGATTTCACGATTCGCTTTGCCATCACTCTCTGATCGGCACAACGTGTCTCGATCCCCGTCACCTCCCCTCCCCTTCCCCAGCCTTGTTCGCTGGGAACGTTCCAAGCGAACCAGCGTTCTGAGGCTCGGTTTGAGCTCAAAGAACAAAATATATGGAATCGGCACAGAAAGAAAAACACGTTTTTTTTCTTCTTTTTTTGTTAGCGTTTGCTGATTTCATATTAGATATTCTTGTGTTGCTTGCTTATTACTTATTCTTTTGCAACCACATAAAAAAAACAACTACAACATTTACTCGTGTGGTGATTCAGAGTGTCCAAAGTGAATGTACCCAAAAATTAAGGCAACTCTTTTTTAGTTGATTTTTTTTGTTGATTTTGGCTAACCAAGTTTTAAAATGTCACGGTGCTGCTGTTGTCCAGCATTAAATGATTTTATTGCTGTATGCGCAAAATTACTACACAATATTTACTACTATTGGAGCGAAAGAAACGCGTAAAACAAAAGAGAAGAAAAGAGATAGCAGCAGCAAGAGGAAGCAGCAGCGGCAAAGACACAACGTCTGCTTGTTCGCTCTTCTGTCTATCTGTACCACTGTCGTCGCGTGTCTCTCTATGTGTGTGTGTGCTTGTGATTGATGTGCAAAAGAACACAAATAAGCGCGGACTTAGATCGAACGATTCGATTGCGCGATATGCTGTAATTGTATGAAACATGCGACTACGTACCAGGAGCGGGAAAAAGATAAATAGATAAAAGATAAAGACTATTGAGATATAAAACAAACACCACAAAAAACTAATTTTAAAGAATCCCTTGTAAACATATATGTATATTATGTCTTGGCTTATATACCCCTTATTGTAGTATTACGTTACAGGGTACAAACAGTGCGCAATTAGTGTGAGAATGAGAGAGCTTTAAAACTTTGTGCTGCTGCTGCTGCTTCTTCTTTAATGAAGGTCAATGTTCGTGCGTTGGACGCCGACACAGCCGCCGACAGCCACTCTCCCGCGCCCTCCCTCACCGTGATGTTCTTTACCGCTGCTTCGCTCCGTTTAGCTTGGGCATGGATTGTTGTTAGTGTTGTTGTTGACTGCGATAGTGAACTGCTGGCGGATCGGCGCATAAGAGTCGTAAGCCGTCGTAAGGCGGCGGCGGGTTCAACAGCGTACAAAACTAGAGTTGAAACCCCAGAGGCACTCAGAGCCGAACCCAAAACTGAGCTTTGTTAATGGTTTTTATACTCTGAACTCATTGAAAATGGTAACAGGCAGAAGGCAAGCATCTCCAATCGACAGAATCAAAAGCCGAGTCGATGTAGACACGCGGATCTCCCAGACTATAAGAGCTAGATATTCCAAATTTTGAATATAAAATATCAAGTTAAGCTAACAAGTTTGTTTAATTTTATCGATAATTGCCTCCGTTTACCGGATATCGAATTATTCCAAGCCACAATTAATAATTAATACATAATAAGCATATGCATATTTTAAACCAAATGGGAAAATTTCACCAAGATCGGTTGAGAAACACCAAAGTTATAGTCGTAAAAATATTCTCATATTGATCTCATTGCTATCAGCAGCTACGAGCATTTTCTGTATACATAAATGTGAGAGCGCATGTGTGAGAAAGGGATGGAATGATGTATCTGCAGAGCACCGTAACCTATGTGTGTGTATGTATTTATGTATGTATATATATGTTTGTCGCAAGCCAGCTAGGATCAGTTCGTGCTTGAGAATAAAAACATGGGCTGCATTCGTTTTTTTTGCTCTTCAGTGCCTTTGCTTGCTATAAGAATTGAGTGCACTTGCAGACCTTACATTTGGGGGGGGGGGCAAAACTTTTTAAAAATAAATTTGCCAACAGCTGGGTTCAGGGTATATCGCAGTCGGCCTCACACGACTATAGCATTCTACTTGTTCATGCTTGCTTATTGTGCTTCTGCTGCAGGCGTGTCTCTCTCTCTCTCTCTTTCACACACAGTCTCGGTCAGAGTCTCATAGAGATAATTATGTATAACATACATAATTTAATTGTTTCAATTTGGTCTGCTTGACGGCACCCTCTCAAGAGATTTTGTGCTCTCGAAACAACTGGGGTAGGGAGGGAGGGAGATATCCGTTTCTCGAGTAATCAGTGTGCATCGAACGTTAGAAAAACCTTTTGACCTTTCATTCGCTGTGTAGTCTAATTGAAGTTAAGCCAGCCCAAAAATGATTTCTGTCTACAGTTTGAAAAGAAAAAACCATTAAAGACACACATATTTTTGGTATGCCGCAGTTGAAATAGATTAATTAATCTCTGCTTTCAAATTTTATTTGAAAGGATTTATGTAATTAAGTATGTTGATTTGTATTTATTACATACACATACTGAAAATCAAAAACTTGATTTTCTAATTTACAAAAAATATGGTTAACATAAATTGATCATTGAAGACAAATATTTTTGGTATAGATTGGCATAGATAATTCTACTTTCAAATTTTATTTGAAAGGATTTATGTAATTAAGGATATTTGCTTGTATATTATAGATAAACATTAAACTCAATATGAACATATTAAAAATTGTATACATTTAATTTTAGAATTGTGAAAAAAATATTATTGTGAAATATGAAACATAAATCCCATAATGAAAATTCAGTTTAAAGGGCATATAAACTTCGGTATTCCAAAAGGAAGCTGATTTTTATAATAAGTTTCTTAGCCAACTTTTTCTTATGCGCTTTAAGCCTTAATGCTGACTTGAAAAATGTAACCCCTGGTGACAAAATTAGTAAAGAGACTTCAACCGTCAACTTGTGTCTGCCTTGGGGCAACTAGGGTTCAAAGAACCAACTGGTTGGGATGGGAAGGTAGCTTGGGGAATTCATGCATATTGGTATGCAAAATACCACTCTTCACACAAATTTATAAACACAAGTTTTTCAGAAGCGGCAGTAACTTCTCGGGAAAAACCAGCGAAGCAAACTTTGGAGGAGGTGTGGACAGTAACGACAACTCCATAGAAATTGAAGCAGCGACCCAAAAGTGCCATTTCCAATGAAAATAATCTGTCGAAATAAGTGTATACGAAATGAAAATACACACATGTATGCATGTATGTGTGTGTGTGTGTATAAATTGTTACTCATACGTGGAAAACATGTGGTGTGTGTGTGGAGGAGCTGACCGCGGTTCGCTGGCTTTTTGTACACGCTCTCTTAGCGTACCAACAATTATGAACGTTGACCTTTTTTTTTTAGTTTTGCCAAATTTTCCACTGCGAAACGGATGTAAAAGGTGAAAGAACAGAAAAGACTAGAAGCGAGAATAGAATCTAATGGCAACAGTGGGGCAAGAACAGGCAACATTAAGTAAATAAACGCGCTGAGCCGAGAAGAAAGAAGAGATTGCAGAAGAACAAGAACAAAAACAGTTTTTAAAGGCAAACAAATAACAAAAAGGCCAAAACACACATATGTATTTTGGCCAAGAGCAAAGCTAACCAAACAGCAAGAGTCGCTAGCGGGGGGTGTTGTGAGGGGGGTCACTGAGAGGGGTTGCAATACATGCACAGCTACATATACACACACACATACATATGTTTGTATGTTTTTGTAGCATGTATAACCTGGCGCTGACTTTGTCTTTTTGAAAGTTGAAATGCTGCCTAGGCAGAGTCTCAGGGCATCGGCAGCAGCAGCAGCAGCCACAGAGCTAGAGCCAATAATAAACGGGTTTGAAACAAAAGAACAGACGCTTAACAGCTCTCCCCCTCCACACTCAACCCCTTCTGCCATCATCTCTCAAACGCCACCTCCGCGTGAAGATCACGAGAACAACAGAAACAACTACAGCAAAAACAACAACAACAACAACAGCAAAACAGTGCGCAATGGTGTTTTATGTCAGCAGTAGGAACGAAATGGTAAATTCTGAAACAAAAACTGGAACGTTGAAACTTGTGGGGGGCAATCATTGTGGCATTGAACTGCTAAAAGAGATCTGTTGCAAAGGATGGCGCAGCCCATTAGACACAGTCGGGGAATAGAATATAAATATGCATACACACATACATACATACATATACACAAATAATGGCACGATCTCAATTTATTTCTGCTTAAAATGTAAATACAATTTGCCAATCAAATTGGATTAGATGGATTTTGGAAAGGCTGTATAAATTTTGTGATATAACAATTTTTATTTAGATTGCATACATTATATATGTTAACGAGGTTTTTGCATTAGTCTAATAGTCTGAAAGTAATTTGCATTGCAATAACTTAGTTATTTTAAAAATGTTGTCGGATTCTGGGTGGGCTTAAAATAATTATATTTTAAATTAATGCAAATATCTTACAAATTTGTTTTTGTTTGTTATTTAATATATCAATATACCATATTTTTTCAAAGTAACTATTAAAATTCAAAATTTAATTTCAAATTTTTATTTTTAAAACACGCCCAAGTGGCAAGAAGAGGGGCTGGGGATGGTATCTCTCATTATGTCTTTGCTCAGCTGTAAAATTAACCTAAAGTGACAGTTAGAGCCGCCCATAATTAACTGCGTTCATCAATTACACACATAGCTAAACACATACACACAATTACAGACACCATCACCCACATAATGCACCGCAGACAAAGCTTAAAGAGCCACCCTAAAATGACCCCCACCACATAAACTCCACACTGAGAAGTGTTTGCATTTTTGTATACTCTTGCAGAAGCGGGAGAACCAAAAAACCAAAAAATATCTATGAAGATAGTTTAATTAATACGAGCCTCTAACTGTATATGTTGCTACAATATCTTTATTGTTGATTATATGATTATAAATGTTATCTTTATTAACGAACTGAACTGCTGACTGCTTAATAATAATTTACTTCACGACTGCTTCTGCTGCATGAGTCTTTTTACAGTGAACAACTACTGCGCAATCTGGCAACTTTGGGCGATCCCAGCAAGCCTTTGCCTAGCTGCCTGCTGAGAACAACCGTTTAGCGTTTGACTAATTTTATCTTGACTAATACGAGTATAATTCACCAACTGTCACATTCTGTTAGCTATTTGTAATCATTTAACTATTTCAACTCTTCAGTAGATAGTATATATTTTATTTTAGTCACAGTATTCAGCAAGAGTATATCAAATTTGGCAGCCCTCTAATAAAAGGTGTGCCCATTTTTTTGGGTTGTCTCAGAGCAGTCATGTAATTAACATGAGGGGTCGCTGTAAGGGCGAAAGAGAGAGAGAAAGAATTTTTGGTTGTCTGTTGTAATTTTGCGACTTGTTAAAATTAATGCATGTACTTAAGAGCTTTCCAGCCCACAAGCACAAAAAGCCACACACATACATTAACACATATATAAATACGTATAAATATCGTCTGCCGGTGAGCAGTGGCCATAAATCTTGCGACAGAGTCCTCTGTCCTTCACACTAGAATTTCAATATCTGCCAAATCACTTGACGGTAATGTGCAGACAAAGAAGAAGAACAAGAAGATGAAGAAGAAGAAGCATCCATCATATCTCACGTACACAAAGCAAGTAAAATTTTGTATGCCATGCGGGTGCCCAAGAAGAATAAGTGTGAGTGAAACGGAGCGAGCGCGACTTCCGATTTGTGCTGAGAATGTAAAGAGAGACAGTGTTGTGTATTTCACCACAGGACAACACACAGCAGTAACCAATGTTGACTAAGCTTATTTCATTTAAAGCTCGCTATTGTAATTTATTATTCTTCTCTATGTTGTCGTTCTACTATTGTTATTCTTGTTGTTGTTGCATGATTGTCCGACAGCAACAAGTTTATACAAGTTAACTGCTTTTTTTGGGCTTTTGGATAGTTAATGTGTGTGTTGTTGTTGGTGTTCTTATTATTCCTACTGTCGTTTGGATATTCATGGGCGACCCTCTCTAAGCGCTCCACACGCACTAAAAAAAACAGCAAGAATAACACTAACAACCATCAACGAGGCGGGTAGAGGCGGTTAGTTGGTTTATTGACATCGCTGCCGCCGTCGACGTCAACGTCAGCGCCGTCGCTGTTGCCACTTTTTTTTTCAAGTTCGTGAATTTTTAGCCGTTCGTTGACTTTTGTTTTGTTAACGCTGTTTGTTATATATATTTGTGTGTGTGTTTGTTTGTACCAAAACTAATGCCATTTTAACACTGGTTTTCAGTTCTGTTTTGTGCTCTATTATTTCTGTTGTCTGTTCTTTTTTATTTTTTGTTGTATAGCCTTAAACAATTTTCGCAACATTCGTTGGGAAGTTGTTTCTGAGAATACAACAACAACAACAACAAAAAGAAAGAAAAATCCAAAAACTAAGTTCAAGCTGAGAAGAGTTGAGACTGATTGAAATTTCCTGCACATGCCTCGAACTTCATGGTAGGGGAAGCGGAGGGAAACACTCATTAGTTTTATGGCGAATTATATTATATTCCACATATACATACATATATGAGGTCAGTGCGAGGCCAAAGACAAGACAAGAAATGAAAAAAGTAAGAAAAGGGGCGCTTTGCTGTGCTTTGTGCGGGTTCAATAAAACTGCCCCAATTAGCCGTAATGTAAGTGGATATCCATCATTATGCCATCCATCGTGGGCGTTGAAAACTGACTCTCTCTCTCACTCAGTTGCATTCTCAGTCAAGCGTCTAATATTACAGATTCAATTCGTAAAATTCGATCATATCAAATTCGGATTCTTGTTATTTTTCCGTGCTTCTCCTATTGCAGGTAATAAACAAATATTTCAATTCCCAACAATTTGAAAGACTGCTGACCTACTGATAATATTTAAGGAGAGATACGTAAGTAAGTAACAGGAATAAGGGGTTGCTTGGATGAGTTAACGGTACATACGTTTACTTTTATTACTTTTTATTATTGCGCAATCGAGCGAAAAACACAAAGCCCTCATACAACGCACTCTCTTTCATAATCGCATAAAATATTTTTAAAAACAAGAATTTCACAATCGATCAGTAAATTTGCTCCCTCGAGCACCGCTCGCTCAGGCTCTCCATTCCCTCTGGGCTGCGCTCCCTTGAGCTTTTTTTTTTTGTTGTACTTCCGTCTGTTAAGTGGCCACTCAGAGAGCGACTTTGCCTTTTCTCTCTCCCCTTGCACACACCTGAGAGAGCGCATAAGGAAGAGAGAGGGCAAGAGTGTGTTTGAGCGCACGACAGCTGCATTAATTTTTTTTCGGGTACAAGCTGCCTAATTTCCGGTTTCAAGTGTCACAATTTTTTTTTTCCTCCAAAATTATTGAAAGAGCCATAACAAACACATGCATACATACGCTATGCATGCTGCATATGTATGTATGTGTATGTGTGTGTGTATGGCCTGCATTTTTGTTGTTTTTATAGTTTTTGGGTTGGGTTACCCTGTGCGGAGAGCAAAACAACATCTGGCTGCCTGCCTGACGATGACAGCTGCTAAAAGGGCGAGCCAAGGGACTGCATTTATTTCCCTCTCTCTTGCTCAGTTTGTCGAAGCGGCGTTAAATTGGCTTGCGCTCGATTGAATTGTCTCTATCAATATATCAATATGGCAATAAAAGTGTATTGAGGTTAGAGCTGACTAATTCACAGAATGCAGCACTCGCCGTGGAGGGAGGAGGGCTTAATATACACAGATGTCAGACATTTTTTATATAATTATGTATTTGCCAATAGCAAAAATGCTTGGCGATCAAAAGATTTTTTCGCCTTCTGATGCTGCCCCGCCTCGGCTCTTATTTGTTTCTTCTTTAGTAATTTTTTTATGCGACTTTGGCACGTTCGACGTCTCCGTCGTTCGTCATTCGCCAGGGAGTTCATGAACCGCTTGCAAGGACAGTCGCGCAGGCAGCAAGCAGGCAGATCGATCACAGAAGCAGCTTAAGCTCGAAAACGAAACAAGATGTCGAAAGATCCGAGATCCCGTGTGCCATTTTCCACTTGTTTCCACTGATGCACACTCTCGCACACATACACACACACACACACGCTCGCACAACACTTGAACCCATAATTCTCGGAAACCAGGCAACAGAGGGCAGAGCAAAAAGTGAAGCAGACGCGCGCAGCATGCAGCCCTCGTTCCTGGTCAGCGTTGCCACCTCCTGTGTGAGTCACACACTTGCGTCTGCACACTCACACACACATGCGCATCGCAGACTCAATCAAAGTTGGCAACGTTGTTGGCCAAAGCGCACAAGAAATCACTGACCTTGACTTTAACCAAAGTTTAAGGCCCTTTTAGTTGCCAACACACATACGCATCATAATTGTACACATACATACATAGAGATATAGACGTGGGTAAACGATTTATATATATATATAAATTGTATGTGTGTGTATGGAGCGCTCGTTTCTAGACTGGTTTACTGTGCGCTGCTGTTGCGCGCTGTTCTTAATCGTTGCTCAACGCAACGCACATGACGCAAGCGTTCGTCCGCTGCTGCTGCTGCGCAGACTTTTACATTTTTCCTATTGCATCAGCGAGAAGCGACTAGTAACCACATATATATATATATATATATATATATATATATATAGTATGTTTGTATTTAGCTTATTGTTTATAGTTGTTGCTTGTGGGGCCATTAGAAAAAGAGTACAACGAATAGCACATTTAACTGAAAACCAGCAGGCCGCAAATTATCTTTTACCTGTCTACTCTTTCTCTACTTCTTCATTGAGCATAAAAAAAGTATTTATGTGTGTGTATGTATATTTATTGTTCTTGAGATATGGTAACATTGATCGATTATTGGTAGTATAAGAGATAAAATAAGAAAATAGAAATAAGAGTCAGCAGCATTAACAGTTGACTGCACACCACACACACATTTGCATAAATGCATGTGTGTGTGTGTGTTGTGAATTAATAAAGTTCAAGCATTCTTTTCTCTGTTACATCTTGCAGCAGCAACTCGTTCACTCCCACTTCCAATCTTGCTCTTACCATTTCTTTTGCTCTCTCACTACCATGCAGAATATATGTATGCACAGACACACATACACACAGAGACTTCCTGCAGCACTGCTGAGTGCACTGCTCCCTCTCGCAATTTATGTTTGTTCTTGATGCTTCTCACTCTTGTACTTCTGTCACTCTGTTATTTATGTGCGTGTGTTTGTGTAGGAGGTTGTCAGAGGTCAGTCTCATCGGTGGCAGCGCAGTCGTTGCGCTGGCGGCCTATGTACAATACATTCCACATGTACATACGTTCCATTTGCCATTTCATTGCGCTTTGAGCATTTTGTACTGTATTGTGGGTACCCCAAACTAGATTTTGCTGCCATGCTGCTGCTGCCTGGCCGCAGCGCAGTACAGCGCGGCGCTCTTCTGCCGTTCTTTGTCTCACTGTTTTGTGTGCGCGCCCGAACTGGTTGTGTGAGTTTTTGGCTTGGCGTTGTTTCGTTTCATTTCGTTTCGTTTCATTTGTACTGATTGTTCCATACACCGCCGTCGCTTGTTTCTTGTAAAATTCTTCTATGTTTACTCATTCTCATTCAGTTCTTTGCGCCCGCCGCATGAACAACGTGTACACGCTTGCTTCTCGTTGTCGTCGTCCTCGTTGTGTTCGTCGTTGTCGTTTCTCGTTCATCATCATCATTAGCCGTCGCGCTGAGTCGTTAAACGTTTTTTACCAATAACGGTTGTTGTACATTTTCAATGTATGTGTGAGTTTGCAAATGCGAAAAACCAATAACAAAAAGTATTAATAATAGTGTAATAAAATAAAAGTGCAGCGCACGCTTCTATCTCTATGGACACACGAACACATAGTCGTATAAAACTGTTTTTCCTGTTCCTCTATACACACACACACACACACAAGCATACATACGTCAAGCGACGCCAACACAAACAGCAATAGCAAAGCAGCAGCGTCGGCGTCGAAGAGTTCATCAACTTGTTTAGAATCGGCGCGCTGAGTGTACGTGGTACGTGAGTGCGTGGCTGTCTCGTTTGTTTATATATGTGTGTGTGTGTGCATGTGCATATACATTTGTGTATATATGTGTGTGTGTGCTGCTTGTCTTTTTTTCCTGCTCGCCTTTTACATTTCATTTGTGCACCGCTTCACTTGCTCTCCTCGTCATGCATTTGTTTGTTGTTGTTGCTGTTGCTGGAATACGGCGCACTGCAGTCGAGAAGAGGAAGAAGAACAACAACTATAACAAATAACAATTTTTGTGGCATTTGCTTTGCTTTGCCTGCTTCGCGTTTGTTCTTTTTCCGCGCTTTTAGTGTTTTGTTACTGCTTGCTGTGTTTGCGTTTAACGTTTACACATTTTTTTGTTATTATTATCTCATTTCTTAGTGTGTTGTTGTCTCTTGGTATGTTTTTTATGCCTGCTGTCTGCCTACAGTCACATCTCGAATTGATGGCCCCCCCAGTGTATAAATTATTCAGTGTTGGTGCCCAGAGGCAGGCCTAGTCTAGTCTATTAAACAAGTTTTCACAAGTGGGCATAGACAAAAAAAATAAAAAATAAAATAAAATATATAATGATTTAAGTTTTAAAGTTGACTGACAGGAAATCAAATAACTATTCGCTATAATTGTTTACAACGCAATGCAAATTGGCTAATTGTAATTCGCAAATAATTTAAATGCACACAAATAAAACAAAAAATAATATTACGAATTTTAGATTCAAGGCATATTTTTTCGAATTTGTTTGAAGTCCACTTCACTTCTTGTTGTGTTGTGTTAAAATGCCGCTAACACTTGATTAATGATTTTGTTTTATATTCTAAAAATATAGGCAAGCAGTATAATTTAATAATCATTAAAGCTTCAAGAATAACTCGATTGTGTTTTGCCCTTGTCTGTTCTCAATTTATCTCCCACTTGTGTGTGCGTGTGTGTCTGTTTGTGTGCTTCTCTGTTATCACAGTTCATGGATAATAATTTCTACCTATACGTTTTCTTAACAAACAAATGCGTTTAATTGGATTAATAATAAGCACATGCTCAAGTTTAAATAATTTTCACCTTGCAACACTCCAAAAGAAAAAAAAAAAATTCAATGAAAGTATTATCAAATAACGAGTGAAGCGAAAGGTGCGTCAACCTTTTCTCGGGGTAGGGGGGCGCGACCTTGCTGCTTACTTCTGCCAGCAACTGTTTAAACAGAGTGTTCAAGATTTTCGACTGACACTGTCGATGCGGAAGAATAATAAATGGATTTCTTATTTGTTGTTTCTCTCGCACTCGTTTTTCTTGTTCTTAGTATGTGTGTGTGTGTAAGTATTTTAAAATCAAATTATATATTACGGCAATGTTCTTTAAATTTACTCATTGATGATGTGTGTGAGCCACGCTGGTTTCCAGCTCATTAAAATACAACGCCTTATCTTGTGTATTTGTGTGTGTTCTTTATTTACATTTAGCAAAAATCGAAAAACGTGTTTAAAATGATAATACAGTTGTGCATTTGGCTTGTTTCACACAGCAAATATCTTAAACACAACTGCAACATGACAATTGCAATTTGTATGCAGACACTAGTGGCAGTAAGAAGTATACTACATATAGAAAGCATAGAGTTGATCAGATAAGCGATGATCATAATAAAAATGAATTTATAAATATTTAACATAATTGCAATATTTAAATGTTATTTAGTATTTCAACAAAAATCATTCAGTATTAATTTAATTAACTTTAACAAAATTCTTTAATTTATTTATTCAATATTATTTAAGTTATTTGAATTGCAATTCTGCATTGGATTACAAGAAAAAATAAGTTTTGCGAGTTGGAAGCAAGAGGCGAATAATCTATTCTTTCGTCACATGTTTATTAAATATATGTATATTTTTTATTCTTTGCAACACACTTCCCGTTCTCATTTGCCAGTTGCTTGCGAGTCCCCCCTCGATATATATATCTGTATGTATTTTTCATTATCAAAAAGTTGCGCTTGGCGCGCTTGTTTTTAGTTACTTGAGAGGCAGCAGCTCTGGGGGCTTGGATCGAGTTCCACGTAATAGATAAAGAAAGACATATAGTAAAAGTGTGTATGTATATCATATATACTGTATGCAGCGTGTACACATCGAAAATTGGTACAACTCTAATTGAAAATGTTTAAGTAGATAGCAAATATTTATCAAAAGTTTACACGTAAACGAACCAAGAGACACGTACCATTTGATTGGATGGATTGGCTGCAACAAAAAAAGAAATAGATATAGACACGAAACATTGGTTTTTGGTTGTGGTTGCTTCAATTTGCTGTCCGCGGACTGTATCTGCTGGTTTGTATGCACACTTTGCAGGCACTTCACTGTAGAATGGGAGGACAACAGAACAGAATAGTCACATTTAACTATCTTCCATTAGCGCATTAACCAGGAGATTCACAGCACACACACACACATAAAAACATACACACACACAGAAGCGCTCCCGAGCCACAGACACTGCAAAGCGCAGTAAGAAAGAAAACGTAATGGAAAACAACGAACAATATAAGAATTGCAATAGTCGAAAGACTGCACGACTTTCAGTTGCCCTGCAAACGAACTAAACAATATAAAATATGCAACATGTAATAAATTCTTCGTATAAGCTAGTAGAGTACATAACTGTATAAGAGTAATCTTCTGCATATGCTTCCCACTTCTAATTATCATTACATATACAGGCTGTATGCAAAATATACAGGGTATGAGAAATGCAGTCACTAATGGCGCGCCGTTGACCTGTCGTTCTGCTGCACGTGAGTGCAAGTGAGACAGAATGATAGGAGCGGGAGATTGAAGGAGTGCAAGAGTAAGAGGGTGAGATGCGGGGGAAGAAAAAGCATTGCATGAAGTGTTGTCTGAAGCTCCTCGGCGATTTTGTTGTTGCCTTGCTAAATTGGATGCTGACTGTTTGTTGTTGTTGTTCTTTGTTCTGGTTGTATGTATGCATGTTGTCTGCGCCATTCTTTGTCGTTTTTGTCACCGTCTGTCGTCTCGTCTCTCATACAACAATAATAACACATACACACAACTCCCTTGTGTGTGGGGTTCGCGTTCGCCTTGCCCATTGTTTTTTTTTTGTTACTTGTTCAATAAATGCGCCATCGTCGAGTGAATTTCATTCAGCAACAGCAGCAGGCACTGCTACTGCTTTGGGGGTCGCTTGACGCATAGCCAGCGACATCTGTTGTGGGGAGTGCAGGAGCAGAAGCAGCAGCAGAAGCTCTCCAGCTCAGACGATGTCTTTGAATTTAACGATTGCTTTTGTTGGCGTTGCTGCTGTTGCTTCCACAGAAAAAAAAAACTGAAAATAAAAATTTGCATTGAACGCGGGTCGAGCAAACCATTTATACATCCAGGCCGAGTGAATCTCTACCTTCATCGACGATGGCCTCGTCCATGGCTCTAGCAACACACACATACACACAGAAGTTAATTTGTGTGTGTGCGTGTGTATCTAGTATACATATGTATGTGCAGCTGCAGGCGGCCCGTTTAGAAACGAAACGAAACGATGATGATGGCGCAGGTAAACGGAACGGTTTCGTCTCAAAAATTTCGCATGCTTTGTTCTGTTTTACGGGCTGCGCTTTGTGCTGGGCTTCTATTTTTTTTTTGCGCGCGTCTGTGCCATGCTCTTTGGCTTTGTTATGTGGTTGTTGCCGCTGGGTACCATTGAACTCTGCTGCAACCCCAAAATGGACAGAACGATGAAACGATGGGAATTGAAACGTTTGTTTTGTTATATATGTATATTATGTTGCTCTGTGTGTGTGTGTGTGGAACGAAACAAAACGAGAACTCTAAATGCATTTTGCATTTTGGTATTTTCCACAGAAGAGAATAATTGCTTCTTTTGCTTCGGCTTCGTTTTGACTGTTGTGTTATGTATGCAATTTGTTGTGTTTCCCTCACATTCCATTGCCGTTTTGCACCCCGTTTTGTTATATGCATTCCTCTTGTCTGTCTGCCCTGAACTTGATATTATTTGTATTGCTGATGTGGTTTTGGCTTGGCTGCTATTCTTCTCCGCGTACTGCATGTCTCTTTTTTTTGCTTCACTTTGCTTCCGTTTGTTTTGGTTTTCTTTTTGTTTTTTCCACAGAGCACTTTTCAGCCATGAAATTAATAATCTTGTACAAATTGTTTTGCATTAGTAATGGGGCTGCGCAGTTTGTACTCATTTTCCATATCGTACACTGCGCATAACACTTCACCCACCCATCCCGCTTCCACTCGCCCCTCAACCGCTCTGCTCTGCATATTTGAACTTAATGACCCAAGCGCTCGCCCTCAGTGCACTGCACTGCATTGCTGCTGCCGGCCTGATTATTATTAGCTACTATTTTTAAACACTTTTACAGACCCTCTGGAATTCGTTGGCTGTTTAATGTATTATTTACATATACCTATATATATATACACATATGTGTTCCATCAGCCATCAATTTGAAGACATAGACATATGGCATAGAGTCGTAAATCCCATTTTGATACTTATCTATTCATATGATAATATACACAATCCATATGTACTGTCATACTTCGACTCACTACTCACAGCTCACTCATACAGGGAGCCTATTTGCTAATCTAATCACTCGCACTATCAATTAGTAATTTACTATGTGCACCTTCTGCTGTTTGTTCCCTTTTGGATATGTTGCTGTCATAGGTGTCTAAATAGAAACTAGTTGTTGCTATTATAAATATTATAATTATATTTTTCGTTTTTTTTTTTTTTGTGTTGCTGCTGCTTTTCTTGCTTGACTAGTGGTAAAACATTGTCACGCAACTCATTTATTATTTACCACCAACCTGTTGAAAATGTTGAAAGAGTCTATATTGAGTCAGAATTATTTATATTTATATACAAATGTCGAGTTTCTTAGTCTTGACTTCACGACCAAAAACATTTAAATCAGTAAGCAAGGTAATGGAAAATTTTAAATTATTTTTCAATTGAATTATATTTATTTTGGTAGTTTTCTGTTATTTTGCATTTGTTTATAGAAAATCTTTTTTATTAATTAAGTTAAGGAATCTTGAACTGAGATTGTAAATCAAATACTTAAATTGATGGAAAGGTCTTTTATTTTTATCCCTTTTAAACCTGGCATAATTTGCAACAGTTGGCAACGCTGGCAAAAAGTCGCTCGTTGCTTGCTGCCCATAAAGCTTAAACTGATTCTCATACGACGCATGCAAATGTAATTATTGCTCTCTATATGTAAATATGTAAGCGTCGTCTGACTATTTTCTCTACATATGTAGAGAAATTTTGCCATGCACATACACAAGTGTAGACATGTTTACATGTATAACATATATTTGTCTGTGTGTGTGTGCAATGCAATGCTGGCGATTGCTTGTTTTTCTCATTGCTAGCAATTTCCATGCAGTGACAAAACAGAATGCCAAAAGGGAAGAAGAACTTCTCCTGTTTGCTACCAGTGCTGCAACCGGTGTGGAGCTCTCTGCTGCTGCTCGAATTCGACGAGAAAGTTCTGGGGGCGGCGGCAGAGCAGCGACATGAGCGGAAAATGTATGCTGCTGCTGCTCTTTCTCTATCTCTCTCTATCGCCCACTCATCATCGTTAGAAGTGGAGAGTGCATTCGGTTGTTATTGCTTTTGTTTGTATGTTGCGGTCATTGTCGTTGCCCAAAATTCGACAAAACATGCGCACAGAGAGCGAGAAAGAGTGTGAGAGCGAGAGAGCATGCTTATGTTATCGGTTTATCGTTTGCGCTGTTTTGCTTCCTGTTACATTTCGTTCACCTCTCTCGCTCTGAGCGCGCAACCTGTAGCGCATGGAAAATTGTTGCTTTTAGTTTTAGAGGTTTGAGTGGGTGACTGGCCGAGGACGCCATATTGTTTTAGGGGTTGCTTGTTCTTGTTGTTGTCTGCGCTGTTTCGGCGGGGGCTGAAAATTCATTATTGGGCCGGTTTGGGCCGGCATTCAACAGTTCGGCATTTGTAGTGCTGCTCCATCTCGCTCACTCACTCACACACACATGCACACACAACTAGCTCTCTTCTGTGTGTGTCTGTGTGCTCTGTTCCGTGTGTAGAGAGGAGTACTGTAAATATGACTATTGATTTTTCGCATTGTTGTTGGATTAAATTCCCTTAATTTTTGCGCCCAGACAGTGCATGCAACGTGCAGCGTTGCATTTTACTGTGCTGTGCTGCCGTCGGTCGATCTGCCTGTGCCCGGCCAAAGGACACACAGAGACAGACAGACAAGACAGTGTGTGTAAACTACGCTCTCTGCAGCAATAGCAGGAACAGGAGCAACAGCAACAACAGCGCTGGCGACGACAGCGCTGTCGACGCAGCAAGAAGCAGCTTTACCCGGGCCGCTGAATAATGCGCAAAGTTTAGTTTTGCACGGAGCTGCGTCGCAAGCGCGTCGCGTTTTCTTCATTGTCCTTCTTGTCTCTGTTGTCGCGTCGGCGGCTCCTCCCGAGAAAAACACATTGTGAAAAGTGCATGGGCAATTATCAATCCATTAGAAATAATATATAATTAACATAATATTAGTTGATGCAAAAAAAAAAAAAAAGAAGAATTTCATAATTTAAACGTGATTTGTTTGTGTTTGTTTTTCATTGCAGCATTTTGTGCGCGCAACATTTATTGAAATTGGCAACTCAAATTGGCAGCACCCAAAAAGTATGATACAAAAATATTCAACTTGTTATCGCTGCGCAGACGACAACAACAACAACAATAATAATATTAATAATAATAATAACATTAACAACTACAACAACAACAACAACGAGAAGAAGTGCTGCAAAGAAACACAAGAAGAAGAAGGAGAACAACAACAACAACAACAAGGACCATAAGACGCCAAATTGGCAGCATTTTTTCCACCCGACAGCATTAAAATTGAATGCATTAAACAAATGATAAGAACAACATCAAAAAACAGACGACAAAACAAATAAAAAAAAAAAACCAAAATAATAACTTATAAAAATAGACGGAAAAATACAAATAACTAAGGTAAGTCAATGCCTCTTACAGGCTATATATATATAAATATACATCTGTGTGTGTGTCTGTGATAAATATACACATTCAGTCTAGACAGTTGCACCACCACCCCCCTATAACCCCACCCTATATTTAGGGAGGAGGGGGAGGTGCTTTGTTGCCTTGCCGCTTCACTGGTCGCTTTTTGTCGAGGGTTGATTTTCGTTTTATTTCGTTACGGGGTTTTTGGCTTTGGTATTTTTGCTTTCACTTCCAACTTCTTGCGACTGACGCTTTTGTTGACGGATGTTGTTTCGATGTGTGTATGTGTGTGTGTGTGTGTGTGGTGGAAATGGAAATCTAGAAAAGTTCCTCGTCGCTTGTTTACTTTTTTGCCTGCCTGCCTGTCTGACTGTCTGTCCGAGGGGTTGTGTGGCACCCTCTTCAAGTAGTTCAAGCTGTCGTGTAAAGAAGGGAAGACGGATGGGGGGTGGTGCCCGTTGTGCGTGCGATTATTGCATTTCCTGTTGATGGCCGAAGTTGGGAGTTGAAGGAGAGACTAGTGGCTTCCAGTAGGCTGCAAGGGGGTTGCTAGGATGACGTCTACAAATTACAACGAGGGGGAGACTTACATAGAGCGTAGGGTGAAGGGGGATACAGCCTCGAATTGCGTTAAAAAGCACTTTGTTTCCATTTGGCGAAAGTGGTAGGGAATTGGAAGAGTGTGATTGAGAGAGTGGGGGAGAGAGAGTGGGGGAGAGAGAGGGAGGGTTAGCGAGCATGTGGGTTAAATGGGGTTTACAGAAAGAGGGACAATTAGACAAAAAATTATGTTAAACAAAACAAAGGTGAATCATAATTTTTGAGTGAGGGGCACCAAATATATATTTTTTTGCTGAGTCACACACATAACGAAGGGGGCGTGGTGGAGTATTGAGGGCGGGGAGGCGGAACTTGGAGTTGGGTTAAGTCCCATGAGGCATGCACCTGACAACTAAATAACAAATATTTTTGCCTACCCTTCTTTACCCAACGAATGGTTGATGATGAAATTCAATCAGTTTAATTGACTGGAAATAAAGAATCATTAATTTGCTACAAATTATTTTGCCTCATTTGGTTCCTATGTGTAAGAAGTATGACAGAGATTACTTAATATAATGTAAAATATATTGAAACAAAATCAGTTTAATATATTTTAGACCATATTCTGTTGGCTAATTATTTTTGTGTATGCAAATTCTTAGTGATAAGGATCTGAATATAAAATCAACAAACTACAAAAAATGAAATCAGTTTAGGTTCTTTCAAGCACCTTATTTATTTGTTGAACTAACGCAGTTGTTGCACTTGCTGCGGATGAGTTGGGCAGGCAAGAAGAGACAAGACAAGGTGTGAAAATGGCAATGGCCACAAGCTGGCATGGCGAGCTTTCAATCACTACCTGGAATACCTCGTGTATATCCGCGCTAACAATGGAGATTGGTTGATTGGTATTCGTGCAACGAGACTTCTGCAAAAGCTGCTGTGATTAAAGAGATGAGGAATCGATTGTCACACTTCAGGCTCTCAGTGGGAGAAGACAGTCTTCTCGAAGCTTCTCCGATAGCAGGCAGCCGCCGATGGAACACAGTGTCCGTATTGCAGAGGGACTGCTGCGGGAGTAGGTGAAAATTGCCTATGCGGTAGCACCGAAAGCTAATTATAAATCCAAGAAGGTTGGGGGAAATAAAAGATTAAACACCCTGGGAAGCTCCTTTTTAGCCAACCAAAATCTTCAACTACGACCACCCAATATAACGAAATCAGGAAGGGATCTCCTTTTGATATCGGATTAGTACCCCGAATACGTTAGCACTTGTTTCCTAAGTGAATTGGCTTTATTGGATAGACACTAAGCTATGTTGTTGCAAAACCTGAATATTATTCTATATACTCTCACATATATGCCTGAAAATATATATATATATTTATATTGTATTCTATCCCTTTCTCTCTCATGTGCAGGTATTTGAGTGGCGGCAATTTTAGTATAAATTATCAGTCACACACAGAGGGGCAGAGGCAGAGGCAGAGGAGATCAACAAGAACAACAAAAAGAACAACCAATAGAAAGAGACAGATCGAGTAGGAATGATGGCGTCTTCGCCGACACCATCACTGGACTCCATGCGTGGTGCCAACTCGATTGAATCTTACGAGCATGCTGGCTATCTATCCGACTCACCGCTGACGTTGAGCGGCTCGTCGCCGCCGGCGAGTGATTCGGCAATATGCAGTGATGAGTATAATATTGCTGGGAGTCAAGTGAGTGTTAAGGTGCGCCAGGATGTGACTGTCATCAATGGGCATCATCCGATCTCGGCCTCAGTGTCGTCCAGTTCATCGGCCAGCTCATCATCCTGCTCCTCGTCGTCATCATCATCATCCTCGTCGTCATCATCGTCATCCTCGTCCAGCTCATCGACCAGCGGCCTCAGCGGCTGCGGCAGCACCAGCAGCAGCGTCATCAGTGGCTCCAACAATGTGACCAGCAATGGCCCCGGCGTCATTGGCAGCAATTTGCCCAGCAACAACAGCAGCAACAACAGCATCAGCAGTCTCGTTGTTGGCGCTGGCAAAGGCAACAGCAGCAACACAAACAACAACAGCAACAATGGCAGCAACAATAGCAACAACAACAGTGGTGGCACCAACAGTTTGTCTGCCGCACGTTGCACCGCATGCAAAAGCAAATGCAGCGATGCGGTGGCCAAATGCTTCGATTGCCAGAGCTATTTGTGCGCCAATTGTGTGACTGCTCATGAGTTTATGCACTGCTTCAACGGCCACAATGTTTGCCTGATTAAGGGCTTTGAGGCGACGAGCAGCAGCAGCAGCAGCATAGGCATCAGTAACACGACCAACAGCAGCAACAATCCAGCCTCGAGCGATTTTAAATACGCCAGTTCGCTAACAATGATGCTGGCGCAACAGCAGCAGCAACAACATCAGCAGCAGCAGCAACAATCACAATTGACAGAGACACAGCCGCAGCAGCCAATGTCACAGCTGTCAAAGATTGTGCTGGCAGCAGCAGCGGCAGCCAACAACTCACAGGAGCAGCAGCAACACGACACACTCTATGCAACACACTTGCAACAGCAGCAGCAACAACAGCAGCAGCAACAGCAGCGACAACTTTTCTGTGCACGCCACAAGCATGAGCTGTTAAAGTTTAGCTGCCGCACCTGCTGCACCTTGGTGTGCAAGGAGTGCATTGTCCTCGAGCACTCGAGCGGACTGCACGAGCTGGAGAATGTCCAATCGCCGGCAGCAGCAGCAGCAGTAGCAGCGGCAACAGTAGCAGCAGCAACATCAGCTACATCAACTGGCAACGAGGCAGCATTGCAAACACTGCTCGCCGATATGCGTGGCAAGATTGGTGAGATTGTTGCAATTGCCGGCAGTGCAGAGCAAAATGTGTCCAAGGTCAAGCTGCAGTATTCGAAGGCGCACAACGAGCTGAACGAGACGCATCAGTTCTTTGCCTCCATGTTGGATGAGCGCAAAACGGAACTGCTCAAGGAACTGGAATCTCTGTTCACCGCCAAGGTCAACAGCAATGCGATTTGGCTGCAACGGGCCAAGGATATCATTGACAAGGGCCTCGCCGCCTGCGAGGCTCTCGAGCGTTCGCCCACCAACGGCGGTGGCGTTCAATCGCCTATGCTCGCCGAGGCGCTCCTGCTCCGCAAAACGCTCGAACAGCAGCTGCAAACGGGCGTGCAGGATATGCAATTGCCGTTCGAGCTGGAGTTCATGTCCAACTATCAATCGATACAGGCCGGTGTTCGCAACACATTTGGCTATATTCGGGCCAGCAATGGTGCTGCTGCAGCTGCGGCTGCTGCAGCTGCCGGCTCCAACAGTGGCAACTGCTCGGAATCGAGCCTCAGTTTGGGTCACAGCGGCAGTCACCATCTCAACGGTCACAGTCACAACGGTCATGTGCTCCACGGACATGGTCATGGACACAGCAAACAGCCGCCAATTGCCCGGCCCACGCAGAGTGCGAGCAACAGCAGCGCCAGCAGCGCAGGCAGCCATCATCATCATCAGCAGCAGCAGCAACAGCAACACTTGCAGCTGCAGCAGCAACAACAGCTGCTGCCCGGCTTGGGACTGAGCAGCCTTTTGGACAACAGCAGCAATGGCAGCAACAACTACACCAATGGCGGCAATTGCCTGTTGCTGGGCGGTCGTGAACGTAATCTCAACAATGATTTGCAGCAGCATTTCGGTGAACTGTTGCCGAAGCGTGCCACAAGCATGTCCCACTATAATCCCTACGAGAAGTGGAGCAACGGTGGCAGCGATAACTTGTTCAACACATCGTCGTCGGCCACAATTGGCAGTGTGGGCAACAATGGCAGCAGCAGCAGCAACTCGGCTGTTGTTGATGCCTTCGCCAGTCTGTCGTCGGTCAATTTGAATGGGAGCAGCAACAATAGCGCTGTCAGCAGCGAATCTCTTTTGGACTTGACCAACAAACTGCTCTCGGCCTCCATATATCCACCGAAGTCGCAGATCAAGCGCCAGAAGATGATCTATCACTGCAAATTCGGTGAATTTGGCGTTATGGAGGGACAATTTACGGAACCAAGCGGCGTTGCTGTCAATGCCCAGAACGATATAATTGTGGCCGATACGAATAATCACCGCATCCAGATCTTTGACAAGGAGGGACGCTTCAAGTTCCAGTTTGGTGAGTGCGGCAAACGTGACTCACAGCTCCTCTATCCGAATCGGGTGGCTGTCGTTCGTAATTCGGGTGATATTATTGTCACCGAACGTTCGCCGACGCATCAGATACAGATCTACAATCAATATGGACAATTTGTGCGGAAATTTGGTGCGACAATCTTGCAACATCCGCGAGGCGTGACCGTTGATAATAAGGGACGGATCATTGTCGTTGAATGCAAGGTGATGCGTGTGATTATCTTTGATCAGAATGGCAATGTGTTGCACAAGTTTGGCTGCTCGAAACATTTGGAGTTCCCCAACGGGGTGGTGGTCAACGATAAGCAGGAGATCTTCATCAGTGACAATCGGGCGCATTGCGTCAAGGTCTTCAACTATGAGGGGCAATATCTGCGGCAGATTGGTGGCGAGGGCATCACCAATTATCCAATTGGTGTTGGCATCAATGCCAATGGCGAAATACTAATTGCGGACAATCACAACAATTTCAACTTGACCATATTCACGCAGGACGGTCAGCTGATCTCGGCGCTGGAGTCAAAGGTGAAGCATGCACAGTGCTTCGATGTGGCGCTCATGGATGATGGCAGTGTTGTGCTAGCCAGCAAGGACTATCGTCTATATATCTATCGCTATGTGCAACTGGCGCCTGTGGGTATGTAAGCAGAGAGCCTCCCCCCCTACCCCCACCATCCCCACCAGACAGACCCCCACATTCACAAAAACAGACACAACACACAACAAAAACAAAAACAAAAATAAAAACGAAATCAAACTACAAATAATAGAAGAAAAAAAAAGAAAAAAATTTAGAATTTAGAAAACAAGTTGGCAACTCTGACTTGCGCGCGCGATTCTCTCTCTTTAGTCTGTCGCTGTCTATCTCGTCTTCTATATCCCCCCACCTCTGTCTCTCTCTGTCTGTCTCTCTCTTATCTCTGCCTTTCTCATAGCATATAGAAAGAACTCTCTTTATCTCTCTCTCTCTCTCTGTCTCTCTTTTTATATTAATATATTATACCTAACTATATTTTTATTATTACCTTTTTAAATTATTGTTGAATTTTGTTTTTTACACCATGTTAAGACTTGATGTGTTTTTTTTTATATTTTATATATGTATTTGTGTATTAGTATTTTTGTTTAATTCGTTAAAAGAAAAAACTCAAATGTCGCCTTTTTGGCCGTTGCAAAAGTCTCTTTTTTTTTTAATTATTAACACTTCGTTTTATAAAATAATACACAAAAAACACCAACAAGAAAATCCCTCCACTTTTTTATGTTCGCTCGTCTCGTTGCATAGGCAAACAATATATAAAAAAAAAATCTAAAAATAAAAAGAACTACAAAAAAAAAAAGAATCGAAGAAAACAAAAGATAATTTTTAATAACTGCTTCAACAATTTTACACAAGTAGATCGAGCATAAATAAATATTTTATTGATTGTAATTTTAGGCATAAGACGCAAATTGTTTGTTATTCTTTTTGATTGCATATAAAAACAACAACAAAAACTAAAAAAAAAAAAAAAATTATGAGAAAATTTGATATATATATATTGAACTGTTTTTTATGTTTATAAATTATTTTTTGATTGTAAACTTATTGATTACTGATAACTGATTATTTATATGCATATATGTATTTTGATTATTATTACTACTTATTATTATTATTATTATTAATTATTGAAACTATTATAAAATGTTTGCTACTTTTTTACCAACAACAAAAACAAAAACAACAACAACAACAAAACAAGACCAACAAAACACAACTTTTTTATACTCGCTTAGTTTTTATGTTTCATTGTTTTATTATTATTATTATTCATAAATACATAAACGACTACAACATATACAAATAATAACTAAAACTTAAATAAAAAAAAAATACAGACATTGCCGCTTCTTAATTTTTAGAAACACAAACTAAACGCACTGAAAAATAGCTAAAATTATTGTTCTTAACTGCTGATCGACACACACACATACGTACGTACATGCATGTAGTATAGTTTGTATGTGTGTGTGAAGCAAACGTGTTTATTTATTTTATATTTGTGTTTGTTTTTTTTTTTTTAGAATTTAAGCTTTTTGCTTATCCGAGAATTTTCTAATTGTTGTTCAAATCACAAATTGGAATTGCTATTTCATTATTTTTGTTGGTAGTGTGCATCAAATTAAAAAAAAACAAAACAACAATTTTTTATTCATTAACAAGAGTATGCAAATTTCAAATAATATTAGATAATGTTTTTGATTCTGTGAAAACATGAAAACACACAATTTAAATATATATAAACAAATAAAAGCGAAAACGATGATGAAAAATAAAAAAATAACAGTAAAAATGGTTGGCAATCAGCGCAGAAGACTTAAACAATTTATTATTATAAATGATTACAATACATAAATATATATATATTTATAAATATATATATGTATTAAATGGAAGCAACTTAAGTATAAAGAAAATCTCAATTAATCGAAATTCTTATTAATGAGATAGTAACAAAATATAACAATTTATTCATTTCTAAAACACAAGCTCGAAATCAATGCCGAAAAATATCTTAAAAACTCACTCGAATTTTTAGCCGTTGCTGCTGAGTTCGTTTTTCCAATTCAATTTCAACAATACACATTTCGCACGGTTTAGACTCGAGTTGTGAAAGGATTCAACAAAATAATAATAATAATAATAACAACAAATTACAAATAAAATAAATCATAGAGCAACTGTATGAACTTTTGAGACTACAAACGCAACAGTAACAGGAACAGCATTTAAAAAATGTTTATTTTATAATTTACAAAAGCTGAGTAATATCAGTCTATATATATATAAAATTATATATATATATAAATATATATTTGTTGGATTATGCTTGGGCCTACCCAAATTCTACGCATAGGTACTAGAATTTATTACATTTTAATTTTATAATTTTGCTTATTGTTTCTTTTTACTTTATTTCCTATGATTTGTTTTTGAAAAACGCTTGAATATTGTTTAGTAATTTGCATTTTAGAATTTGACGTTCGTTCGTTCGTTTTTCACTTAAGTGAGATTATTAAATGGTAGTTTAAACAAAAAAGAACAATACATAATATACAACGCATCGCATAATATACCCTACCCAGATAGTAGTGTATATGTATGTGTGTATTTGTATGTATTTGTAATGTGCTTTGCTTTGCTTTGCAAAGGGGCAGTTCTTAGTTTTAATGCTTGTTGTAAACTATAAACTAATTAATTCATGTACTGTAATTTAATATGTAATATGTAATTGTAATTGTAATTGTGTGTGTTTAGCTCTAATGGAACGGTAAAACAAAGTATTGTAAATTTCTTGTGAGAACTTTTTACTTGACACCAAAACTGAAACTGTTGAAAATTTTTTATATACATAAAATTGTTAATCATACACGAAAGCGAAACTGCTAATTTATGGTATTTATTATGGCCTAAAAACATATATATATACATATATATATATATGTACATTTATATATGTGTGTGCATACAACTATTTAATTGTATTTATTATTATTATTCATTATATTAGAGTATTGACACTTGCACAACAAAAACAACAACAACAGCAACAAGAATGCAAAGAAAAGCAACAAAAAAAAAAACATACAAAAAAAAATGAAAGAAACCAGCCGACTATTTGACTTGTGCTTATTTGTTTTTTATGTTTACTATTACATTTTATTATTACATTTTTAAATGTTACACACAACAAAAAAAAGGGACACAAATAACATTAATATTATTATTATTATTATTAACATCAAATGCAAGCGACACTTTTTAAATGCATAATACAAATTGTTGTAAAATTAAAATACTAATACACAACCAACCACACGTAAACCGCCACAAAAGTACATAATTAAATGATTTTTTATATATATATTCCGACAAAAGAAAAAAAACAACTTTTGCTTTGTGTTTTCATTTTTCGTTTGATTTTTTTTTTTTTGGTATTTTGTTTGCGCCCTTAACATGATGTTAACGCGTGTCGCTGTTAACTAACAGATGACAACAGCGCAGTTACAGTTGGCCCCATGCAGGCGTATTGTACATTACATTCCTCTCTATCGCTCGCTCGCTTGCGCGCCTTTTTGCTTGCGCTTCCCCCGCCCCCTCCCCCACATGCAGAACATTAAAGAGATGCATTCTGATTGCATTGTGTAAATGGACAAGAAAAAAGAAACAAATTGAAAATTAAAAAATTAAACTCTAAAAATATATATATATATATATGATACAAATGTATGTTGATAACAATTTTGATGAATTGAGAATCTAATAGACTGTGCAAAATGAATATGTAACAATTTTTTAAATATATATATTTGTGTAGGTATATATATTTAAAGAACTAAAGCCCAAAACATATTTATGTAAGCTAAATCGTGTAACTATAACACATTGTGCGCTATCTATCAAAAATAAACTATATATATATATATATCTATATATATGTATATGTACATACATAAATCTATATACATACAGACACATATTGAACATTTTAAAAATATGTATTTTTTTCAAACAAACCAAAAATTGAAAAAAAGAAAAACAAAAAAAATGACACCACTAATGATGTGTAAACTTTTTATACCGCCAATTAACTGTGCTCTCTTAAATATACACATAATTACACATACAAAAGAAAAGAAAAAGCCATGACTTGAGCGGAGTATCGATAAACGATAACCACGAAGCTCGGGTTGGGCATTCGTGAATTTTAAGGCATATACCCCATCTATTTATATTTATATATATACTATGTACATATTACGACGTATATGTATGTTAAAATCATTAACTATATGTAGTTGGTATGCGTGTGCCGCCATTTGTGATTAGTTTTGGGCGCCCGCCTCGTTTGAAAATCATTAATCGTTTCACTCACCACTACCACCAATATTAAATATGAAATTGAATTATCGAAATCATCAGCGATAACTGATAACCGATAATCGAAGGCTTAGAAATAAGCATAAAGTGCTGATGATGTGTAGGCAACACTTTTTCATTGTAAGGCTATGAATGTTACACTAATATTAAATCTGAAAAACTATCTTAACTTAACAGCAGTCCAAAGTCGGTTACATATAACATATACATGCATACATATATACATACATACATACATGCATATATACATATACATATACATATTAAATAGGGCAATGGTTTAGTTTGGTGTTGGTTGGAGTTGAGTTTGAGTTTTGAGGTTGAGACTGTCGGCACAAGTTAAATAGATGTAGGATGATGATGATGATAATGATGATGAAGAGCCCGTGTACATGAAACGGATATGCAGAAATAATTTTTAATGTAGTTTATATTTTTGATAAATGTTATTAAGCAAAAAGAACCGCAAATCAAAGCGAAATGATAAGCAAATGCATACGCAAACAAAAAGCAAACGCCATAACGAAAACAAAAATAAAAATTTAAAAAATAAATTTGCGTATTCGGCGCATTGTTGAGCATTTTGTACGGAATTTAGATTTTGTACATGTATAAGCAAAAATATTAAAAAAAGGATAAGAATCAGAATCGATGATGATAAAGATAACGATAACGAGAACGTAATCGATATTGACAAGCAACAGCAGCGAACTAATAAACAAAATTCAAACTGGCTTCGTAGAAGTGTTTTTAAGTATTATTAGACTATATACAAAAACATAGTGAAAACTAAAATGGCATCCAATGAAATTCAGCAAAAGAATGGCATACGTACGAGAAATATATGACAATTTGAGTGTTTTCTTTACATTATTTTGTTCGTAGGCAGCTAAAGTTCTATTATCCGTCGGCATAGAGAATGAATTCAACTCGCAAACTACTTACAATAATATAATATATACATACATCTATGCGTATTTATTGTAGATAAGTCCCCAAACAGAATACGAGAATGTTAAATGTTAGAGAACCCAGTATAACAATTACATATGCATATAAGCATACATACTTACGTACATACATACATGCATACATACATACATACATGCATACATGCCAATAAATGTATGAGTATATTTTTAAATCATTACCTACATCAATTATTAAAAAGCTTGCTTTTGCGTAGTGTCTGTCTGTTTGTCGACATACATACATATATAGACATACATACATACATAACATGCATACATAAATACATATGTACAATTTTTCATTGTTGTTGTCGCCCATAGGTATCTCAATCTAAGATTACGATCTACATGCATAAGGATTAAATTAAAATACAAGTTCAATTCGAGAAAAACAAAAGCATAAAAATAACTCGCAAATGCATAAAACTCTTACAATTGACATATGGTCACACTGAGCAAACAACAACTTACATAATTACATACATAGTAATGCATTAATGCATGCAAGTGCTGTGTGTGTGTGTGTGTGAGTGTGTCTCTTTGACGACACGCACACACACACACACACACAACATATGCAGATGTATGCGAACATAATTGATAAACAATTAACTATGACTGATTTTTACACGAGAACATTTACACATAAATATACATATACTACTATATATACATACATCTATATATATATATATTTAAAATGTTGCTAATATATGAGTATATATATATATATATATCTATACATGTGCATACATACATACTTACAACTACAACACACATACACATGTACTCACCTAAATACATGTGTGCTTGTGTCTTTAAGGAATTAGTAGAGAACTTAATATTTAACACATTTTTTATGACACTCAACAAAGAATAAGAAACAACAAAATCTTAGACTGCTTCGAAAACGTAAACGTGAAACAAAAAAAAAAAAAACAAAAAAAAAAATAATAATAACATAAATTTTATGAAAATTGGAATACGACTCGTTTAGGGAATTTTCAAAAAACACATTTTCTGTTAGTTCATTTCTTATGCCAAATGCTTCACTTTCCCCTCACCTCTTACATAATCTGAACTCTGAAAACTATCGCTTTACGGCATCTTTTACTTTGCGCGCAAGACAAAAAAAAAAAAAACAAATGATCAGAACAGAACACAATTTTCAGCATATTTTCTATTTGTAAGAACCAATGGAAAAGTAATAAAAAAAAAACAAAAATATTTATAGTACATAGTTATGTATACATGTAATACATTACATTTAATACATTATATAGAGTGCATATACATAACTGTTTGTTGTTAGCTGCTTATACTTCCTATTGAAGACTACCAACACATTCATATCCAAGCATTTGTAGTTTGTATTTGTATTTTAAAAAATATTTATACGCATCTTCAAGCATTTAATAGTAAGCATTACTTACCTAAACTATGTACTATGCTCACACACATGCATAGATCAAGTCAGCATGACAAATCAAATATAAAAAAAAATGAATAAAAAAGTGAAAAAAAAACATTAGAAATTGTTAATAAATTTGCAATAAGTTGATTTTTATCTTTGTAACTACATACATATATCATTTATAATTTGTATACATTTTTTTTTTGAATATTAGTATTTATTTTTACAAATGGTATTAACTACGTATTTTTGTATTTCTTTGCTATTACAATATTTGTTCGTTGTTTGTATATCAATTAAAGATTAAAGTTATTTGAGTTGTTTTCAAAAATGGAAAAAAGAAACCGATTTGCGTTGTTTTATTTATTTACACATACAAATATCATTTGTTTCGCACTTTTTTATTTGCAGTGTCGCGTAAAATGCACAACAGCTTCGCAGACCGAATCCTCCAGCCAGAATACTTAAATTGTATAGATTTACAATTGAATTGATCGAAATTATACTAAAAACAACAAATAATTATATTAAAACACACATATTTAGGTTATGTTTGATGCAGTTATGAAAACTATTTTATTCATTCCATTATTCAACACTGCTTTTTTCATCTTTGAACTTTACGTTGAAGTTGTTTTCATCTTGATTGCCTATTGCTAATTGGATGTTTACGTTTTTGCAATTAAATAATTAAATACATAAATAATTTAAATCAATTTTGGGACTCAAAAAAAAAACAACAAAAGATAAGAAATATGAAAGTATTGCAAATTACTAGATCTAGTGTAATGAGTCTCTACGGTCGAACCGCACACACACACACACACACACAACAATACATACACACACACACACATTCACAATGAAATTTGCTAAGAATTCTAATTGACATATGCAAATTTGTTAGCTTATACAGTCATATTCATGCATTTACATCTAGTATATATACAAATACATACATACTTACATCCTAGATATAGTGCAGATCATGGAATCATCATCTAGTCATTTTACAAATTATTATATGTCAACATACATATGTATTTTTATAATTATTAAACAAAAGGAAAAAAAACTAAAAAAAAAAATAAAAAATATAAAAAAAATTGAAACACCAATTTAATGTTAAATGTCGTTACAATTAAGTTGATATGTTTTAGCGAACGTTTTAAGCATTTTTACTCTATAAACTAAAAATTTTACCATTGATTTGACCATTGAACTCTCTGCTAAGAACAAAACGAACATCAAGTTGAATTTTAAAAAATAAACATAATATACAGGGTGTTGCTAAATGGCTTTATATACATACATACACACAAAAACACAGATGCATATACACACACACACACACACACATATATATGGATACCTATTTTTACTATAAAAACATGTTTTCTATATGGTTATTTCTTCTAAACACAAAAACAAAAACAAAAACAAAAGAAAACACACACATCTCTTAGTTAAAGCATATTTCGCTCAAATTTAGTTTTTTAATGTGAATGAAAGTTTGTTAAAGCAAAAACAAAACCAAAAAATTAACAAAAAACAAAAAAAAAATAAAGAAAATACAAAGAAAAAATGGACTAATGGACTGAAAGGTAAATAATATATCAATGGGAGTGATGATGGGTCGACATTACAAAAAACCAATACATTTTGGGTGTCGCCCGCTCTCTTGGCTGTTTCGGGAAATTGTTAAATTTATGTTAATGAGTTGAGAAAACGGAATGAGGAAATGAAAAACGATATAAAAAAAAGAAAAGAAAAGAAATGAAAAGAAAAGAAAAGAAGAACACACACACCCACCAATGCATACTATATGCACACTGTTTTCTTATATAATGCATATAGTAGAGTACTCTACAAACAATCTTTTAACATCTCAGATACACACACACACACAGACACACTCAGATGCAGATGCAGATACAGATACAGATATTAATCACTAAACTCATTCAGTATTGCTTATGATTTGAAATTCAACTGAATAACTAACAAACTACTTAACTGCCAATAAACAAACACAAACACACACACACATACACACACACCCATACACATACACACTCTCCTTCTCTATTCGCTCTGAGTAGCACAGTGGACACCCTGCATATGTAATTTTTACCCATATAACTTAAGCCCACAATAAAAGCACAGCAATTCTCAAGAACTAAACGCATATGAAAAGCATTTACTCGGAGTATATTTTTATGTATTCATATTTTTATTATTATGTACTTGAAAGCAACAACAAGAAAAAGCTAATTAATTAAATACATAACTTACATATACATAAAATATATATACATACATATATATATATATATATATATATATTATATATATATATACATAATGGAACCGTAATAATTATGTATATCGAATACGGAATACCGATGTAATAAATGTGAACGTTATTAACTCATTAAACTATTATTATTACGATTATAATTGTATGCATAAATGATACTAAAAAAGGACAAAAAATGAATATAAACGACGTCACTCATTATTCTAATGTGTAAGAGGAAGAGAATGGTAAAAGAGTATAACGGTAACACGCTAAAATGGTAAAATATATACAAATATTTTTATACACCAATAAAAACTGAAACTTTAGCAATTTGCGCGAATGGAAACGAAATGAAAAAAGTTCGATATGAACTAATTTGTATGAATTTGATTGATATTGATACTCGAATTACGACAAAAAAAAAAAACTAAAAAAAATTACAAAAAAAATACAAAAAAAAACCAACAACAACCAACCAGAACTTGAAGCAAATATAAAAGTCTTTTAAATGCTTAGGGGCCACAATTTTCGAAGTACATAATTAAAAATGTAATTATTATTATTATATATTGTATTAATTAACATTTAAAAAATGTTGTGTAACAGTAATAATAAAAGACAAACAGCAACAACAACAACAGCAATTGTATTGTACAATTTTCTATTTCCATCACAAAAACAAAATAAATAATTTCGTTTTTAATAAATTAACACATGGCTTAATTTAAAAAGAAAGTAAGTAAAGATATTTATGCGCTTAAATGAATATTTATTAAATATTATTAAAATAATTCGATTCACATATAATTTTGGACATCCAATAATTTGTGGCTAAACGGATCAGTATGTCCCTCATTCCCGTTCATCCCCAGCTTTTCCACGTGCCGCTGCTGATTTTCCATAGTTACAGCAAGTGCAGACCAAAGAAGGAATATTTATAGTTCAAATCGCCGGTGGCTCCGCCGCAGCAAGGGCCACAAGGACCCGCGGTGCCACATGGACCACAGGATGCGGCGCAGCTGGTGCGATAGCAGTTATAGCTGCAGTCGACGAGGCAACACTGGACACAGGGTGTCTCCCGGTAGAAGCGACTTTGGCAGCACATGCTGGTGATCCCAGGATCTTTTGAAATTTGCTGCATGTAATTCGATTTTTTGTTGATAATCTGAAAATACTTACCAAATCAATTTGACTATAATTTGTTTACTGGCGAACGAAAATGTGACTCTACCTTTCAGCTAGAGTTTTGCCTAGAAACTGAAGCAATTCCTTTATTCAAAACTTGTTACTGGATACTAAAGCAAGGCCTATTTAAGTTTTTCAGAAATCTGGTCTGGCATAGTGTTTTTTCGACTGGGCATTAGGAATATCAATCGAGATACTTGTAGTCCTTTCAGTTCAAAATTTGACAACGATGCGATCCGACCAGATCCAATAAGCACTTTATTAGGGTTTATTTATATTATTATTTTATTCAAAATTTGAAAAAGAATATAGAAGTTGTGCAAAAGTATTTGATGGTCCGAAGGAAGTATCTTCGACCCCATAAAGCATATTATTCTTGGTCAGCTGCAACAGTCGAGTCGAATTAGTATGTCGTCATACAAGTTGATCTCAGAGACTATAAAGCGGGAGGCTTTCAATTTCGAATATTAGTTTTCGCGTACCACAGCTAAGTTCATTTATTTGATCGATAACTGCCCCGATTTTCTAGAATCGATTTTGTTAGAAATGTATTTTCATATCGGGCAAGCTAATCTTGTAGGCACCAAATTGAACAAATTACTAAAAGGAATCTTCCTATATATATATATGTATGTACATGTGTATTAAACAATCTGGCTGTCTTGTTTTGAGAATTCCAACTTACTATACTTTTTATCGCTAACTATAGTGATTTACAGAACATTCACATCTGTATTTTAAGCCAACTATTTCAATCTTGCAAAGGATACTATTATTTTGGAAGGAGACGTTTCCGAACATATGTATTTTCAAACCGAGAGTCGATATAGTTATATCTATTAGCAATTCTCTATGCAAACTTCCGCCTCATCCTAAAAGATATTTTGCTGAAATTTGGGAGAAGTCCGTCATATTTATGAGAGCAGTTATTTTGTATTTTTAACTATTTAAACAATTTTTATTTCTATTTTTTTTGTTTTACATTATTATTATGTCACAAATACTCTCGAGTCCTAATCCACAGTACGGAGGTTTGGGGGCTGGTTCCTTAACTGCGAGGAGACTTTGCCAACATCCGATCACATTTTTAGCTCTTTCAATTCCAGCAGCAAGCACATTGCAAGTAGGCCGGGGTGCAGGGCGAGAAACACATCTCAATGCAACAGACTTGCTTGCAGGGTCCGCCACACGGAGGACCACAGGAAGAACACCAACCAGCTGGACCACAGCACATATTCTGCAAAAAAGATTGTTGTTGTACAGATTCTCCTTTTATATTCTTGACTACTTACGATTTTGTCCAAGCAATTGATTCTAAAGTTAAGAATGTTTTGTGGATTGTGCTTTGCAGAACACCTAACAAAATAATAATGTAAATTTTTTACAAATTTTTTTACGTGTTTACAACACGAATTTGGAACCAATAATAAAAATCTTGGCAAACATCTGGACTGTAAGAAAAATATATATTTTTCGATTTCAGGGCCTACTAAAGATAACTTGAAGATAAAAATAACCTTATTTCCAGCTGAAGGTTTCTTTGCTTAAAGTAAGCTTGTAGATAAATTAGCTTCATATGTTTAATCAGTGATTTCTTGTATACATTTTAATAGCAATATAATATATAATATAGGATTTGGATATCGGATCTGGAAATACAATTTTATCAATCTTGTGTTATCTTCCACATTGATTTCAAGTTCGGAAACATCCTATTCCACTTAGTTGCACGTATATTTTGAAAGTTCGTTGGAATCCAGTACCGATATAATACTTCATGGTATCCAAGAAATTCTTAAATGACCTATTGAGCAGTCTCATGACTGCTGTACTGGAAATAAGAATAAGATTCAGATTTGAGCAATCAAACAAACACAATGCTTACCAGCTTACTAAAAAAAAGATATTTTAAAATTTCTAACAATGCGACCGGTTTATGTAGACATATTTATATTTGGCCGATGATACTGTGAGGCAGAGACTACTTCTTAAATGAATTTCATGAGCTCACTACGATTATCATACAAGATATTTTGGAGTTAGGGTTTTGGCCCCATTGGAACCGCTTTCCACTGTTGGTAGTCCGACTGGGTGGCTGCCTCGTACTCCTGCACGAGACAGTCAACTGTATCGCGCGCCGAATCCAGCTCGTTGAGATCATCCTGAAACATGGCCTCACGGCGGAACTGATCTAGGAAAGCATTGCGCTTCTTCAGCTTGTCGTACTGGGCCAGAGCCCGATTGAACAGAGCACTGATGCCCGTGTGATTGGCCATCATCAGACCGGACACCTTGTGTGCCGTCTGCACGTAAGGTGAACTGCGCGACAGAGCCACTTGAATGCTCGCGGGACCCCAGGGTATAAATTGGGCCAATTTGCGTTCGCGTATGCGCTGCAGTGACTTGTGCACCTGCGTGGGATCCACCTCGCCCTGTATGATGTTCAGTATGGAGATGTAGCAGTGACGCTTGTCAGCCGTCGATGACACCATCATATTCTTGGGCTGCAGCAGCCGCCGCATCACATCCAAAACGGTTGTCTTGCGCACGTTGGTCGTTTTCTGTCGATCGAACGAGCAAATGAGTTAAATATGTAAAAGAAAAAGAGTTTTCTTAGCGGCACCTCCAAGTCTGTGATTAGCGGTGTGTAGCCAGTCATGAGGAAGTGCAGGTGTGGCGTGGGAATCAGTGGCGCCATCAGTCCAATCAGATTGTTGTTCATGTACGATGGATAGCGCAGTGTGGTGGTGCTTACGCTCATGATTGTCGACACCAGATTGTTGATTTGGGTAAATGTGGGCGTCTGCAGGTGCAGTCGCTCGGTGGCAATGCGATTCAGTGCTGTGTTGTCCAGCACCACAACGCTATCCGCACAATTCGTGAGGCGTTTGAGTGTGAGTATCGAATTGTAGGGCTGGACGACGACATCGCTGATCTCTTCCTGATTGGGGAACACACTGTACGTTTGTATTAGCTTCTTGGGAAAGCGATCCGAGAGTCGTTCGAGCACATACGAACCCATCCCGGAGCCAGTACCGCCAGCTATCGAATGGCACAGCACAAATCCCTCCAAAGATTCACTGCCATCGGCCTCACGATCCAATATATCGAAGACCTCCTCGTGCACCTTTTCGCCCTGGCTGAAGCCGGAGGCCCAATTGTTGCCAGCGCCGCCACCATGCTTCGACAAGTACACATTCTCCGGATTGTAGAGCTAAAATGGGAATTTATACTGAATAAATCTCAGATATATAATTATTGGTGAATCTCCAGCTTACCTTGGAGTAGGGCGAGCTCATAATATTGTGTATGACGCGTGGCTCCAGATCGATAAGTACCGATCGTGGTATATAATGATTATCATCCGCCTGATAGAAGAACACGTCCTTCCGATCGTGTCCATCGGTCGCAAAGTCCTCCAGTACTCCGTCCGGTGAAATGCCGTGCTCCAGGCACAATCGTTTCCAAAACTCGAAGCCAACTTCGCGAATTTATATTTTGAATATTTTGAGATGCATTGCATTGTATTTTGAATAGATTAGCTTACTCTGATTGCCGCATTGGCCCAATTGTAGCGTAATTATTTCACTTGGCATTTTTTATGTTTTAACTTTCTCATTAATTTCAAAGCAACGGTGCTTTCCACCATTTCTAATAACTGTGCAGCAGTAGCGTTGCCACACTGAAAAGTTACTTAAGAAGCGAAATTATGGTCACCCTGCGCACAGCTGATTTGCCGCGTTGCCAATTCGTTCGTGGCGTTTTATTGATTTCTCGAGTGCTTTGAAATGCGGCAACTGAAATATTATTTATTAAATAATTAAATTAAACTTGAAATGTTGCGACAGGAGAACTTGGCTGCCAACTTCTGCGGACTGCTGGCCGCCCAGGGCTACAAGGGCAAGTGCTGTAGCTATATCAGGAAATAGAAATTGTGCTAATTGAAATTCTATGGTTTTTTTTTTTGCATGCAGAAAAGGCGAACGAATGGCGAATCTTGGGGCAGGAACAGGATGGTTCGCTGCTGACAACCTGGATATTTGAGCAGGAGGATTTGCCCCAGACGTGCATTGGTCATTTCCATGCAACGAAGAAACAGCTGCGTGTACTGTGGACACTGCCCGGTTGTGTGGAGATCATCCAGGCAAGCATCAACAGCAGCATCACCTTGTTGTCCTACGTGCTAAAGGCGGAGCAGCGCTACGAGGCATTTGTTGTGGAGGTGCGCAGCAGCGAGGGCGGCACACCAACGCCCCTCAACGCGGAGCCCTCGCCACGCCAGATAATGACGCAGTTCCTCTGGCGCGTGGAGTGTGCAACGCGCACCTGCTGGCAGGATAAGTTACTGGTGCTCACCCATGAGGATTGTAAGTGACAGTCTGCACATGAAGTTAAATCTTATTAAAGACTCTCTCTCGGATCCCCTGCAGCCATCAAGCAGTACAGCTGCACAGTCAAACAGAGCTCGATTTCATCACAGACGGGCAGTGTGGAGTGCAGCGCCTGGCATCTGGACACCAGCATATTGTCTCATGAGACACTGGCCAAGAACTTTAGCTGGGCCCAGTGGGATGCCGAGAGTCAGGCATTGTACTACATACACCTCAAGCCCAAGGCGGTGAGCCTCAGTTTGCTGGACGAACGAGAGCAGATCGGAGAGCAAATGGCTCCAGTTTTGAGTCCAACACTCTCCGCATTCCAGTTCAACGAGAAGCAGCCAACGGAAACAGTCGTAAGATGGGAGACGACAGATTTTCTTTAATAGATTCCCCTTTGATTCATACTTCTTGTTATTAGCTCAACATTCCATTGAATTTGCCAAAGCTGCCCACGCATGCCTCGGAGGAGGCGCCCAGCTATGATGACGATGTGGTGCCGTTGCGCGTCCACGACAGCTCACTGAATCTGATCATTCTGGCGGACAGTTCGGGCATGTTCTTCGTGTGCCACTATTATCTGTACCAGCCCATGCAGCCTCAGTTTGCACAGGCGGCAACAGCGCGGCAACAGCAGCAGCAGCAGCAGGATGTCCACTTTGCCTACTCTGTTTCGCTGCTGCATCATGGCTGTGTGGTGCACTGCGTCATGCCCGGTGTTCCCTGGCACAAGGCACGCCTATTGCGTCCCACATTTGCGCTGCAAGGCGCCCATCATCTGCTCGTCTCGTCGGCATTCTTTGTGCATCTGCTCGATGTGGGACTGCAGCACGAGCCCACGTGCCACATTGTTTGCCCGGCTGTTAAGAATCGCAGTCCCGATGTCATCCAACTGGTGCCGTTGCGCAAATGGGGCGCCTTGGCCTATGATGCAGCCACCTTGGATCTGGTGTCACTGAGTGTACCCAAGGCGCATCTGATCGAGGCATTCCGCAACGACAACTCACTGGATAATCGCATCAGCATCATACATTATTTCCTCATCCATTCCGGCGACATGGACGTTCTCGCCGAGCTCTTGAGCAGCATTCTCGAGCGTCCGCTCTCACTGGACACGGTGGCGCTGCTGAGGGAGGCTCTCGTTGCCGGCAGCTATGCGGCCGCTGTGCGCGGCTTGCCCGAGGAGGCAAAGCCACTAATGCGCCTGCTGCCACTGACAACGGCAATTGCCACGCGACCCATTCAGGCCCAGGTCGCCGACATCAGCGTGGGCATCTCCCACGAGGCACTGCACAATACGAGCATGATGCTGCTGTCGCCGCAGCAACGACTCTCGCCATATCGCACCGATATTTGGACACGGCTGTGGGAGCTGCTCAACGAGACCGGCAAGCAGGAGCAGCCACGCTTCGCCGCCGAACAGGTTACGGAGAAGCTCATCTTCAGTCTGGCCTGCTATCAGCCGGAGGCGCTGTCGCGCAGCACCACGCCCATGACACCAGATGCGGCCAGCAGTGGCTTCGGCGACTACAGCAGCGTCAGCGCCTTTCCCTTCAGCAACGAGGTGCTGCCCTTCATCGAGCTCGAGGGCTGCACGGCCAGCAAGCAGGAGCATGTGCTCTCTGTGGTGAGTGGAAGAGATGAAGAGTCCGGCTGTCCAAGTGCAGACAAATCATAATGAATCACAGCTTAAACCTTTTAGTTGTCCATCTCAAATAAGGATTTGCTTCTCTTTTCTTGGCAGTATCTGCGCGAGCTGAGCGTGCATCTGGTGAAGCACTCGTCCAAGCCGCATTCCGGCTTCCGCTGGCTGAAGGAGACCTTCTTTGAGCGCTCCCAGGCGCCGGCTCATGTTCATGCCGTGGCCTCCCAGTTCGTCTCCGCCCAGTTGGAATTGTCGCGTGCTCTCTGCTCGCTGGTCTGTCGCGCCGCTGGCCTGGATGCGCGCCTGGAAACGTTGCGCGGCTTCCAACTGATGTGGGTCACTTATGCAACCATATATAAAATATATATAAATAGTGATTTGTTCGTTTTAGTGATCAGATGCCGAGCAATCAGCAGCATTCGCTGTTTCTCATATTGGAGCGCTATTGCTTGGCTGTGGAATCGATTGCTTTTCCCCTGCCCGAGGGTTTCTCGTCGTTCTTCACGTATCTGGGCTATCGTGCCCTGGACTATGACATGTTTCTGCAGTATGTGGAGAATCATGTCTTCGAGCTGCAGGTGGATGTCATGAAGAGCATTGTTTATGGTGCGATTTGAAGTGATCTGCCTGCTCAGTTTCGAATCTAATCTGAATGTTATTCTTTAGATATTGAGGATTCGTCGACGGGCATCGAACGCAAATTGTCGCTGCTGTCGGCTCTGCCCAAGCAGCGGGCTCAGCGCCTGCTCAAGTGCTGGCAGCATCCCGAGAGCCTTATGATCCGCGGACGCGAGCATGCGGCCAACATTCTCTCGGGTCAGCACCAGGAGCCGCCACAGCGACGTGGCTCTGGCGGCGTCTCCCAATCACGCATGCACACCAGGACCGGTAAGCATCGTGACGGGGTTCTTTTATGTTGCCCTTTTGCTTCTCATTTAATTTTCATGTTCATTTTCATTGCATCATTTTGTTATTATGGCTTAGCACTGGGCAAGCCAACGACAGTTGTTTGCCACTCGCTGCTTTTGGTTTGTTTGCTTATCATTTTGACCACAACCGTTTTGAGCATTGCAAGCTTTGTAATTGTGCAGCGAGCGGCGATTTGGTGAACATATATCTGAGATATCTTTTGCATAGATATATAGTTAGGCACGATGCCCGATCATCTTCTGGTTGGTAAGCAGCGAATAAATCTGTGTTTAGCCAGCGTCTATCTGTCTGTCTGTCTGTCTGTAGTTTAATGTATCCACATTTATTTATAGCCATTTACTCACATTTCCTTTAATTCTTTGTTAGATCTGACGGCGGAAGCCTTGTCGCCGCTGGACTCATTTCTGGATTTGCTAACCGCCAAGGCGAGCCTCAATGAATTGGACTACAATTTGCTGATAGAGACAACGCTGAGCTCCTTGGACCAGCTAACAGTCAAGGAGTAACCTCTTAAGAGCTTAATTGTTTAATTTAATTTAAATGTTTATGTGTTTAAGCCAAAGTTTTGTGTCAAATGTGTAAACTTAATCGAAAGTGCAACGTGTCCAGTTAGTATTCAAAAGTTAAATACTAGTATTTATAATGAGGTACTACACTTAAGTTACGGGAATATTATTGATGTTTTCATTACAAAAATAATGCCAATTTGATGTGCTATTTATTCATGCTTACATTTCGATCTGACAACATTTTTATTAGTCTCAGTTCTTAAATTAAGTCCAAAGTGCTGCTAATTGTATTCTATTTATATTTAAATAAACATACATACCTGCTTACGCATTTAGAACTCAATTTCTATTTATAAAGTTAATTAATTTTATTTATTTTAAACTAAATCTGCCAAAAATATTTATGATTTATATATACATATATCAATTTGAAATTCATTTGGACTTGACGAAAATACAATGCCTTAAAGTTAAGAAATGTTTAAAAAGAAAATCGAAAGTTTTCTGTATTTATCCATTTTTTAATGTTTTGTAATTTTATGTATTTTAATTTTTTAAATTGTATTCGTAATTATAATCAAAGCTTTCCCCTCAAAATTACTCCTTACACAGCCGACTGTTATACAGAGGCGCTTAGTCTATACAATTAACGATAGGTGGCGCAATTGCATTTACAAAAATATTAACATGAGTTGAACGTGAGCATTTGTCTCAGTAACATGCCAATAAACTATATTAAAAACTTCCTCAATAATTTTTAATATATACAGAGTTTTTAAATGTTCAAGTATAGTATTAACTCAATGATTTTATTCCATTTTAATTTGTAAAGTATTTCAAAATAACATCTCGTAACCGAACCCTAACAGTAGCATAACAGAGCGCACTCTGCTCGGTGCGAGTTCGAAAATTCGAAAGCAGCTGTGCACGAAATGCACACTATAACAGCCACAGTGGCTGTCTTCGAAGGAACACATTTGCCATATAACATAACAGATAACAGCGCGTTCACATATTAACAGGAACTGTTAAAAGTATCTGAAAGATACTTGAGCATTAGCATTGTTTTGTTTATCCAGTTGACAGTTTGTGGAAAATCGTCACGGTGCGCGCATCAACGAAAATTCGTTGCGGATAAACAAGACCAAGAACCAACGAGCCAAACACGGGCAACATTTTGGCTTAGTGCTGTCGTCTAACTACCGAGTGCAACGCAACGTGATAATTCCGATTGGAATATGCGCGTCGTCTGAATCTGAATCTGAGTCTGAGTCGGAATCGGAGGCGAGGCATAAGTGCCAAATGCACTGTGAAGTATTTAAACGCAAAATGCGCGCCATCAAATCAACAAATTGATATTAAATAAATGATTAAAAAGTTTGCAGCAGCCGACTCAAACAATTAACAAGCAATTATTAATTAAACTATAAGAGCATCAAGTGTAGTTAATTCAAGTGATATTTTTTTCCATTCAACGGCCACAATGGAGAATAACTTTAAAGCCATCTTCACAATCGGATTATTTCTGGCGCTGCTCAGCAGCGGGCAAACCCATTTGAATATATTTCTCAATTTGCACGAGGTGCTGCGTTTAATCGGTGAGTTGCCATCGGATATACATGTATATATATATATATATATATATTCATATTAATTTTATCATAATTTGAATATGGTAATACGAATTTAATTTGATATCTAATATCAATTAGCCGTCATCATTGGCCATTTTTATTGTTTGATTAAGGTGCATGCAAAACGAGTTTAGATTTTAGGCTGTTAGCATTTTCGATTTTACAAAATAAAATCATGCACAAAATGTATTAAGAATTGATGGACATTAAATTAATTATTTTGTGTGTTTGTTAACTAATATATTAATCATAAATCTGATGGAAAATGTCAAAGTTTTATCGACGCTTTTAGCTTTGCAGCATATCATTTCTCCATCGAGCACATTGATTATATATATTGGATGGTGTGTTGTAAGCTCATAAATCAGCCAGATTAAATATTTATATAAATATATATATATATATTCCTTTACGCTAGCCATTTATCGTTCAAGACATTTCCCATATACTACTTACCGAGCATAAAATCCAACAGTGTTTTACGAGGTGCTGCCAAAAAAATGCAGTAAAAAGAACCCTTTTGCCGCTCTTCGGTTTGTTTGTTTATCGCTGCTGCTGTTGTTGGGGGCAAATACAAATATGTATTTATGTGTATAAAAAATAAATCTATGTCGAATATCATAAAACACATGCAAAGTGCTTGCCACTGTTGAAGTGCTTGCCTGCCGCACTCCAAGAAGCGAGATATGGTTAAATTATCAGAAATTATGTTGTAAAATTTACAACTCTCAAACGGCGCGTCGGCTGCCTGTGCAAACAGGCCAATTGATTGATGGGCACAGCGAGAGGAGGTGGTAAATATATATATATATATATATATAAATATCGCATTTGTATGATATGCGATCGTGTCACTTGTGAATAACTGGGTAAATATTTGAACTAGGGCGAGTGCAACTGCTAATCAGGCGCTTATCTGTCAGCTATCGACTTTGACAGTTAGCATTCGGCGTCGTCGTCGTCGTCGTCGTTGTAATTCATGTTTTGTTTTTGTTGCACCTCGGGTTATCGGAGCGCCGGACAATCAATCAGCACTGCAGGAGGCTGCTGACTCACAGGGTGATCCATCAAAGTGCTATGGAAATTTATTAGTTGTGTCAGCCGCGTGTCAAACAAAATCAAATTTTGAAGCCATTAATCGGAAAACGCTTGCAGAGCTGTTGTACTTATACATATATAAATATATGTATATATATGTGAGATGTGGTCGCACTGCCATTTTTCTGCTACAACTTGCAACATGCCCCATTGCTGATGAGTGTTGGGCACCCTCTCCAATTATCCAGCGTTGACAGCAGGTTGCATGCCTGACCTACTTTCGGCTTACCTTTTCGGGCGCCTGCCCCTTTCTCCCCTTCCCTCCCTCTCTCACTCTCTCACTCTGTCTCTTTCTGTCACTCTTCCTCTGTTGTAGTAGGTGTCATTTTTTAGCGGTTTGTTCAAAAGGTTGACTTCAACCAGTGTGCACATGTGTTTGACCCGTCTATGTGTGCATACAGGTACATCAATTAAATTGTCAGACCACAAACAAAAAAAAAAATTAAAAAAATGCAACTTTGCTGCAGCACTTGCTGCTCGTTAGGTTGCACTTGTAGCACGGGGGTGGGGAAGGGGGAGCTCGGGTATTGGGGCAACTATCTGTGAAATGGGATTAAAGAGACGTGGTCGCACCAAATTGCTGGCTCTGGCCAAAGGCTCGCATATAAACTGTGTCAGGGACTGACGCACTGCTGCCCTCGGCTCGTTAACGAAGTAAGCGACAAGTAGAATCATTAATGGGTTTCCAGCTCAAATGAGGAACCATCAAGCAGAGCATGAAATAATAACATGGACAGCAGAGGGAGGTGCATTTCCAAGCGAGGCCATTTCAGTTGATTAAAATCAATATAAAATTCACAATTCATCGCTAAAATTTCGCTAAAGATAATATGGAGGAAAATGTCCATAATATTTTGTTATTTAGGGCACCAAAAAAAAAGGGATGAGTACAACGAGATGTTGTGTAAATTTGTGTATTGTACCCACAACAAAGTCCATAATATTTTGAGGTTTTATTATTACAACATTTAACTCTAAAAAAGAAGAGGAAAATTTGATGTGTTCCAAATTTGCATACTATAGCCGAAAAAATGTCTATAATATTCGGGGACTTATTGATTCTTTTAATTATTTAACTCAACATACAAAAATATATAAAAAGTTATTATTATTGTCGAGAAAAAGGTAGTTGGATGAAGATTAAAAGAGGAGCAAGCGGATGCGGAATTAACATCCAGCGACAATGGAGCATCATAAAAGTAAACAAATATTTTATTAGAATAGAGATAGAGATGTACAGCTATGGAAATATATAGAGCACAAATGAAATCCAGAAATGAAAGAGGCAATTTTATATGTAAGCATTATAATAATGAGTGCCACATTTACACAATTTTTTAGTCTTTAAGCCTTTTCTTTAACTAATGAAGAAAAAACCAATCTTAAGTTTTTGGAAATGTCATAAGAATAATTCGAAAAAAGTCAAAATACAAATCAAATTTTTTAAAAACAATTAGATTTCGCCATAAAAAAATTCTCGGATTTAGATTTGGCACTATAGCAATCATCTTATATAGTTTCACATCTTATATACTCTCAAACTCTTCATAAAGGTTAAGTATTTAATTAGTTAGTTTGGACTTTCATCCACAAAACAAATGGATTTTATCTAGTTTATAGCCGATAAGTTATATTTTGGACTTGAAGATGACTCCCGAGCCTATTGAAGCGGGTGTGAAGAATCCGAAATGAATTACTGAAGTAATCATGACTAACTAGTGAGGAAATTAATGGTATGTCTAAGTAAGAGTTAGTCGCTACCCCTAACCCCCTCGCAAGAGTGTTAAGTGCTTACCTCTGAGCAGTGGGCAACCCTTCTGCCACCGCTGCTTAGCTGCAGAGTCATGCTCGTAGTGTATCAACATTGGCTAATCTGAAGCCATCCATGCCCATCGGACGCACTCATTTGATCGATTGACATTTTCCACTGCCACTTGGGCAGACGAGAGATTTAGACGGCATAGATGCCAACTCACGTTTAGCTAATAAAACGGCAACATTTGGCTAAAAATACACACAGACACACATACACACAGGCATACAGCGCATTTATTTTGCCAAGTAATGTGAACTCAATTAGTGCAGCAATAAGAATAGAAAAGCCATTTAAGGCTGGCAAATCTTGGCGAGAAATGCGCAACGTGCGTGCCGAATTTTCGCTCGAAAACGAGACTTTGCAACACACAGAATAATTAATAAATTCGTGTGGGGGAGGGAAGGGTGCGTGGGGAATTGCAATTGAAATCGGTGGCATTAGCTGGCGCCGCATGGCATGCAAAGTGCAAAGCTGCTGTTGTTGTTATTGTTGCTGCTGTTGCTACTGTTGTTGCTGTTGTTGTTGCAGCTGCTGGGAATGACGACATTATAAACAAGTCGACAGCATGTCGTTGCCATGTCTGCGTTGTCGCTTTGGTTGCTGCATTCAAGTACAGCTCGTAATTGGCAAATGAATGAGAGATGCAGACAGAGCCAGAGAAATAGAGAAATACAGAGACAAAAAGAGAGACAGAGGTAGAGAGAGAGAGAGTAAGATAGTAATGATGATGATGACGCTGCATCAAGCTAGCGAAAATCTCAGTTGCATTTCAATGCACTTAATTACGAGGGTGGTTCGGGGGTTGACCGCGCCAACTGACACTGATTGTGACTGTGTTTGGCTGAGGGGGGAGGGATAGACGCAGTGTGACATACACGTGGCAACGCCAGCATTGCTTGCAACATGCCACCTACAACCAACTCGCTTTCCTGCAGCTGCAGCTGCTTTTTATCTACTGCAAGTCATTGGCCCTTCAGTGCGTAAACAGTTGACACTTCAGCAACAGTCATGGATAGCTGGCCACGCCCATCTACACACTTGCCCAGCTACACACACATCACATACTATGTACATGTATGCATATGTGGCAAGGCTATGCATCACTTACAACAACAGCAACAGCAATTGACTCCCACTTTCGCTTAATTAAAACGCTAAATGCTTTGCGGATGTTGTTGTTTCTCTTGTTGATGTTGTCCGCGTTACAGCGTGCAACACAACAACAACAACAGAGACTGCAACACGGTTGCATACCCAACAACTAACGTTTTAAGTGCTTACCAATTTCATGAATATACATTTTTCATATTGTTCATCTTCCGAGCCATTGACTCCATAATTATTCAAAATTATTAATACCAACCAAATGCTATAAACAGGAAAACTGTTTTCCCAACTGTTAACGTTTAATAATAAGCTTAGCTATTTTTTTTATTTATGCGAAGAGCTCTTTTAACATTTTCGGATATCTGCATGCTGCCACATTTTAGTTGGTTTCGATAGATAGCCAGTCATTGTTGCTACTCTCTATTCAAACTAGAAATTCGTGTTGAGTATTTGGTGTTTCTGTGTAATCCTCTTTCTAGTAAGCTACTTGAAAGCACCCGAAATTCTATTCAAACCCGAAACATATTTCACATTTCCATTTGGCAACGAATGAGTTTCAACACGCATACATAGAATGCCGTGCATTTAGATACTGGCAACTAGATACGGGTGGATACCACAGTTGCATATATGCCACCCCCAAAGGAAAAACGGAGAGTGCCATATCTCAAGTGGCAATCCCCAGACTTGGGCACCGCCTCGTTATCAAATGAATTTAATCAGTTTCAATTGTTTATGTTTTAGTTCTGCCTTTTGGTATGATTGGTAGCCACTAGACACGAAACGGAAGCCGGGCAAACGGGCAAAAAATAAAAGACCCAACCCGAAACCCACTTGTGAGAAAAGCGAACACATTTCACAAGTTTCAATTGACTTGTTTTGAAATTTTTGCTTTTTATAGTGGATTTTTTTATGCTTGGTACTAATTGCTGCGTCAGCTTCGAGCAGTTAATGTAACTGACAAATCGTTGGAGCCCCATTATGTGGCAATTTAATGGTTTAATAGAAAATTGGTGGCTTTGATGTCCGCCACATGTGGATCGTCAAAATGCTCACTGACACCTACTTGACAACGATGTGGCAAACGGGCTGCAAATCGATTTCAAAATACATATTTCACCCTGCCCAATGGGAGCTCAAAACTTGCCCCACTAACAGTGCATTGAATACATTTTCCACCATAATAACGCATTAATTTATGGCCTGCACAGTAGAGATCGAGAGAGAGAGAGAGAGGGAGACAGAGATAAGGATAGGGACAGTGTCGCCTAATCCCGGAACGCTGGCGAATTGTCAGTGGGAAATGCTTAAATTATGTTAATGACCGCAGCACAAAATGGCCGGGATAATAAAGTACATGATATTTGCATTTGATGGCCAGGCTTAAAGCAATATCCGCATTAAGGGATATGCCGCTAAATCCTATAGGATTTCAAATCGCGAGCGATTTTGCGTAATTAACTTGTGCTTGCGCACCAAGCAAAATGCTTTCCCACAAAGCTGAGTGATTACAGGGCGGGCGGGGAAGAGATGCAGTTGCATTTAAGGCTTAGCTGCAACAGACTTCTAAACAAACAAGGTAAGTGACGCGTGCGGCACAAACAGCAATTGTCTCATGTGTGGATACAACGATGTGTACCTTTGCTCCTCTAGCTAGCTGACTGGCTGACTGGCTGCCTCTGCCTGCCTCAGCCTGCCTGCATCAAAGTGAGAAAAGTCTCACACAACAATGACAAACGAAGGCCAGGCAGGAGAGGAGGGTAGTTACTAGCTACCTTTATAGCAGCAACAGCAACAGCCACAGCAACGGCAACGGCAACAACATCGCTGCTTAATGGACCAGAAATGCGCTGTGCAAACACAGTGCCTGTTCCTGTGCTGCCCATTCTCCTGTCCCGTGCCCGTGCCTCTACTCCTAGTACTGCTCCTGCCTCCTCAGTCGCTGCTCTGGTCCTGCTGCGTATGCAAACAAATGAAGCCCGGAAGCGAAATACGAAGCGTTGCCTGCCGCCAGCACTTAAGCACGCCGCGAATGGCACCCCGAACCGAAACCCAAACCGAACCGAACCGAAACCAAAACCAAACTCAAGCGCCCAGCCCCGCCCCGCCAGCACGCTATCAGCAGCAGCAGCTAGCCACGCTGTTGAGGGCTTCATTTGAAACGCCACACGAGGGTGGACCGCTGCTGCCGCCCCTTGAAGCGGTCGCAGTCGATTTCGACGTCGTCGCATATTTTTTTATTGCCAAGCAAATTCCAAGCGGGTGCCGCCAACTCCCCCCCGTCCCCTGTCCCCTGACTCTTAATGAGCCCGTAAATTATTTTTTATTATTTTGTATTTAATTTTTTCATTGCTGTTTGCACAAAAAAAGAAAACCCAAAAAAACACACGACGCGTGTGTGGCATTCATTTGATTCCGAATTGATTGTGGGAAACGGATATGCGGAAAAAGTGCGACGCAGCGAAAGGGGTTGCTGCATCCGCTTAGCTCAGAATGGACTGACTTGAGCTGAGCGCATCTTTCGACTTGAAGCGAGTCCTTGGAGAGTGGAGTGGATCGATAAGTTTGCTTTAATAGATCTTAAAACTATGCACGACTCCATGCCATGCCCCATTTGCAGCTACAAATTTATGTAAAATGTTAATTACTTTCCGCACAATTATGTGGCACACATTTAATTTCCACCCTCAAGTCACAAACTCAATCTAAAAACTAGTATCATAAGCGCATCTCCCTTTTGCTGCTGCTGCTGCCATCCCATAATAAGTATATACTTATAGATATATTACAAATTCAACGTATTGGAAAATTTCACACGCCCGCAGCACATCTCAACGCATCTCGAAGTGCAGCTTCCCACGCAGCCAAAGTACTTTCCCAACAGAGAGACCAAGAGAGAGACAGAATGGTGGGCCAGTGGCTGGGGGCTGGGGCTGGACTGGGAAGGGGCTCACGTTCTATGCTGATAAAATATTTAGTAATTAAGATTTGAGGGCGCTTAAGTGCTGCTATGTAATGCTCCCAAATGCATTTCGCGCCATAATGACTTATGATGACTGCTGGGCGCTGAGGGGTAATAGTTGGTGGCGTCTCCTTGCTTGCTCCAAACGCAGATGGAACACGTAGTAGTTTGCCAATTTGTTGAACAGCTCTGGGGGAATTTGATGTTTTCTATGTAAATAAAAGAGTTTGTCATAAGCGACAAACTGACTAACTGACTGACTGACTGACTAACTGACTGACTGACTAACTGACTGAGTGCTGACCTATATATAGCTTTAAGCGTATCTGAAGTGTAGTCTGAAGTTTGCTTTTAGGCAGTAAGTAATTGCTGAGAGGGGGTTTGGGAGAAGCCCATCAGCAAGCGGTTAAATGGAAAAGACATTTTCCATGCAACTTTGCTGTTTTCCATATTATTTAAATATATTTATGAGAATTCGTTGAATGTCGATTCGCATCTATAAATCCGCATTTTGTATATTTTCATTTCAAGCTTAAGTGAATATATTATTTATGTTATTTATTTACGAATTTATGACTACTTCGACCCAATATTTGAGTATAAATGATTGTTATTATTATTACAAGTCTTCCACATCAATTTGATTTATTTTTTGATCTATTTGTACTCAATGGCAGGCCGTTTTTATTTTGAGAGGAGACAACTGTTGGTTGACATATGCGATGGGTTTGCTACAATTACGCTACGCTAATCAAAATATCAAATGGGAATCAATCTTCCAGTGCAGACTCGAAGCACTTCCCGTTGGGCAGCGCTGACAGAAAGATTGTGCACACGACTCTACCATATAATTTATGCCTTCAATCAAGCCAAGTGACTGACTGACTGACTGACTGACTGACTGACTGGGAAACAGGCTGATGACAGCGAGAAAGAGAGAGAGAGAGAGACAGAAGGAGGCGGAGTAGGAGGCGGTGCCTAGGGGCCGCTCTGTCTGCGGTAATTTCCCTGTCACGCGTGATAAAACGCGCACATGGCACGTGAAGAAGGAGGCGGGCTGTGTGGATGCGGATTCAGATACGGATACAGATTTAGCTTTAGATGCGGACTCGAATTATGTGGCAACAAGTAATGCCAATGCTGAAAGCGAGTCGAGTCCTGATTGTATGTGCGGCTTGTTTCAACTTTAATTAAGCGCTCATTTTACATATAAACATTTACATATACTCGTGCACACGTATTTAACAAAAAACCAAAAAAAAAACGAACGAGGAAAACATATTCACTTTGGCTGTGCTTAGTCAATTCGTCCCGTTGCGAATGCGATTCGTTCTGGCTGGCTCCAGCACAACGAATACACTCAGTCCTCATTCATTTGCCGCCGTGCATTAGTCGCGGCTATTATCGTGTCTGCCTCTCTTTATTATCAACTCTCATCTCTCTGCGAGCCTGTTACAGACCACCAAATGGCGTGAAATGTGTTTCCGAGTGTTGTTGTTGTTGTTGTTGCTTCTCTTGTTATTTATTTTTTATTTTCATACGCATATTTCTATTTGGACAGACTAATGGCGCTGAGTGCCCTGCCGACTCTGAGTTGGGTGTGAGAATATTAGCAGCATTATCATTAACATATTTAAATGTGGATAAGCACAAAGCGAATAAATGAATTTCTGCACCACCAAATGAGGGTATGATACTTACTTTTTTTTTGATTGCCTCGGTGAGGCTTATCCAGCTGAAGAGTGAAGAATGAAGTAATCAAAGGAAGCCCTGGCAAGTGTTTAGAAATGCAGTAGGGTTGTTTTTAGTTGTTGCTATAATCGATACCAAATTAAGATAAAATGGGATTACAGTGAACCCCTTTTAGCATACCTCTTTTTTTTTTATAAAGAGCATTGGCATCAAATTATTATATCTTTTTATCTAGCAGTTTGATTTGAAACATTTATTTCTCAAAGTGTGGGCTCGAATTGTAATTATTCATAAATATCAAATAGTAAACCCTCCAGTTCTTCCTGATTCTGTTTGATGTTATAGTTATAGTTTTAGCTCAGCATATTTTATTATTATTTATTTGCTATCTGTTAACCTATCGTCGTATGATTCGAAATATAATCTGCAATGAAACTCAAAAAATAATAGCTCCGATGGATTAATACACATAAATCAAGTAATTTATTGACAATAAGATACAATCTTACTCGTTAATTATTCATTTTACTTAATTAATGATTTAATTATTAGTATGATATATATATGGCATTATTAAGAGCTGTCTAAGTATCATTACGACGCCTTCATAAAACAGACCGCAATTATTTCACCGATAAGCTGTCCATTATGCATAGATCTTAACTGCCTGGGTCTCTGATAATTGGTCACACCAATTGACGCTCCAGTTGAGAAGTGGCATCAACCACAGCACATTGACACCATAATCAGACAAAACCCCCACCTGCCCCTCGTCGCGCTTGCTTTAAGTTTCTGTGTGGGCTCTCTTAGAAAAGTTTTTGCATCGTCACGTTTACAAGATGATAAACCCTTAACTACTTTTCAACGCAATCACCCAAAAAAACATGCATATATTCATAGATAGATACTTATGTATGTGTGTGTTTGCTTTTAGGAAATATTTTTTGACCCAAAAGCAAAAAACGTAACCATAAACAAAGTCCGAAAACTTTTCAACAAACAGCAGCGTTGACAGAGAGGGGGAGAAAGAGAGGGCGAGATTGAAGGAGGAGATGAATCCACTTCAGTGGCACCGCCTACATACAAAGCACCCATACACTACACACACAACACACGCACACACCACACACACACACGCACTAATGTAGGCATGCTAATCTCTTTTACACTCGGCTGTGCCCTGGTACTGAGACCTGGAACCGCCACTGGGACCTACACTGTGTGTGTGTATGTGTATGTGTGTGTTTGTGTGTGTTTCTGTGTAGTGGATAATGGGCACCGTAGTAGCACTTATTGTTAGCCGAGCAGCTGGCTTTGGATGGCCGGCCGAAAAAGTCAATACGAGGCGCTGCTCAGTCGGTCAGAGTCATAAATTACGCCATCCCGGGGGTGCTATTGAAAAATGTTTGCATGTGTGTATGTGTGTGTGTGTGTGTGTGTGTGTTTGTGTGTTTTGCTTATTTGTTTGTTTGTATTGGGCACTGGGCCCCGAGGTGTTTGGGCACAAACGAATTTGCGCTGCTCCCTTTGGCCAGTGTCGCTGGCAGTCATGTCAAAATGTGTTCATAAATTTCACCTCATGGTCCAAATTCAAAACAAAAAACAAAAAAAAAACAAGAAAAAGAGGAACAAAGAGGAAAAATTCGGCACAGGAAGTTGTTGTTTACTTAAGCACACACATGTACTGCTGGTTTTGCCGCAGAATGTCTTTTGTGCAGCGCCTCTCTGCTACGATCCCTGTGCACGGGGATTGGCATGCGGCTGGGCCACCCAGGTTGCCAATGGTGGGGACCGCAGGGACGCATGCAAATCAAGCCACAGGGCACATTACAAGCTGACCCAACCGAGCAACCGAAACCGCAACAAAACTGAACTAACTGGGCCAATCACCTCCGCAACAACCCACCCAAAAAACCACCCTGCAACCACCTGCACCTGCTGCTGTTGCAGCCCCGACCACAGTTTATGGCTATCCATAAATTTTATGGCAGCGCCTAGACACATTTCGGTCTATCTCTGCAGGTCTCTTTCTCTGTCTGGGATTGCGTCCAGCCAGAGGTGATAAAAATTTCATTACATCACGCAAAAGCGTTGCCCGAAATTGAAAGAAAACTTTACACCAGTGGCAAATTAATGGCCAGCTACGGCTTTGACTCTTGGAATCACAGTCAGACGCTACCTGATGAATGGCAGTGGGTCGTTGGTGGCTCGGGGGACTAACTGAATCCCACTTAGCTCCCATTTGGGTGGCAGGTGTTGCGGTTCTTGCTTCAGGCATTCTCTGGCTCTCTGGCTCTGGCTCACGCAAGCAAGCGTGGACCTGTGTTAATAATCACATTAACTTTTCCAGATAATCACATTAAATTTGCGATTTGGTATTTTTCTTCTTCCTTTTACGTTGCTTTGATTTTTATGAGTCAATAATTTGCACTTATCGCAGGGTGGAGGTTTGTTGATTGCGGAAAACATATGGGCTTGGCTCTGGCCCTGATGAAAGGCAGACACTTATGGCATCAGCTGGATTAATTCAACATTTATCGTGCCTTGGCCTAAATGGTCCTTACACTCCGCTAATTAGCAATAGAGTTGTTCCACGAATTGATCCCGACAGCGTGGATGGAACCGGGCCGAAAAGGCAGTTGTATTTACATTTTAAATTGAATACAAGTGCAACTAGAACTCGTTGATGGCAACATCGCCATAAACGTAATGTGTTTTTTTATGGTTTGTCATAGAAATCTACAAGATCATAATTTATGCAACAACTGATGGCCGGACGCCTCTAGGTGCCCAGCACTCCCATGAACTTAAATTTATGGCCAGACGATGCGATGAGGAGCAGCAGCAGCAGGAGCAGCATCATCATCATCATCGATGGAGTTGAAGTCGCCACAGCGTTGAGGTGATAATATAAAAGCAGAAAATACATAAGCGGCAAGACAGCCAAAAAGGGTTGCTTGGCCCGGGTAAAGGGAAAGACGTTGATTGCGTCTGGCCTGCAGGCAAAACACAGAGAGGCAGAAGGAGCGCCAAGAGTGGGGCAAATAAATTGCAGCTGCTCTCGACCAGGGCGATGAAATACAAATAGAAATACTTGGCAGCTACCGTTGGTGTTGCCAGTTGCCAGTTGCCAGTTGCCAGCTGCAGCACGTTGCACGTTGCGCCTTGCTGGCAATGAAGTTGCCACATTGCCAGAACGACGCACAGTGCAAAGCATCATCGTGCACTTCACATGTCCTTTAGCTTGTTTGTCTTTCACTCTGTCGCTCTGAGCTCCACAGCACAACTGAAGTTGTTTGGCCAGACGACGCAGCCAACTTCTTTTTGTACTCCACTCCCATACGCCCCTTCTCTACCCATGCTCGATCCGACCAGTTGTCGAAACGAGCTAGCGAATCATGACCATTTGGGCATAAAAATTACCTTGCCTCGCCTTGTCTCGACTCAGCTTCATCTTCATCTTATGCTGCATCTGCTTCTGCTTCTGCTTTGGTTTGATGTTGACCTTCTATGGCCTGTGTGTGTTACCTGACTGCGAGCTGTGTGATTTAATCAGTTGCATGCTGCAAAGCTGCAAGCTCATTCCCATCATGTTGCAATGGCTCTTGACTTTTGGGCTTGGCTGCTCTCGTCTGGGCACGACTTACAGCCCGAATCAAATGTGTACAAATTGAATTCGCTTGAGTTATGATGCCCAGGACATTAGCATGCGCCACAGTCTCGTCGCTGGCCGGATTCAAATTTGCAGCAAATAAAAAGTTTTCCCTTTAAGGGGTAAGCGTGTCACAGTCAAAGGCGCAACCCTTGCTGCTCCCAGCCACTAGAAAAAAAGGGTTCTAAATCAGCATCAGCTTCAGCTCAGTGGCCACCAATGTCATCATCAGTCGCGGGCAGAGACAGCTCCACCCCCAGACATTGATAATAATAAAACTGTCTGTCGTCTTTCCCTGACTCTATCCCTGGCTGGGACTGTGGCCTAATAGTAGTCTTCCGTCTGCGTTTAATGCACAACATATTCATGTGTCAAAAGACAATTTCGGATTTATGGCCTGCAAAATCCCCAGGCTGACGGCGACGACCAAATGACGCACTGTGGGCGGACGGCGAATGTAGTCCGTTGCAAAGAAAAGAAGCAACAAAAAAAAGAAAAACAGAAAATAAAATATGTTAAGAAAGCATAAAATGATATCCACTAGCTGTGAGCTAGGCGAGACATACATTCACTCAGACAAACGTACATTCAAATCTCGCTCAGCTTTTTGGTTTGCATAAATTAGGACCAATGTGGGGGGAACGAACGGATTGCTGCTGATGGCCAGGGTTCCACTGGCGGGTTAGCATGATCCCGGCGTATTTGGGGCGCAAAAATTGCCATTTTTATTCCATTTTTCTCAGTTTTTTTTTTTTTTTTTTTGCGCATAGAAAGTTTTGGTTTATGCGTCTGCTTTGGTATTTTTGGGCTGTAATTGAAATTAAATAGATGTCGTGCCATGAATTCAAATCGCTTTGCTCCTGCCACCAACATGGGGAATTTGATGCATACGAAATGGAAATAGGACTTAAAGAGTTACAATAACAAGGAGTTGTAAGATTCGCTTAAAATGTAACAAGTTACAACAGTGTCGAGCAAGACAAATAAATCGCTGAAAAATATGTGGTTAGCGTGTCTTGTTTTGGGGTGGTTTGTCATTGCCTAAGAAGAAATTTTGAAGAACAACTAAATTCTATTTGCAAGTTACAAGTTGATTTACATTATAATTTAACTCATTACATTCATCTTAGCTTATCTTATTTTACTATACCCATATAAGCTTTTAGCATAACTTACATTTTTATTTAATTCTTTTCGTGTATCCTAACTTATCTTATCCTATTTTACACAGGCTCAAATTAAATTATTCTACGCTTCAGTGGCAAGAACAACAGTTTCAAGTATTTTAAGCAACCCATTTCTGCACACAAATATGTTCGTACAATCTTAACTATGTACGGTACATTGATCCTTTGAGCTAAACACACTCGTCTGCTGCTGCTCTCAGAGTGTGTATTTCCAGTGCAGACACTAAGTTGCTTTCACTTAAAGCCACCCCCTTTTGGCTGCCACTTTTGCATTTCACTTTATCAGCATCTTGCCAAACATTACTGGTATCTACTATCTGCTATCTGCTGAACTCCATTCTCTGTTGGCTTCCCTTTGGTCCATTCTCGTGTCACTTTCCTCATTTTCACGTTTTTGAAATTTGTAGCACTTTAAGCATATTTTCACAGCTCCTGCCACACTTACTTTTGGTTCAACTTTTACTTTTCTCGCACACACCAATTTATGTCAGTATCACTCGAGGAAGTTGCGAGCAGCAGCTAAGGGTGAAGGTGTCTCGCGTTCTGGTTAATGAAAATCGATTTTGCCTTCGTCTGGCCAGGTGACAGGCGGAAGTGGAAACGAAGGTATTCCAAAAATGATAAAGTGTGGGGTGGGCATCGACTTCATTTGTTGAGCAATCAGCTCTAATTAGTCCAGGCACTTGAGATGCATAGCGGGTTTGCCTTGAATGGTGTGGGTCAACTGAATAATTTGCTATTATTTGCCTACAATTGCGTGTTCGTGGGGGAAAGGGAGGCTGCAAAAGTTTTGATGCCTGCGGAATTTTAATTGCAAATGTTTAACACAATGTAAAAGCCGGCGGACTGGCAACTGCTTGACTTGTTTACTCTTTAAGCGATCAGCTTTTATATTTCAGCTTTTCCTGCTTTTTGCTTTGTGATTTAATAAGGTGCTTTTGCAGCTGACATGTCTGCTGCCCATTAACCCTTTTGCAGCGTTATCACAACTTTGCTATCTATCTACCTTAGTTCATTATGCGACAGTATTCATAACTGCAAAACGTCATAATATTCCGCCAACCCACCCCACACTCCTCCGTCCCCCCTTTTAAATAAAAAAGTGTGGTCCACCAGCAGCCGCTTTCACTAATTACATTTTCAGAGTGTAAACGAAGCGTGCGAGGAACGAGAAAAGGGAACTAGAACGTAGCTGGGAATGAATACGCTCCACTAATTAGTATGATATATATATAAGCATATAAGCATGCATATATATATGTATATATATTTAAATTTATGTGTGTATATGTGCACAGTATGCGGATGAATAAGTGGCATAAATTAAAATAAAATGTACAAGTATAAAATGTAACTGCGACGTCGACTGCGATAAAAATCTAAAATAAACACCGCTCGCTGCGGCTAGCCACGGCCCTGTGAGCGAACTGAGCCATGCAACATATGTGCTGCAACAGCAGTGAGGCAACGAAGCAGCAGCAGCAACAACAGCAACAACAACATCCACATCCACATTAATTAAGCTAAACATTTAATCTGCCCCGAGACACGCCTCCGACTGAGCGTCGCGTGTCCGCGACTCATGGAAGGGTCCGCTTTATGTTTTGTTAAAGTCGCCTTTTGGTTTCTTTTCCATTTGTATACATAATTTGATTGATTTATTGAGCCCACGTCAGAGCTGCAGAGGCATGCAGCAAGCGGCAAGTGCAGCCAGAGCAGGTATCCGTAATGGCGCCAGCTGTAGGCCGATCCCCAGGAGAGCGACTCATATTCTTACAGTTAATTTAATTAAATGCATTGCGAGGGGCACCGAGGCAAGTGAGCATTGAGCATGCAACAGCGAGCAACAACTGGTTGCAACATAGCTGTCACAACTATCTAATAGATTACCAGCTGCCATTGTGGTAGATATATTTATTGAAACATATTCTGTATATGTGTCGCGGTTTTCAAATATGGGTTAGATTAGTGTGGAGCATGTGAAAGCGATATTAAATAGCTGCCTACTAATTAACATAATATGCAAAACTTATTGCAGCTCTCAGCTAGCAGACATGAAATAGTAATCATAAATAGGCAGGTGAATTTTGGGGTAGATATCGGTCTTATAGGCTTAATTATTGCTCATGTTCATGTAAGAGTGTAATTAACTCACAGTTATTTTTGTATGCCAATGTTATCGAGAACAATTAGAAATAAAATAAAATATATATGGTGTATATTTATGTATTGTATCATAATGGATTGTTGTCAAGTTATGTTTTATTGCGCTTCATGTGTCTTTCCTCATCGCTGCCAGCAACCAACTCAGCCGACTGCCGATCAGATATCGATAATTTACTAACTCGATAACTTGCTCTTAGTAGTATCGGGACAATGGCTACAAGGTTGCCAGATAGCTTTGACTGCTCCTCGCTGCTTGTTTGTTTATCTCCTATACGAAATCCCACATGTATGAATATTTATTAGAATTGTTATAGCAGATAAACGACCTGGTATTTTTGAGACTAGTCATTGTGAGATATTTAATAGCTTTACCTAAAAAAATAGGGATTCTAGTTGAAAATCAGGTGTGTAAATTAATGTTGTGTTAGTAAACTGTTGGACATCTTCTCACAGTTGCCATTTCAGCTACGCGTAACAGAAAATAGGATAAACTAAAAGAGTCCCCTTAACTAAAGCTATTAGTTAACATTAGATGTTAGATATATGTTGGTTAGGAACAATTGGTTAACATTACCAATTGCACAGTTTAGCTCTTTAAAGTGGAATTCTTAAAATTACCTCAGCTTTATTTGCTGGCAACTTGTTTGTCGCTTTTGATTGATTATGGTGAAATGTAAGAAACGCTTGTCTGGCATTCGAAGCCGTTGCGGGGGTTCAGCTATTTAACTCCTTCAATATGTCACCAAAGTGTCTAAGTGGACAGATAATGCGGAGTCTAGTGGCAAGCAGCCTGAAAAAGCTGGCTGCAGGCATCCTGGCCACCGTTCGAAGAAAATCAATTTGACAAAGTAAAGAAAACTGTTATCCCTGGTGATTGATTATGCAGTCGAGTCGAGTGACTGGCCAAAAGCTGCTCGATTTCGATTGGGTCACCAAGCGTATCATTAATTTCCACAACGGCGGAATATAACACAAATAAAGCCGGGCGGGGGGCGTGGGGGTGGGGGTGTCATTGAATGCGATGTAAGCAGCCAGTTCGGACATGCATCTCAAATGTTGTACTTTTATTGCAGGCGTATCCGCGGAGCTCTACTATGTGCGGGAGGGGGCCATCAATGATTACGCGCTGAACTTTGCAGTACCCGTGCCGGCGAACATTAGCGATGTTACCTTCACCTGGCAGTCGCTGGTGGAGCATCCGCTGCCCTACAGCATCAGTGTGGCCACCTCGGATGTGGGTGTGTTGCCACGCCCTATGTTGAACATCTCGCGCATCGGCGACGTGCCTCAGGAGCCGCAGACATGGGGCGTTAGTCTCAAATGCTCGGGCACACGGGCGGCCGAGGTGACCGTCACTATTAGTGTGGAAGTCATTCTGGACCGAGCGACCAACAATAATACGAATTTGATCTTCAAGCGCAAAAAGATTTGCCTGAAAGACGAGCACAACGATGCACGTGAGGAATACGACGATGAGGAGCCATTGCATCCAGATCTGAGTGGCCACGACGACGTCCATTATACGGAACACAATGAGGATACGGCAGAGCATGTCATATCCGACGGCCATTTGCCAACGAATGTGGAACACGGAAAGGGAACTGAGAGACATCGAGTGCTGGTAACGGAACCCACTGTAATTGTAGGTCGCGGTTCGGGTGGTGCAAACACAAACAATGAATACGATCCACTGTTGCGGGAGACACTCGTGCCACCAACCAGTGGCCTAATCACCCTGATTGTGGGTGGGATTCTGGCCTTGGTCCTTGTCTCGACACTCATTTTGATTGCGTACTGTGCCAAGGGTCCCTCGAAGCGTCATCCTTCCAACGGGGTGCATCTGATTAAAACCTCCAGCTTCCAGCGTCTGCCAACCATCTCGTCTACGGCCCACAATTCGATCTATGTCTGCCCCTCGACCATAACACCCACATATGCGACATTGACGCGGCCCTTTCGCGAATATGAGCATGAGCCTGAGGAGTTCAACCGCCGTCTCCAAGAGCTGACAGTCCAAAAGTGCCGCGTTCGCCTCTCCTGTCTCGTTCAGGAGGGCAACTTTGGGCGCATCTATCGCGGCACTTACAACGACTGTCAGGAGGTTCTGGTCAAGACTGTGGCACAGCATGCAAGCCAGCTACAAGTGAATCTCCTGCTCCAGGAATCCATGATGCTGTACGAGGCCACACATCCTAATCTGATGACCGTACTGGGCATTTCCATCGAAGACTTTGCCACACCCTTTGTGCTCTACGCTGCCACGGGCAGTGTTCGCAACTTGAAGACTTTCTTACAGGATCCCTCATATGCCAGAAGCGTGACCACGATTCAAACAGTGCTAATGGCCTCCCAACTAGCCATGGCCATGGAACATCTGCACAACCATGGTGTTATTCACAAGGACATTGCGGCCAGGAACTGTGTGTAAGTAGAGATTAGCTCATTATCTGAAGAGAGAGAGATTTGTAATCTGTCTAATCGACCGCTTGCAACCCTCTTCCGTTTTGTCCTTGCGCTTCCTTTAGCATTGATGATCAGCTGCGCGTGAAATTAACCGATAGCGCCCTCAGTCGCGACCTTTTCTCCGGTGACTACAACTGCCTGGGAGATGGAGAGTACCGACCCATCAAGTGGTTGTCGTTGGAGGCCCTTCAGAAGTCTCACTATAACGAGGGCAGCGACGTTTGGTCATTTGGTGTGCTCATGTGGGAGATGTGCACGCTGGGCAAGCTACCCTATGCCGAGATAGATCCCTATGAAATGGAGCATTATCTAAAGGATGGCTACAGACTGGCCCAGCCCTTCAACTGTCCCGATGAACTGTGAGTATCAAACGACGACTAACTAACATGTTTCTCTCCAAAATTCGCAGCAAACTCAACAAATGCCTTGTGTGTGTTTTTGCCTTGTTACTTGCAGTTTTACTATAATGGCCTATTGTTGGGCCTCCATGCCCGCCGAGCGACCCTCGTTTAGCCAGCTACAGATCTGCCTATCGGAGTTCCATACACAGATCACCAGATATGTTTAACCTGCGGTAATGAAGCACACCAAGACTTGTAAATACAACAAGAGGCGACGTCGGAAGATTTCGCAACAGACGACGTCGGCAACTCTGTTTCCAAAGACATATTTAAATTATAGCGCCTAAAGGGGGCGCCTAAGAAGCGATAGTGTGGTGGAGATGTGGTTACAAGTGTGGGCCCATTGTTTGTCCCCCCACAATAAATAGTTACTTATAACGCCGGCGTTTGGAGAATAGATGATAACAGTCTGGCAGCGGTTGACTACCCTCTGTCCTCCATAATTAGCAGTTAGGTATAGGTTAGTACGTTACGAGAACCAGAAAATGGAAAAACATAAAAAACAAACATGTGACATTTCAATGCAAGAAACGTAGTAGTTAAACTTAAACACCCACATAAATGTTGAAGGCACACATTAACAGATAAACCCAGTTAGGTTAGATTCCTTGTGGATCCCCAAATGACCTAAAGCATTTTGCATAACTTAACATTATATAGATACATACGTAAAGACAAGATCCATAATATAGTACACTCTCCTAGGCTAGGCATCAACGGGACACTCTGTTGTAGATTTGAGGAGCTCGATTATACTTTCGACAGCAAAAATATATATTATCGAGTAAATGGTATATTTGAATATATATATCTATGTAAATGTATTTATATGTGTATGTATATCTATGTCTAAGACCGTAGTGCTAGTAAGTTCGAATCTATTGTATTTAACTAATGTTAGTAAACAAAAAAACCAACGGTGCACTGCAAAACTTCTCCATTTAGTTGAACCACCTCCCAACCACCAGCTATACGAGGGAGGCACTTTCGAGTCGAACCCATTATTTGTGTTACTTATACAGCCGTCTCAAGAAAGTTTTGTAATATACTTAAGCATTTCGCATTAGTTTTAAGTTTCTCTTATGATTTTTATTTCTGGAAAAAAAAAAACAAAATAAAATAGAAAAACTGAAAACGATTTCAATAAACGTCCGTGCATAACATTCAAAAACCAAACAAATGCAGTTGTGAATGAGAATGGAAATGGGAACGGGAAATGGTGCGACATTTATGTAAAATACTCGAGTGTAAGTATATCGCTAACAATTGAGGCAGCCCCGCCCAACACTTACCCTAAAACAACTCGCACTAAGAGCAATGTGTTGTTTGGGTTTTGCAGCATGGCGAACACGGCTGCCACAATGACGCTTGGGGGGGGAGGGAGGTTGGGTTAACCATCTCTAACCCAAGCACACCTATACACGCAGAGCCTCGAGGCAATCCCTTTGCCAGGCCAAGCGTGCTGGCAACACAAAAGGCATGTAATGCCCACAGCCTATTTGAGGAGCTCGGAAGTAGGAGCAGGAGTAGGAGCTAGAACAGGCGCAGGAGCAGGAGCAGGAGCAGGAGGAGGAGGTGCCTGCCCACACCTGTACGTGAAGCAGTCCGTGGAGCGCGTGCAGAGCTTATGAGGTAGATACGATATTTGGAAGGCATGCTCTTTGATGGTTGGACTGACACTACTTAGTTCTTGGCACGTCATGGCACAATGCTTGCTGTGTCCTTTTTAATATGCCTGTCACAGCGTCAGCACAGCGACTAGTTTCGTGTCCCTCCTCATTGCCCCTGTTTTCGTTTATATTTTCTTTTTTCTTCCTTTTTTTTGACTTTGCTCATCTTTAAAAAGCGCTCAAAGAGCTCAGAGCTCGTTGGGCACGTGCCACAGCTGAAATGCGTAGCATTTAACTAAAGCCACTATCCCAAATCAAAAGCTAATGGGAAAAGCAGTTACAGCAAAGCCCCTGAATACTTGCCACACACATAACTGTAAGGTTAAAGTGCCAAAGAGATTATAAGGAAATGCTCAAACTATCTTGATTTGAGTTAGGTTCAATTGTGTTCAATATTGCTTATGCGCACAAACCTAGTTCAATAAAATTAATGTTAAAAGCTGCTCAGCTCTTTTAGATTATTTATATTTATTTACGGCATGAAAAAATATGTACATATCAAAATAAATGCATTTATATCATACAAATGCTTTTAACTTCGAGCTGATTCCAATTTGGCTGGCTTATTTTTTACTCCATAACTTGACCCCTTTTTTTCTCAAAGCGGCATCAAAGCACTAAAAAGATAGCTGCTCCATTCAAAGAGTTTTCGTTGCCTTTTTTGAGTGTTCTCTCAGCGAGTAGCTGAATTGAACAGCCGAAAGTCAAACTTTGAACAGTTTCGTTTCAATCAAATTAAAGCGCTCCTGCAAATTGACAAATGATATTAAGTTATTAAAAACGACGCGAGCAGAAAGAGAATTTTTGTGTTTTTTATTTTTTAGCAGAATGCGCTGAACTCATTGAAACTTGAGCTAACACACACAAACCGAGGGAAAACGAACGGAAAATGGCATGGGGAAAAGTGCCAAATTGAAAAACAAAAGGCAAACTGGCCAACTTTGTTGTTGGTCAACACTCTAAGCCAAAAATCAACAAATATAAAAAATTTCATAGCACGTGAGGCAGCATTTCAATTTTTCAGTAGCTATGTGGCGCGGCGGCAAAAAAAGTTTGACAGCGCCCTATACCAAAAAAAAAAAAGAAACAAAAAACCACGCCCACGACACACTCCAAAAAGCCAACAGTAGCAACAACAACAATAACAGCAACCAGAACAACAAACAAAATGACGACAGGTAGTCGTCAGTGTGCAGCGAAAGGGACGCAGTTGCTCCCCGCGGAGCCATTGGCAGCCCTGCGGCTTTGCCGGGGTGATGTTTGAACTTTCAACAGATGAGCTCGACCAGTAGCCGGGTGGAGTGGGATCGCAACGCAAGTGATGCAACTTTTGCTGCCCAGAGTGGGTCGGTCGGTTGTACTCATGGCCTCAAAATTGATTACTTTGTAGAGGGACGCTCGACGCACGAAGCCAGTTTTGAGTTTTTTGGTTGGCATTTTGAAGCTGTTGATTATGGCCACAAGGTATTAGCTGTAACATAAATATTTACCATTGAAATTATTAAGCAAAGTTTTCTGATATCGGTGGTTAACTGTGTGGCACAGGTAGGATGTCAAACTGGTTGGTTAGTTACCCTGTTTGAGTTTGGGGCAATGATTGTTCTAAATTGCAGGAAAGTTTGATGTTTTTCTGATGGCAAAACTAATTAAAAAGTTGATGAAACTCATTTGGCATTGCCTTAAAGATTTAATTCGTTGTGGCTAGGGTGCAATTGCGAGTTCTTGTTGAATGGTTGCCAAGGTGCAACTTGCTGTTCCAGCGATAGCTAATCACAACTTTTCAACTTTAAGAATGCACATAATCAATGTCTAAGAATTTGACTTGAGTTGCTCATTCAACTCTCTTAACGCGCTCGCCTTCAAAAGTTTTCAACGCCCTACCCCTGCCCCAGCTGCCAAATGCCAAATACGAAAATTGTTTTTCAATTTCTTTTCTAGTTGGCAATACAGAAAACAAGCAGCAGCAGAAGGAAAAGCCGAAGCCGAAGCGAAAGTCGAAGCGCAACCAACATTAGCATACAACTTTTCTTATTATTTTTCATGTGAAAAATTTTCAAAAACTCACCAAGGGTTGAACAAATGGAGAACAAGACAGCAAAGCAACAAACTGCAAGGCTAAGGAAGCGGAAACGGAAAGCATACAACGCAGACAAACGCCAACAAATTCAATGTTGGCTAAGAGGAATCGCTGAATTGCCATTGCCTTTTTATCTCTCGGCGGGCTGATGTCGATGAGCTAAGCACTTGCAATTGGAATTGGGCAAACGATGGCGGATGAGGGACAAGGGATAAGGGGACGTAGCCGGAGTCGAAGTTGAGGCCAGACAAAAGTGAAAACAGTCGCGTCGAGACAAAATACATAATAATGACATGGAAGGAAATCATTTTCATTTGCAAGCCATCGCTTCATTGCGTCCTATGCCCAAACTCAAACCCAAGCCCGAAATTCTTACCATTCCCTTTTAGACTGGCGGAGCTTAGCTTCGTTCTCGTCATTGGCTGTCGGTTAAAGTTAGTTGCAACTCCGCGGCGGGTGCCTCATTTGTCGCAAAGTTTTATTGAATTACACGGGCGTGCCTCGGATCTGCCGTGAGCAGCGTTTGATGTGGAGACCTAGACAGAGCGAGGAGAGAGGAGAGAGAGGTGTTGCGGATGATGACGAGGACATCGTCGCCGATAATGGGAGTTGGCTTCTCTTTTGATTATCGCGCCTCTCCAAATTCATTAAAACTTTTTTTTTTTTTTGGCTCTGTCAATCGATTGTGGAAGGAAGAAGGCACATGGAACTGTGGCACCTGCAATCATTTTTCATTTTGCACAGCCGTTTGTCGTGTTGCCGTTTTGTGCCTTTGACTCGCCTTTGACTTTTTGCCAGCTGTCATTATTCATCCGAAATGTTTTCGCTTAGCTAGGCAAGCGTGTTGCCAGCCCAAACTTTCCAAATTTCCCACATATGTCGCCAACTGCCAACTGTGGACTGGACCAAGGTCCACGTGTGATTAATTGCTGCAAGTGCCGCTTCTGTTGCTGCTCTTTTAAGGCTGCCCCAGTGAGGGCTTGGTTCAGCTGGTTCGCCAGTTGAGTTATTGACATCGACACAAAATTCTTGCCCAGTGGCTCGTAAACCACTCCACACCGCATTGGATCCAAAGAGAGGCGTCGGCTTTGGATGTTTTATCGCACAACACACTGTAAGTGTGCATTTAGTCAGGTAACGATTAGAAGATGTTATCAGTTAACCATTATCAGTATTAAGCATAATACTAAACCAATTTTATGTACATTTTGGCATTTGCAAAAAGCTAAAAATTAATAAAACTGATAAACAATATTTATAGCTTGTTCTAAATAAAAAAAACTTAACCTACCAAATTTGGATGTACACTTGTTTAAAATTTTCCAAGTGTATAGCAGCATTATGCTCTGAAGGATTTGTGCCCCAAACGCCTACAAATGCAACATCAATTTGTCGAATAAGCAACTTAATCATTTGGCATTGCCAATGGAGCTGTTGCTATTGTTGTTGTTGCTGTTATTGTTATAGTTGGAGTGCAGAGGCCTTTTTGGACGGCTGTATAATGTGGCCGTACAATGGAACAGAAGCGTTGCCAAGGCATTCATAGAATAAAAATTGCACAGACAACAGGCGGTGGCATTGGGCGGACCATTGAAGCGACAAATGTGGCCATGCCACTTGCTGCCAAAACCAGTACAAACACACAGACATATACCAGACACTCAGGCATACATATAGAACGAGTGTGTGTTGCAGACAAGTTGACTTGGCTGTGCTCCTGCCTCGACTGCAGTTGCACAATTTGTCGGCTTTCGTTTTTGGCTATCCGCTTGCAAGCATATCGCCAAGCTGCCATATTGCCACATTGCCACTTGCTTTTATGCAACAAATCATTGGCATAATTTAAAGCTTCGCTCGATACTAATACTAGATGCTCAGTGCTTAGTGCTCAGTTCTTTCGCTGCTGTGTGCCTCTTGTCTCTTGTGTTGCTTTTGGGGGCATTGTGGGGTTATGTGTGCGCAGCATGCATGCCACGCAGTGGCAGTGTTGCAGGCTGGCAGGCTAAAATTCAGCTTGTCTGGCAGCTCGGCTATCTGCTCCCTCAATATATGATTATTGAATGTGGTCGAAGATTAATGATGCCCTTGGTCTCGGTAACTCTGTCTGTGAGTGCCTCTGCTCCTGGGCTCTGGCTCTGGCTCTGGCTCTGGATTTGGTTCGGGGTCTGGCCTTGTGCTTGTATCGCTACACGTTGCGCCATTTACTATTTTCTAATATTGTCTGTCTGGCTTTGGGAGTGGTAATCCTTGCCCAGCTGTGCATCTACTTCTGCTTCTTCTGATTTTCATATTGCATTCAAGCTGGTAACATTTTAGTTAGCCTATCTCAAACAGAACAAGGCCAACGAACTAATTAATCTAGTTTCGGAAAAATTTCAATTTTGAATCTTTTGCCTTTTAGTAATATGTAAACTTTTGCCCAAATATATTAGATTTGCTGCAATAATTCTAAGAAATCAAAATCGTCTTAGTTACTTTTTAATTAAACTAATAAATTAATTAAATTATGGCGAGTGTTGACAATATTCAATTAAAGTTTTGCAAGTGTCCACAAACAAGTTTCTATTTTAGTTTTCTATTTTCTTTCTTGTTATGAAATCGGACTATGTGCATGTACTTTTGGAATTGCTGGCCACACAAATAAGCACAGACACTGCAACACTACCTGCTGAAAGTTGGACTCACTTCTGCTGCAACACGTCGGAGCAGATGGGCTCCACTTGAAAATTCGTGAGTTGCCAACTTGTTTATTGTGTATTTTGGCACATGATCCTACTCTAAAACCAGAACTAGCAGCAGAAACAGAGCCAACTGCACAACTGGGCAAGTGTCAAGACTCGCATATGAACTTTCATAATAATAATAATAATGGGAGCACTCGTGCGGCGTGCGATTTAATTAAATTTTTGGCCAAGACTGGTCGGGCAGCCTACGTGAGAGCCCCAAGCAATGAGCGCTCCTACCTGTGCCCTGGCAGTTAGTCCACGTCGATCTCCCTTTAGCATTCTCGGGTGACATATGCGGCGCATAAATTAAACACTCCATTGAGAGAGGCAGTCTAGACCACATGTCCTCACGTACGCCCAGGAGAACCAACATTTGCAGGTGTCTTGAGGCTGACTTTTTGCCATAAGCGTTGAACGTGTAGGCAAATAAATGCTCATTAGTTTTTCCGCAACGCTGCGCAAGTGTGTAAGAGCAGCGACCACTTCTTGAGACAAGTAACTGTTTATTTTTTTACTTACTTTTTTTTTTATTGAATTTAATTCATTTTTCTTGAGCTACCCAACTGCGAGAGCATAACTCAACTGCTCCAGCCGGTTTATATATGCATACTGGTTAATCAAAGGCAGAGCATGGGGAGCACATAACTGTTTCGCGTTGTTTCGACCTGCCAAAGGTGTCTCAGCATCGTGCCGCCTTCGTCCTTGTCTTCGTCCTTCTGTGTCTAGGCAGAGCAAGTGCCATAAAGTTTGAGCTCTCTCTGGGTGCTCATTGAAAAAAAAAGAAGTATTTCTCGAGGCTTCCTCAGTCTGCGACAACTGGGTTTCTGATTGCGCCCAGGTCTTGAGGGAGAAGCAGTGTTTGGTTCAATTGAAGCTGCTATTGCAGAAGTCATGTTCGGAGCGCAGTTGGCTTTTTGTGTGTGCCCATTGCTCATTGCTCATTGCTCATTGCTCACTGTTCACTGTTCACTGTTCATTGGTGTGTAGACTGTGGACTGTGGACGGCTGTGGTCCTTCGGCTTGCTGTGGTCGGTGACTGTGGGCCAAGTTTATCAATAAAATGCTGTGGCATACAAAAGAACACGAGTTATTTCTTTTGCATGAGTGCTTTAAGGCCGGGACATCTGGATATGCTTGACTTATAGTCACGCAAACCTTTTGTGCCATATGAAATATTTATGTGAGACTTCGTTCGGTTCAAACGACATTTGTGGACTATGCAAAGGTTTAAATTTTACAAGATGTATACAGTTTATGAGATTTATAAGCAAGCTCATAAAATGCAACAAATTAATTCAAGTAATAAATCAACTATCGATTTCCCAGCTGTCAGCGCTGGAAGAGAACATGTCGTGAAATACAATCCTTAGTAAAAGATGATATCATATTGGGCCTGCCGGAAAACAGCACTCGAAAACCTTTGTAGCGTTAATGAGAGAACAATTCAAAGATCTCCTGCCTGACAATACCTGGTAACGAGTTTCAAACGAGATCTTGTAGGTGTAGTGCATCCATTGATAACTCAATTAACATGCTATTTCCATGAATTATTTAAAATTTTGCGCTCGAACGGAGCGTATCTTGTATCTGGAAGTAACCGAACATGCGACACAACACTGCCAACATGCTGAAGAATTACTCATGCTCGAATTTCAGACATCGTGTAATTCAAAACCACTCCGCACTCGATACGGAGTCTGGGCTCTTGCTGTGTGAACAATTGATTGGAAAAAAGGATTCGTTCGAGGCTGGGACAGTGGGTTCGTTGTGTTGTTTGTCTGCCGCTTCAATTGAGTTTTTAAATGAATTCTCATTGAAGCGTTAATCCATTTAGGTCCATTCTTCTTCGGCCAGTTTAGCCCGAGGGTCACAATTGGTTGCACGCACATCTAATCGGATTTAGGGGCCAGTTTCATGCAGTACTCGCACCTTTTTTCTGTTTTTTTCTGTTTTTTTTTTTTGTCAACCAAAGCCAATTGCTTGTGTCGCCTTAATATTTAGTGACAATGACCTACTTGTGGATATTCCTTCCCTGTCGGCTCAACATCCCCTCACCCGGTCCAAAATGAGATTGTGGAGCTAAGCGAAATTGTGCATAAATTAAAAAAAAAAATGTTTTATAATATAAACTATAAGCCCATGAAACGGGTGACCAACCACCTTTCACTTGTATCCGTCGTCCACCCTGTTGTGTTATATGTATATTTTCTCAAAAGCAAAATTGATGACAATGCGGCTTGTCAACGCCTCGCCGGCATCGGTGGCTGTTGCTCCTGCTGCTCCAGCTCCAGCTGCTGACGGGCTTCCTGCAACAAAAGATAAGAATTTCATTAAAACCATTATAACTGCCTTCGTAGATGCAACAAAAAAAAAAAGGATGATACCTAAGCGAGGTCGCAATAAAAAATATCTTGGCAGTAACCGCCTATCGAGGGCGGTACTTTTGAGAGAGAACTTGGGTATAAATGAGAATATCAAAGTTCTAAAAGAAAATCTCTTTATAAACAGACGATGATAGATGGTCCATATATTGTACTTGCAGAGTCCCGTGTAGGGTAGATATTGGTGGATTAAACACTGTTGTTATATAATATACATATATATAAATATTTAAAATTTTCAATTAATAAAGTGAATGAAGTAGGTTACACATAGATATACATTTGATCTATGCATAAGATCGCTACCTATTTTATTATATTAAATATATGGATAACGTGGGCGTTTAGTAAAGGAAGAAATAATTTATTATTAGATATACTCTTACTCTTATTAGATTAGAGAGATGCAACCATTTCACTTTCATTTTTCGCTTCAAATTCTATATAATGTAATTAATATGCCCACATTCCCCAGTAATTTATGATCATCAATCGATCGATAAACTGACAAAGTATCCAATTACATTCGATAATAATTTATGATTTATTTCTACACCGCAATTGGATCAACTTTACCAATGTAGCGCACCGACAATCTGATATATTTTCCACACATGCCCAATACAATGTATTCACCACATATATTATATCTTTTGCTCTGCTCAAATTACTGCTGTACACACACACATACACATGCACACACACACACATACAAATACATCTGTAGAGACGTCTAAGCAAATATCCCCGTTGTGTAAATATCCTGTCCCAGTGCCTGTCGCCGTCGTCGTCGCAGTCGCTGTCGCTGTTCCTGTCCCTGTCCATGTCATGGCTTCGCTTCCATTTTGCATTTTCCATTTTCGACCCCCTACCCTACTCCACCCTGTCCTTCTTGCGACTACCCCTACGCTCTGCCCAAATACGGGCGCTCTTTAGGCTTTTGTGTGCCACGCGAGCACAGCGAATGTCGTGCTGTGAACATACTATATACACTATGTATATATGTGTGTGTGTGTGTTTGTGATAACAACCCAAGGATTATTTCGCATTACTTTATTTTCACAAGCGCTTGCAGCAAGTTTGCGGTACTTTAGCATGGCCTCGCCCACAGCACCGCCCTTCGAGGTAAGGCCCGCTTATAATTTACACGCTGATTGCGCTTCGGGATTATATATAATTTCTCTTCGGTTTTTTACCCCTCTCCACCTTCCACTCTTCCGTCCCCCTCTCTTTCACTCTCTCACATGCAATCGCCGTCAACACTCTATGTCATCCCTATTCCCTTTCCAGGTGCCTATTTATGTGGCTTTATCTGATTATTGTAACTCTCTGTGCGGTTATTTTTCTTTCCTTCACACGTTTTTATGAGCTTATGAAATTAATTGTATATTAATGTGTGTGTGTGTGTGTGTGCCTTTTGATGTGATGGATATGGCGCATTTGATTATGTTTTGCCTAAATAATGAAATTATCTGGCAATAAAGCGTTATATATTCGTGGGAGCTGCAGTTTTCAAGGTATTAGCGTGATTTTTGTTGGCTTGCCTCAATTTTTTTTGATGATGGATGAGGCAAAAAGGCAAAGAGGCAATGAGGGGATTGGAAAATGTTAAGGGTAGAGTCCAATAGGGCGTGAGTGAAAGTCAGAGACTTAATTGAAGCATACGAAATGGAAGAGAATGGACTTTGTAATGTAACAATCATCGAACCTTGTGTTGACCTAACACAGTAACCACATTAGCCCCTCCCCCACCCACTAAAGTAATGTAACCGATTTTGAAACGGCAACTGAAACTGAAACCCAGACCACCATGTCGGTTAAGTGGCCAACTGCGTAACTATAACCTCAACCATTGACAAATATTGAAAAAGCGTCCGATGTTTCCCCTGACATTATCTGCAACGTAATTAACGGCGGAGACTGCGCTGCGGAGTAACCCAAAAACAAACGACAAGCGACAAACAAAACCAGCGACATAAGCAACTGAAACATAATACAAATAATTAAAAATAGCCGGAGACAATGTCAATGACAATGTGAGCGAAGTGTATGGGGATTGTGGAAAAAAAGGTCTAGCTGGCCGGCTGGCAAAAACAATTGTGTCAATAGTTCACCCGCATTTCAGTCGAGGAGCAACGGCGGCCAGGAGATAAACACAGACGATAATGGCCTGAAACTGGGTAGGGACGGGGAAACAGCTGCCGGCGACTGTCAATGAGTGGATGAGTCAAAACTAATGTCAGACTACGCATATGGGGGAGACGGGGTCTGAATCCAACAAGCAGTTGATCTATGCGACACATACTTGAGAGCCTGCCTCTCACGTTTGTTTATCCCCTGAGTGGGAAAGGGAGCAATTGTAAGGTGACACCTACTGGCATCATTTGTTTACACAATATTGGATATTGGATAGGATAGATGTAAAGGAAATGGGCATTAGCATGAAATTTGTAAGGCACAACACGCACTCAAAAACTCAAAAATATACAAGCAAACGAAAGGAAAGGAAAAGAAAAAAGGATCAGTCGAGGAAAATTTATGCAGGCGACAAATTCAAAACAAATGTCCTGGGCGCGCGAGGACAACATGCCCTGGAATACGGGGAACCAATCAATTGTTTGTTTATTGTCTGTTACTTGTTTGCTTTTCTTTTCATTTCTTTTGTCTGTCAATCAGGCTCTCCTTGCCCCGGTCTCTCTCTCCGTCTCCCACTGCGAGAGACCACACAAAAGTTACCAAGAACCAGTTCACTAGTTCCAGTCTCAGTCACAGCTTAGTGAAGTTGTTCGTGCAGGTGCCAAAAGGTAGACCCAGATTACGCCAAGCACAACACAAATAATAAAACAAGCAGAAGGTCAACGGACAACTTCATTTTTGGGATTGGCTCATTTTACGCGTATTATCCATGCTCATTATCTGGGCAAATCTTGCTGCTGGCCAACGGATATGCATTGTTTACAGACTTCAATGCCAATTATGGCATCAGTTTCCATTGTCCGATGATGCTCGTGATTAGTATTGCCAATCTGGCAACTAAATACTAAGCCACACATGGTGAAATGTTTGACTACAATAGGTAATTTGAGTTATTTATTTCCATTTCCATTTTTTTTTTTCTGCTGTTGAACAATATATAATTTAAGGGCTATTGTATGTCGATTTTCGAAATTAATCCGAGTGGTTATGGTTAAGGCCTTTTTTTTTATTTGTTAGCTATATTCCATACTTTGTATTCAAACAATCATTGTTGTAAGCATTATTAGTGCATATCCTAATAAACACATATAAAACTATTAGAAATATTAAAAATATGTTTTTTATTCGAAGGATTTTTATTCACAGCATTAGTTGCGTTCAGTTTAGTTATTATATGCGATATGTCAGCTTATGACAGCATTAAGTATTTCATTTAAATTGCCCATTCGATTAATTTATCATTTCAATTCATTCATTATCCAAAAACAACCCCGGGCAGCATATTTCATACCGCAACGACAAACACACTGTGAAGGACTCTGTGGTTGCGACTTGTCCAACTTAAGCCCCGGCTCAGAGGCGCAGGATCAAGTCAAGCACATGCCGCTGCCAAGGACACGCGTGTGCCCATTGCCAAGTCGCATAAAGCAATATAATCTCTCATTACAACTGCAACAAAAGCGACCCAGCAGCTCAGCCCAACCCTGTAGCATATGCTGCTCCTCCTGCCCGCCGCTGTTGCTGCCGCGTCTGGTGGCGTCTCTGCAGGCGTCACGAATTTATAGCCCCTGCAGTGCCATAGAGCGGCGAGTCGAGTGCAACAAGCACAAAAATTTATAACTGAGCCATAATGAACTCATATATTATAACGTTTATTAACCCATTGATAACCGGCCAAGTGCTTAACGGCAACTGAATTTATGCGTCTGGTCCTCTGCTTCTTCTTCTGGGTAGCTGGCAATGTCTTGGAAGTAGGTGCGGGGGCAGGGACAGGGGCAGGGGCAGGGTTTGTCGTTGCCTGCGTCTGGCGGGTTTATCGAAACATCCTAAATGGCAGCCGCAGCAAATGCCTTGTGACAAATAAATGTCATATTAATGTCAGAGACCCACAAGCTGAATTGATTCGCAGTGGCGCCCTACATCGCTCCACACCGCCCCACTCGTATTCAAATCTGCGACTGTCCAAGTCCAGGCCCCAGCCATAGCCACAGCCACAGCCATTGCCCCAACCCCCTCACTGCTTGTTGTATATGGCTGCTGGATTTTGCTTTTGTGAGATTGGATTTTCAAGTCAGCTTCCGCACGAGGCGTTCCGTCGTCGCCTTTAGTTTCATGCATGTTCCAATGGCTTTGAGCGTTATTAGCAATGCCTGCGATAAGCCTGTGTTATGAGCACCACACTGCCAATGGACATGTGCGAGAGTCTCCGAAGCGCTAAGCATTTCCAACACACATGTTGTGAGCTGAGCGTGGAAATTGTGTTACATAATTGAGCGAGTCTAATCGGAGATCATTGTGTTTAGTTTGACTACTATTTACAAATGTTCTTAGTATACCCAATACTGGTCTGATATGAAATCAGAATTACATGTGTGAGAACTGCGGTACTCCAAAAATAAGCTTTGTTTTTTTAACAGAATTTCAACATGAATTTAGGGTTGAAGGGAAAAACCTAAAGCCTAAACCTCATTTAAGACAGCTACGTCGATAGTAAATTTATAAATAAGTTAAATCGAATCGGATCTGGGTAAGTATTAGTTAATAAGACATTATGTTTATTAATTTTTCTTATACTTAAAAGCTTTATGCACATTTTGTAGAATGTTTTCAATTTCTTAAATTATGCATCAATCAAATAGATAATTTCATATCAATATAATATTGTCATGATTACTGGTAGACCATTTTGATGTTTTGTGCCTTTGACTGATAAATGGCATATCTCTCGCACCAGTCTTATTAAATACAGGAAAGTAAGGATTGCTTTTGTTCACATGTAATTTTCTCATCGATAATATATATCACGTATAAATATTGTTTAATATATAGCGTTTAATATGAGATTTGTGGTTAACAAATAGAGAAATTCACATTAGTCTAAGCTAGTTTAATCTCTAAGGACATAAAAGGGATATCTTTTTTACCCTGCCTGTCGTCCATATTTGCTTGTCACTTTCCTCTTCACACTTTCACCCGTTTCAAGCATTTCACATATCTTACACTTAACACATCCCGTTGTCCTGCCCCCGAGGCACTCATCTCCTGCCGCTGCCACCCGACGTTAGCCGCTTCCGGTTCTGCTTGTGTGTACGTGTGTCTCTCTTTGTGTATGTGTGTCCCTGTGTGTGTTTGTTTGCATTCCTCGTCTTTTGCCACGCACAGCCCAGCATCGCAGTTGCCCTTTGGGCCAGTTTGCCCTTTTGCGGAGCAGAGCGTCAACTAAATATTCCCCGTCTGATCCACGTTTGCAATCAAGCGTTACTGTTGTTTGCTTTGCGGAACTCTGGTCCATTAAGTGACGTCGTCGACGGCAGTCGCCGGCGGCCAAATGCCATTGGTGACTTTTCGCACTCGATGCTATACTATGCGTCGAGACGGTCACGTGTCGCGGGCCGCGCCGTAATTGTATCTATGAGATACAATTACAATTTTTCAATATTTTTGCACAGCGGGCGTTGAGCTCCGTGTACTGAGCACCGTGTTTACTTCATGTTGGGAGCGTTTTCGTGGGCGTTATTATTTATTTATAGTGACACTTTATTGCAACTGAAGCCGCCGGCACGCCGGCTGCAGGATATGCACGCAGGACACGGTCGAATGTAATTGCGCACTTGCGGCGTCTTGCTTACAATGCGAGGGGTAGACTTTAACCGGGACAGAGGTTGGTCAGAGCTGGCGGGGGCGGGGTAGACAACGAGAGCACGAGAATACGTTGCATCATCGCTCGCCCGTGGCCTTAATGTCCTTGCCAGTTGCCAGTGGGAAGTTGGCAGTTGGCAGTTGGCATTTTCGTGTCGCCTGTTTAATGTTGCGTTGCGCACTGCACGTCCTTCGGAGTCCTTGTGCTTAAATTTACTGTACCCACACAACACAGTTCGCTACCCGAGCATTATCATAATTTTTCAATTTATTAACAAAGTCAAAACAGTTTAGCTCTTCAACCCCCCGCCCCATGCGTTCCCTAAGAATGTCATTTATTATCAGAGACAAGGAATAGAGAGTGTGAGAGAGAGAGAGAGAACTCCTTAGTCTGGGCATCCTGCGGTGCCTCGGCATGAAATGCGCGTTAAAATGCCTATAATTGTTTCTTATTTATACTTCCGTTTCAGTTTGACTTCCACTTTGTGTGTTTGAGTTCAACTTTGCAATTGTTTTTTGATAGGATAATGGAACGTGAAATTGGAATTTATTATTATTGAGTTAGTGCCTGGGAATCGACTCCTCATCGCTCCCTTTAGTTTTTTTAGTTTGCTGCTAGTTTTTTTTTTACATAATTAATTCCCAGCACATTTTTAAATCGAAATTCGGACTGACTTGCCCCACCCAGCCGTACACAACTCAAATGCTGATTAAGACAAATTTTCGTATCGCTTAAGCAATTTTCTACCATATGCTTTGGCACTGGCCGAGCGACAAAATTATTCATTTCCTTCCTCTCGACCCTCGAAGCATTTTGAAGAACATAAATAAATACGTACACATTTAACTATGTCGCGTTCTGTTCGAGGGTCTCTTCAGACAATTGCAGCAGTTGTATTTAATTGATTGAGAGCAGGCTTCAGTTTAATTGACCCAAAATTTGAAAGATTTAAATTAAAGACACTGGCAAATGAGCGTAGATTGGGATTGGTATGGGTTGCGGTTGGGGTGGGTTGGGTATGCCTACATTATTTGTCAAGGCCCTACTTATAAGGCACCCACGTAGCTGAGAACGCCATCAGGAAACTTTAACGCTCAAGCCGAGTGCGAGTTATGAGCGCGCAAAAGTTCTGGGACTTGTCTTGAGCTCGAGCAAAACTCAAAAACCAAAATCCAATTTGCAAGTTTTTCGAGTGCACACACACGCAAAATTCTTCGGCCTGCTGTTTACCCAGCGCGCCCAAACAGTTCCAGTTACGGGTTCTCGTTGACAATCACGCACGATTTCAGGCAAATCTAATTTAAATACGACTACACATCAGCCGAGGGAGACACGCAGCGATGATGGAGAGGATGGGATGGGAGGCAGGCTGGCAACCTTTGATGGCTTCTATACTGACTGAGAACTACTGTTCCGTACCGACTGCCAGTTACTTTAGTTAGTTAACTGTTTATGGAAGCATACCCCTGGCTAGCCTGCACTCGCCCCATATACCAAATGGAAGGGGCGTGGCCGGGCACTTTACACTTTTGTGCACCAGCTCTTCTAAAGTAATTAAGTGTTTTTCCACATGATGGCTTCATAGACGCCACCGGGTACAGCCACGGAATGGGAACGGACCGTGCCAAGGGGTATGGCTAGAGTGGCAGGGTCAGAGCTGTGGAAGTGTTGCCAAGCAGCAGCTTCAGTTGGCAGCCAGCTTGTGTTCCTCCGGTGATCCAGCACTGCATACTCTTATAATTGGTTTAAAAAACGTGAAGGAAACGTGAAAGCAAAGTGTTGGCCTGGTTTGATAGTTGCAGATACTTTCCTGCTAGTCAAGGCACTCGAGCCGCATACACTTTAATAAACTTTCAGTATAAGCAGGAGCAGCAACAAAATCATTAATAAACTATTACAGTATTTCTTCTAGAGGGGGCTCGAGGGGAGAGACATGGCTCAGAAACTTTGATAGACCATGCAACTTGATATGGGTAAGCCACAAAGTCTCTTTGGCTGGAATGGAAATTATGGGAGCTGCTTAAGCAAATGGGGTAAAGAGGATAATGTACACCAGAGTTGATGCTTAAATTTAGCAAGCAAATATATCAATTTCGCTGCTCTAAAGCAAAAAGAAAGTTTTAGAGATTGGTAATCATAAATAATACAAATGCATGTATTTAAAATTAATGGAATACCTAACAAAACGAACAATAGTTTGGAAGAGTTTAGAGTTTAGTTTTAGGATTAGCTATTTTCGAAATTTTGTGATAATACCTTTAAACTATGAACTATTTATTTCCAGTTTTATTATTTACCTTTATCGACTTACAATTATAGGCATATTCTACAAACGTGGAGTGAAAACTAACCATCTGCTGATAAGTGCATATTATTGTAAATCATACTTTTACATGACTCTATTTATAAATATTTATATTTATTTATAATTTGAAAACTAGCCAGAAATTGTCCTAACAATTTTTGCTCAAGCATTCAAATATCAATCACAACTTATATTGAGTTTTCTATTACGGAACTTGTTGCAGAAAAGCTGACTGGCAACATACATATATTAATGTCAGACATTATCACTTTTTAGCATTAATAGATGCAAATGCATATTTTACCGAGTCGAGAGTTCCTAGTGCCATTGCATTTGCCATACAAAATACATTTGTAATCAGGGCCAATTAATCTTATGCCGGCAACATATTCAAAGTCGACAACTCTGATCTTTGCTGCTGCTGCTGTTGTAGTTGCTGTTAAAAATAATTTCTGTTGACACAAAGATTGAATGCCTCGGGTTGAGACAAACTGGCTGGCTGGCTCCCTACACCCTCCCTCCTGGTCATTGCCAGTGGGCCTGTCCTTTCGCTGGTTTGACTCTGCCTGTGATCTGCGATCTCGTCGTGTGCATAATTTATGCCTTCGATCACATGAAGACATGAAAAATGTCGCCACAACAGCGCCTGAGCGATGATGACGACTAGCGGGCACAGTGAATGCGATCGCAAGCGATGGATGAATAGCCATTGCCATAGTTGAGCAGTCTTGCCAAATGCGGCAGGACCGGCTAAGGGCACACTCTGTGCAAGGGGGGAGATGGGGCACGGAATCGAGCATAAATTAAGTTGACAAGCTCTGGGCTGCGAGGAGTACAAACGTGTTTCATGTAGTTCCGCTGCTGCTGCTGCTGCACCAGTGAGTGCAACGCCCAAAGCAAACGAGCAACAGAGTTGCCTTCGTCTGTCCCCATCTCTGTTTCTCTCTCCCTGTTACCTTCAATTTAATGTGTGGACATAATTTTGCTGTCGCATTCAATTCATGGCGAGAGCCAAGCGAACGATAGGAGTCTAAAAACAACAAACATAAAAACACTTGCACGTGTATTGCATCACTGATGCTGCTGTGGCTGAAGCTGATGTTAATGCTGATGATGATGCTGATGCTGATGGTTGATGCTCCTTCTCTCCTGCTCCTGGTCCAGCTCCGGCTGCTGCTCCTGCACCACACTGCCTTGTGTTGTTGTTATTGTTTGGCTGGTGGTGATGAGGCTGATGTTACCGATAATGGCCATGGCAATGTGCACACGTTATATGCACATTTGTGACTACTTATTTGGGATGTGGGCATGGGACGGGCATGTGAATGTTTGATTTGGCTTCGTTTCAACTCAATTGCATTGCAATTCCAATTCCAATTTCAATTGTACGTTGTACGTTGCACATTGCTTGAGGTAATAGGTGGCTCTGCCAAGAGCATCTACATCTTTGAATACAAACAAACTAGATGACCTTCATGCCCCCTCGCTGAATGAATTGAGAAAAAAGACCGATTCATTAAGGACACGGAAAAACAATTATTTATATTCGAATGAGGTGGGCATATGCTGTAAAGATTTCATTATTAAGCTGGTTCATATATTTACATTAATTAAATTATATATGCTTACATTTTTATAATATATCATTAAATATATGCAAATATTTTCATATTATTTTAAGCTATCTATTTATAAATATAATTATATATATATAAATTAAATTTAGATTTCGGTAATTAAGATTTCCTTACCTAAAAGAAACATTTATGTTAATCATAAACCAAAAAATTCTAACAGTAAAAAATCAGATAAGAATCAGTATTTATCTACTGTTAGCTAAGCCCACTGAATTTGGTTTATGCTCAAAAACGTTTCCATGCAAAGTGTGTGCTGAACTTTGACCTGCAGCTTGATCAAACCACTGTATGGTTTTTAATTGGTCATCCAACTGTGCACTTCCTGTGCTCCCCCTTGCAACCATTTGCATGTCCACTATTCGTGTTTCTTTAAACCTGTCATTGTTCTCGACATGCTTAAAATGTTAGTTAATGAAGTGATTTTCTAGTTGCTGCTTCCGTTTAATTGTGGGTCGTTGGTTCTTTGTGGATATCGCTTTGGGGCCTATCGCTATGGGTTTGTTGTTGCCAGACATCTGCCCCTGCCACCGGTGCCGATGACGGCGACCCACGTTGAATGTCAATTGCTGATGAGCTTTTAATAATGTTTTCACTTTGCCATCGTAATTCTTCTTGCCGGCACTTGCCGCATAATTCGATTATGGTGCTGGCGACTTTCAAGTGACGTCGCACCGTTTTTGCGGGCGTGCAAATTGCCGGAGGAGCTACAGTGTGGCAGCTTGGCAGCGTGGCAGTGTTCCAGCACATCGGCGCACCGGCGCTGGGCTGCAATTTAATTAAGTGAAGTGCAAGTTGACTCGACGGGTGGAGAAACACTGGCAAAACGCAGAGGATGAGTCAAAGTTGTCGCTGTTGCAAAAAGGCCGACGAAGTCGACGACGCCAACAACGTTGCCGATCAGCCGCGATTATTGGCGTTGGTTGACTGCACCCACGCTGCGAATTGCAAATGGGTATGGGAATCGGAATGGGTGAACCTCGCAACGATGCGACTGCCACGTGCGGCATTTGCGTTTGATGCACAGACAGAGACAGGCAGAGAGAGAGAGAGAGAGTGAAAGATTCAACAGCAGCAGGTTGCCGATGCCGCCTTTGCCAGCCACGCCCACATAATTATCGCTATCGATGCGAGTTGCACGCGTTTGCCTTTGCCGCCTTTTTGACGTTGCCTTCCTTGTGCGGGAAATCCGCTGTTGCGTTGCTTATGACTCCCTCCTCGTCGCATCCGTTGCATCTGCGGCTTTTCGGTATGCCACAAATGCCTTTGGCAATGCCGACGCCCCGCTGGCTAACAATGACAATGGCAACGCTTCCACAGCAAAAATACTTTAATGTTTTTAAACCTCAGTTAGATGTTGCAGTTGCATTTGTTGTTTCATTTAATTGAAATCTTACTGTGTTGTTTGTCCAACTTGATTATGTAAACTTTGCACTCTCTCCCAGTTCCCAACTGTTCATCATCAGCTCTCTTTAATGGAGTTTTCATGTTTGGCTTGTCAAAATTCGCCCCAATTATGTGCACTGTATGTTTGCTGACTTACATGAGAGTTTTGCCAAACTGTGAGTAAAGCAAAGCCTTAAGGGAAACATACTACATAGTATAAAACATATCAAATTAACAAATGCTAACTGAGGGCATTGCTGTGTTAGTTTAAATACCCAAAAAAATCATAATATTTATCATGAATGGTTTAGCTTCATGTTTAGTTTCCTTTTCTGTGCTTTCAAATAATTGAAGTAGGAATGACTTTGATTAGGATTGATATTAAGTTAATTTAAATTCTGCAAGTCATTAGAATTCTGTAATTTAATTTGTAATTTCTCACTTCATTTACAGATTGAGCGGTTTCAAGTAGTGTATCGTGACCACTTGACAGTTTTCATTTGGGTTAAATTAGTCGCTTGCGTTGCGTTGACAGATTTTATCGAGTCGCTTTGGCTTTTGAATTGGCTATTGCTCTTGCCATGGTTCTCGTTTATCATATCGAAGTCTCTTGTTCAGCTTAAATCCCAAATCAATTGAACTGCTGTCCCCTATCGCCATCGCCCTTTTTGCCGCCACTTTGCATTCTCGATTGGGCGGTTGGCCTATTGACATTCCCATTGCGATTTGTTTTCAACTCACTTGACAGGTAATGGCAATGCTGAGATCTCTCTCTGCTCCTCTCTTTCCCTCTGTGTGTATTTCTCTCTTGCCAGACAATGGCGCTTTTGTCCTGTGCTCCTGAGTCGGTGAGTGGCAACCCCTTCTGCCCCGCCTGCCGCATCTGCTTCGTTCATTGTCACTATGCGGCGGCCGTGACAAATTGCTTTAACATTGATTTAAAGACAAAAATGCGACGTCGCAACTGAGGGGCAGCAGCATTTCACACAACTGCCACGAAACGTCACTCAGACGACGCCCTAATCCCAAACCCCGAGTCGCATCCAATCTCGGCACAACCCCCGCCCCGGAGCCATTCAATCGATTTTGTTGAATGAGGAGACGACCTTGTTGTCGACTGGCGACTGAATAAATTGAATGCGTTTTCAATTTTTAATAAAGCCCAAAATAATATAAAACAATAAAGCACGGCTTTCTTAGCTACGCCGAGGATTGCATACCCTTGAAACCTGTCTAAAATTTACTATTCATTTAAGATACCAACCTATTCTTTCTATGAAAACTATTTGTTATAGTACTCTGATGTTGATAATGTGGTTGTTCAAATATTATGAGCGCTATGGCACTCATATCACATGAGTTTGGTTGGGATAACTTTGTAACAAAAAAGGTTTTACATACAAGAAACCATCTTTCGCAGCACTCCAATATCTGGGATTTTTTTGGCATAAATGTTCAGAGTTTTGTTAATTTATCTTCTTTTTGTCTTTTTTTTTTCAATTTAGCATTTATATTTTAAACATTAGTCTATCCGACCATTAATACTTTTAAATCGTTTTAAAACATTAATTTGTCAACAGATCAGAAGACCGAACGTTCCTTTGGCAGCTAAATGATAAAGTGATCCGATCCGACAGGCTCCGATATTTGCCAAGTTTCATCAAGTTACAAACTTCACGTCAAAATAGTAATACCTTCTGCCAAATTATAACAGGCATTAAAAGCAAAATCCAAGCAAATGCAAAAGCATCGAATTACGAATTTTAACCGCACGCCGACTCGACGGCGCTGCCCATTATCCTTGATTTATGTGTGTATCCTGCGCTGGGCTTTGCCATAAACAATTATTGCCTGCCAGGCAGCTGCGGCGTTTTCGCATGTCCTGCCCAAAGTCAATGTTGGTCCTGCTGATGCCCTATCCCTCTACCTCTCTGCCTCTCTCCTTGCTTCTGGCTTTTGCATTTTAAAAGCAATTAGCAGCGCATTTTTTGGCAACGTTGTTTTTGCTTTTCTTCCATTATATATGTATTTTTTTGTTGTGCTGGCGATTCTCAATAATAAAAGAAAGCAAAAGTTGTTAACGGCCTGTTTGCTGCTTTGTTCTTGTTGTTCTGTGTGTGTGTGTGTGCCTGCGTATGCCTGTGTGTGTGTGTGCATTCGGGCAAAAAAATGTGCTGCCAAAGCTAACAACAAAATGGCGCGGTCACGTGACGAACAACATCCCCCCACCATTTTCCCTTGTCGTTTTGTTATAACTTATGTGTAACAAACAGTAATAGAGATAGAGTAATAGCGAGAGAAAGATAGAGTGATAAAAATAACAAAAACAGAATATAGGAGAACTTGTGTGTTATTTACATGTCGATGCATTTTGTTTCATGATTAGTTGCAATGCTTTTGTCTCAATTAACTTGCAGCAATTCGATTAAATCTGCTTTGTGCAGCAGCCTGTCAAAAGCTGTCAGCTACAACACTGCACTCAAGAGCCAACAAGAATGCACCGGCTTCCTTTGATGTTAAATGTTCAGCTAGGGCGACTTTAATAATTGATAACCCTCAATTAATTTCGAGTCCCAACACTATAAAATCTTTTGGCTTAAAAACACAATATTAAGATAAATATAGAAAATATTTTGAAAACATTGTGCTATTTTATAAAATAAGAATGTGGAATATTTTGACAAGCAATTAAGTATCTAAGTCAGTCGGTTGTGAAAAATGTATAACTTTATGACATTTAACAATAGCTATCTGCGTAGCTTCATTCAGTTAATTGATGGATGTGACTTTTAAATATGAAAAAATGTACATATGTGTGGAATCAATTGGAATTGTGTCAAACGCAGTTTATCGACTCTTTAGCATTCTGTCATTCGATTCCAATATCATCTTTGGCACTTTCTCTTTGACAGCATAAAAAAGAGGCATCAGTTGGTTGGCCAAACAACTTTCTGTCTTAGTTTTATTGAATCAAGTGCCGCCGACTCGAGCCTCAAAGCTGGCGGCGCCTTTTCCATTACCAGCCAGTGTAAATAGACCAACTGCCAAACAGGCAAAGAGGCAATGCGGAGAAGAGGCACCCACACGTCCAGCACATCCTTCATGCTGAGCAACGTAGCGTCAATCAAATGATTGATCACTTGAATGCACAGAAATGAACGTTGCTGTGGGTGGGCGAGGGGAAATAACGGCCAGGCGGATTTTAATCTACCACAGTCGAATTAATAGAACAAAAAGTCTCGTAGAGAAAACAAAACCAGAAAGCATTCACAAAGAAACAAAAAGAGAGAGGTAGAGAGAGGGAGAAAGAGGACAAGACTCTGGGAGTTGGAGAAATCAGTCAATTAGTAATCATTTTGATATGTCCACAGAAATGAGTCGGGCCTTAGCTGGACTCTGGGCAGGGGGGGAGGAGGCAGATAAGACAACGGCCTGGCATCCAAATTTATGCTACAAATACTTTGTAAATAGATAATAAATTATGGGACTGCCAACGATGTTTGTAGACTACTGAGGCTGCCTTAGCAAACAGCAAGTCAATTTTGGACTGCCGCTGCTTTCAATCCATCCATCAATCAACTTGCAACTATGTATCTGAGGCAATGTAAATAGTTCTGCCAGTCCCGGAGCAGGGGAAGGGCAGGAGCGGGGTCTTCAATTATGCGCCTGTCTTAATATTTATGAAAATTGATTTCGAAGGCACTCCGAAACACTCAAATGTCAATGTCAATTAGAGGCAGTTACGGATGGTATTGGGTGGTTCGGTTGGTCGGCGGCTTAAGTACCAGCACGAAATGAATAAAAATCAGCATATTTGGATAACTCCTTTTGAAGAAGGAAGCAAATTTCCTGAGACAAGTAGCTGTCATCGAAAAATATATATGAACCCTCATGAATGTTATCTATCCTGAGTATAACTAATGCTTGGAAATCTCATTTACCGCGTGACATTTCCACAAAGGTGTAGACAAAGGGAGCCCACAAAGACCAGCTGTAAACATTTCACAGCGAAAACCTCTTTAATTGATTTTTAAGCGCTCTATAATGTGCAGTTGTAGCTGTCTGCGAAGGATCGGAATACCTCATTATGGGCACAATAGGGAAAGGTGTCGACTGAACAATGGGCATGGAAATGGAATGGAAGAGAAGACGAAGATGGAAATGGAAATGCCACTGCAACTGCAACAGCAAACCGAAAATGAAATTCAAACAAGCCGAACACAACTGACATAGATTTTTAATCCGGCTTCGTGATGTCGGAAGGTGTAAAAGTCCGAGCACAATGGGTGTGCAGGAACTGCAAGGATGGAGGGTGGCTTGTGGATAGGTAGCGAATAAAGGCCAAAGAAAATTCAATCAATGCGACAGCTTAGAAATGCGTTTGTCATAATTTCAACGAATGATTGCGAAATATTTCTCATTTCACAATTTTATGGAGCTCCTTGCTGTGTGCCACGTTTTGTAATATTTTTTCTTGGAAATTAAATGGAATGAATTTTCGAGATGCGATTTGCGGCAATAGCTACGAGCGAACGTGTGTGTGAGAGAGAGGTAGAAAGAAACTGAGAGAGAGAGAGAGAGAGAGAGAGAGAGGAAGAGAGACTAACAACTCTATGGACCATGTTGACAGCAACTCAATGCGGTGTTGGCCAGTGTTATTGACATACATTTGATGTGTTGAGCACAGTGTGCATTGTCTGGCAATGAAGTACGACGTCTCAGCAGCTCATCGGGGGCTTTGAAGAAACGTCTGTAGTTGCTGAATGTGACAGACGCTCTGCCATTGAAGGGGATTACCATCAACCCATCATAAGCATCAATGGGCAAAGGTGTTTTTAAGGGCGCTTAGCTGTACATACTTCCACATTCTAAATAAATAAATAAGTAAAAACTGGAATTGTTTTACTTTGGGAAGAATCAATAAAATGCTAGAGTATCTCTTGGCGCTGATAGGTTTAACTTGAACTGAGCCACTTAGATAGCTCAGCTCAAAGATGTTTGCTATCGAGAGAACTCACTGTAGCCAGAAACGTGACGTGAAAATACTTATAGATCATTCATTCCTGATAATAAAACTATCAGCAGTGACTTCGCAGCGCAGCATCGCAATAAGACGAAGAATAAAAAGCGTATAGAAAACAATAAAAACTCAATAATAGCAAACGCTTATGGCTTTTAAACGCTGCAAGGACGATGATGTTGACGTGAACGACACGCCGACAAAGTGCTGAGGCACAGGGCCAAGAACAGGCTCAGGCCCAGGACGAGCACGATGACGAGGATGAGGACTAGAATGAACCTAGAGTTGGGAGCTGGCAAAATGACAATAGATTTGATTTTTCAAGGCAGGAAGCGGAATGAGATTGGGAATGGGAATGGGAGTGGGATTGGCAGGCAAGTCAGCAAAGGCCAAGACACAAAAGCAAACAATAAAAAAGAGAACGCTAGGGAAAAATATAACAAAAATTCAAGAAGCCAGGCAGCAAATAGTTCAACAGACAAAAGAAACGACCAGAGTGTGAGAGAGAGGGGCAGTCACAATAAGCGCACATTTAAAAGTGTCAAATATCCTTTTTATGCGCTTTGGCCCCCGACCAACAAACACTTTATTTTTTGTCACGATACTGAGCAGAGAATTGTAAAGAAATGTTAATGCGATTTGATTTAAAGAATGAAAAGGCAAAAGCATAAGCAAAACCAGAAGAACAAGCAGCAAGCAGCACAAGCAGCATCATCATCAGTAGCAGCAGCAGCAGCAGCAGCAATAGACGAGGCCAAAAGATCCCCGGGGGCAATCTACGACCCTAAGCATATATTTCCATATTTAAAGGTTACACAGCTGCCAGTTCTTTATGACTTTATCTCAATGGCAGCCCGAGCAGTACGTAGCAGGTAGCTTCACCTCATCTCACCTCACCTACAAACAATTAAGCGTTAATATTGCCGAGTTGTTGATGCCCTCCGGGAACGGGGCTATTGTCCACTTGCTATGACATTAATTTAATCCTTGAATGCATCTTTGACAGGCTCGCCTCGGTTGCAGAGAAACAACTCATCTTAATTCAACTCAGTTCTCCATTCAGGCAACTTCTCGTTAAGCTTGACAGTCCCAGCTACCAGCTAGCATCTCCCATTCCGAATTAAATTCCCATCCAGCTCGGTGGCTGGTGCCGGCGTGTGGCATTGTCAAAGGAATTAGTTTTGTGTTTTTGATTTGCACAAGGAGCAGAGATGGCTCCACACCAAGTTCAGCCCAGCAGCGGTCTGTTGATTGCTTAAATAAATATGAGTCCAGTTTGGGGCGTGCATCAGACAATGCCTTTGAGTATTTGCATTTCATATTTCCTCAAAACGGGCCGCGCTGTTGGGAAGAGCGTGTAATTTCAGTTTTGTCACTGACAGTTTTGGGCACTTTATTAAAATCTTTGTGCTGCTGAGCATCATCAAAACGATTGTTTGGGGCGTAACGAAAAAGTGTTGTGTGTTGCCCAATGTGTGTGGATATTCTAGAAACTCATCAAATCCGTAAATCTGCTAAGAGATTCAGAGAAACAAAGAGCTCGGATTTTCGTTTGGATGAGCCCTAATAAAAAATCCAGACGAGTTTAGCATTATATTTTTTTATTTATTAAAACAGGTTTGATTATTAAGGTGGGTTTTAATTGGGTGTTTAATTGAATTGTGTGTTTTAATTGAATTCAATTAAAATCGGTTTTCCAAAATTTCCCCATACTATGGAGACAGACGAACCTTGTGGGTTCGGGCATGTCTTCAACACAATCGCTGACAAAAGTCTAATACCCTCGTCAACGGCATTAAAATTTAAATTAACCTGACAATGGGCCTATTTGGCTTAGCCTCTGTCCAAATAATGAAAAGTAATAATGTTTTAATTATAATTAGGCTTATCACGCAAACGTGCCTTACTTAAGACAGCTCAACCAAGAGATACTCTGTAAGCAGGAATTTGTTGTGGACATATCCACGAAATGACTTTCCTGACCTTGGGTTGAATCCCAGCTAGTTGCCCAGCTTCAATAGCTTCTGCTTTTCTGAACTTAAGGAATAGAACATGCCTAACAAGCAGACTTAAAGCAGAAGTTCAAAAGTGAAAGACGATTTAACATCATTTAAAGTCAGATACCCCAAATATTACTTGAGATTGGATGATTAGTCGACTTTCAATAAACTCAAAGTGAATTCTAACTTTAATTAACAGGAATAATTTTAACTTCAATTATATTACAGCATTTTCCACAGTGCATTCACTGCTTTCGATGTAGTCAATTAAGAAGCTAAGTGACAAAATCACTTCGCCTACAATCTCCAACAATAAACATGATTACACTTAATGACAGTTGTACAATATCTTGGCTGTCATTTACCACAACACCTTCTAGTTATACTGTCTGGCAGCGACTTCGAACCAGTTTGATTGATCATCTGTCGCATTTTCAGTGCAACAATCATATTTCAATTGCACTCTAATGAGTCATACCAACACCGGCAGCAACAGGAACAGCAGAAAGCAGAACGGCTGCTAGGAACAACTTCTCAACAACATTTACTTTTCCACTTGTTGCCCCAGTCGCCGTCGTTGTTGCATTTACAGTCGTTATGCAAAAAGATAGTTGGGCAGAGGTTGGCAGCGGAAAAGAGTGGGTTGGTGCTGCTGTGGCAGACACAGTTATTAATTAATTAACGAACGCTCAAATTAATTGCACTCATTTGTTGCACAGTCAGCTGCTTTCCGCTGCTCTGCTGTGCTCTGGCCCGGAACGGCCTCCACTCGATCGATCATAACGAGGCGGCGCCGAACCACTTCGGTGGCTCGAACTGGAGCTTGGAGATGTCGTTCGGTGTTCGAGTGGCACTCAATTGCGGCGCTGGTTTTTGTTGGAGTTGTGTCAGTTACAGTTTGGGGTGTGAAGCTCTTTACAATGTGCGCTGATTGCCCCAGAAACTGCTTTATGGGCCAGAAAACTAACCAATGCCCGTGCACCACTCCCCCACCTAACGCACACAATGAAAACTTAATTAAGTTGTCAGTTCGCTCATTCCGGTTTGGAGGAGCATCCTCATAAAATGCTCATTACTGCAACAAAGCGAAAAAGCCAACCCAACCAAACCAAAACAAATCAAATGGCAAATGGTTAATGTTAAAGCTCAAGGTCCTGTGCGTTAGTCGTTGTCACCCTTTCGTCCTTGCAGACAATAAAAACAGTTACAGAGTCATGGGCGCCATCGTTGGTCCTTGTTTGGTTGGCTTTGTGTTTGCGTTTGCGCTGCCTGCTCTTGCTGTTTGTGTTGCCTACTAATTTGAATATAAACAAGTTCTGCTTTTGGCTACCCATAATGAAAATGTTGCGTACGTCCTTCGTTGAATAATTTATGCATATGAACATTACGACGCGAAGGCCCCTTCCTGTCAAGCAACCTTCCCCCACCTCCATTGCATATCCTTGTCAGGCGCCGCTGACATCGCCATTGCCGCTAATGCAAATTTATTTAGACATCGTGACTCTTTTTTTTGTTTCTGTATATATTGTGTTCCTGGTAGGCGTTAGGCGTTAACTGACATTTGTCGCATTTATTCATTGGGATGCCAGCATCGGGTATACAGAAGTCGGCTTTGGTCCTTGGGGGTGCGTGTCTGTGATATAATCGTGAACTGAGATTTTCTAGTGGGCTGAACTTAACCCAACATATGACTCATTTCTGTTGGCCGCTGCAGGGTTGAAATTGCTTCATCAGTGAAAGTAAAATCGAGCCAAATATATTAAAAGGAAAACCAATTTAAAATCAGCTTAATTACTGTAAAGTCTTTCGACCATTATCTGAGATGCCACGAACATTTGACCCACTTTTTGCAGCTAGTGCAAACAGAAATCAGCGAACGAACAGCGAAAATCTCCCAAAAAAGAAAAACGTCAGTTGCCTAATGAACTCAAGGTTTTACTTTGCTATATATATATATATATGTACTTAGGCAAACTTACTTGAAGCTAGTTCTATCGTCAAAAAAAAAGTAAATGAAGAAAAAACGAGCGAAAAAGTTAAATAACCCTTCGTAGCTATTTCAAATTATTGGAGCATTAAAATTGAAATGATTATTGTGTGTTTTGCTTGGGCAACAGAGAATAGCGAGTGCTGAGAAGCCAAGTGAAAGTGCTGCACCAAATGAATGAAAATTGCCCAACTGTGAGTGGGGTGGATGGCTGAGCAAAGGAAAACACATTCACACCTCCGAGGAGGGTATTGGGTTGATGGGCGGGTGGGGTGTTGGTTCAACCTCTCCCATTTGCGGGCTGCTGTCGAAATCGTGGTGCGAATATAAAGTAAACAAAAATAAAAACATAAAAAGCAAATTCGCATTTGCAAATAAATCAGAAGCAAATCAGTTGCTGACAGGGGAAGTATTTATGGTTCAATGTGGCAAGAACGAGTGGACGCCGCAGGCTTTCGCATCCCTCGAGATGTAAGCCCCTCTCCACCTCTCAACCTCTCCAACTCTCCACCTCTTCCACATGCATCCTCCTCTTTCACCCACTGCGTTTTGTCGCTGTGTGTTTGCGCAAATCCACGAGCATAGAACAAATTCGTGAAAATTAAGAAACAAATCGAAAATCAAGCGGTATACAGAAGTCCATTGGAGGAAACAGGGAAATCCAAAGAAAATTGTACAGAGCTTGTTTGCCCAGCTTCCGCCCTGGGACCAGCAACCCTCGCTGAGATCCGTTTGTGGCGAAGGGTACGATGGCTGTTTGCCTGTTTTTTTGTATGCATTTTTATGGCACAAATTTTCAAATAAATTTGCCAAGAGATTAATTCGGACCGTTTGGCAGCGTGTAAATAAAATTTTCATGAACTTCTTGCGTGGGTATTTTGTAGTTTCCTTGGCTCTGGCTTGGGTTACGCTAGATTTGGCAATGTGTTAAATGTTCTTGAAATTTCAACTGCTCATTGGGGTCGCTGGAGAAGCAGCCACGCTTCTTTGCCCATTTGAGTGGCATGAAGCAGCTGCCAAGTTGGTTAATTAAGATGTCAAGGTTGCTCTGTTCCTTGGGGCTGACTTCGCTAGTTGGGGGTGTTATATAATATACAGATATTTATCTTGCACATTTTTGTACACTATACTGTAAAGTACACAAATTCCTTGAAATCTAATTTCGTAGCTTAACTTTGCAGAATAATATTAACTGTACACAAGAATATTAGATTATTTTGTTTTTGTTGCTTAAAATTGCATGTTAGTAATAAGTTAAATGGTAACAATTTGAATGTAAGCCCCTCTCCACCTCTCAACCTCACTTTTAAGTTTTTTCATAAGATTTTTCTACATAAAGTTAAATAAATGTAAGCTAATGCACAGGAATGTATTTGTTATGGGTGCAATTTATTATTTCTTACAGACACTTAAAGGCATTACCAAAATATTCGTTAAAATAATTTTCTTAATAAAATCCAAGAAATGTGGAAAACAGCAAAAATATGTCGCTGTCATAATTTAACACTTCGTAGAATTGTTTGAAAGAGCTTGCCACAATTACTTGACAGCTTCATAAAATAAACAGAATTATGATTCCGAATTCTGAAAATGGAATTTAAATAATTAACGAAATATTTCTAAAGAGAGCTACGTAGATACATGTTTCTTATGTTTGCAACACGGCGCATTAGGCATGAATTTATACACTTAACAATGAATTTAAGTAGTCCCATTCAAATGCAAATTTTGTGGCATACAACAGATAGCGTTCAGTTCATTATCTTTTAATGCCGCATCGTTTGGGATAAACACAATTCGAAATTCACACAAAAATAATGCGTCAAAATTATGAATTCAACATTGCCAAATCAATCAAAATTAATTTCAAAAGCAAAACCAACAGTATCGAAAAGCAAACAAATGTTTGGGGTGGTTGGGTGGTAAATTGGAATGATTGAATGAATTGGCAGATCTGTTCGCAAATGAAATTACATTTTCATTATTTTAGGTTGCGCTCTGGTTGTGCATTGTAGATAAAATGAGCTCTCTGCATGGAATACACAATGCGTACCAATTATAAATGCGCATCCATTTAAGTTGTTGCTGTTTTAGTTGTTGTGGATTTAGCTTGTTGATATGTTTTGTTGTTATTGTAGTTTTTGGACATTTCGGCGAACTAAATGGCAAATCAAATGATCCAAGGACCACGTACACAAAGCGGCGCTTGCAAATTCATGCAAATCAAATGATTTTTAAATTTTTCAATGTGCAAACCAGCAACAACAACAATAGAAACAACAACAACAAACAATGCAAAGCAGACTAACAAATAAACAGGACAACAAATGGCAGGAGCCACCAGATAGCCAGACAAATAAACGGACATATTTACAACTGCATTTACTGCTTTGAGTGGTGCTGCTGGTGGTGGTGGTGGTGGTGGTGGCAGGCATGCCCCTCACCCTTGTGAGGGAGAGGCATGGTTGCAAAACAGAATAGATGCAATACCGAAGCAAGCTGGTTTGTTGTCTTGTTGAACTTTGCGCATAATTATTTTTGCATATTTTATTAGGCTGCGAACAAATTACGAGCACAGAATGATAAAAATTGAGTTTGAATTATGGTAATAAGTAAAACATAGAGCAAGATGAAGAGCGAGCGCGAAAATGTGTAAGAACCAGCGCAGAAGAAGAAGCAGGCGCCGCTTGAGTTGCAGCTTGTTGTTGTCGTTGTTGTTGGCAAGTTGTAATTTGTTTTGATAGTAATTTATGTCAATTTCTGCCCAGTGGGTAGCATGTGTGCATGTGTGGATGTATTTAAGTACGTATGTTTACATACGTGTGTATGTACATATGTGTGAATATTGATGTTCTTCAATTGAGCAACGCCGCTTGTGGCCCCCTAACTCAAAGTTAATTAGTCAACACAACGACTGTGTGTGTGGTCTCTTTTCTTGTGTTTTATTGATAGGACAGAATAGCCCTGAACATCTTAAGCTAACACAGCGTTCAAGAGACTGCCCTAATCTCTTGAGAGCGTTTGATTTGTCAATGTTCTTATTTTATAAAGTTAAACTACTCGATTGGAAATTGAGTGGATGTCTCTGTTTAATATGTGAAAATCAACCTATTTCAGATAAACTATCGAAATGAGTGAACATCTGCTTTTACAGCAGAATTTCAAGACGCCATCAAGTAAGTAGAGGAAACTGGGCGAACATAATAGAATAATTTAAAAACCTTCTCCTTTTTTCAGTTTGTTGACTTTTACCAACTCAGTGGCACTTTAGTTATCGTACTTAACTTATAGTGGCTAAAAACTTTGCAACTGATTTGAACTCGATTTAAAATACCAGCCACAGAATCCATATACACTTTTTCAAAGTTTTGGTTAAGTTCACTCTCGCAAACACACACACCCACACACACACACACACAAACACACAGCTAATGCACTTCCGATATTCCGATACCATTTTCAGCAGAGCAGTCTGCATAATATAAATGCAAATGCAGTAAAGTGAAAAAAAGTTCAACCTTCAATTTGGTATTTATGTTATTGAACTCACCAAGATTTATGAGTATCTACTCAATTTCTATGTGAAACCAAATGCCTGCAACGAAATGGAAATGGAAATTTATGTGCGCCACATAAGCCAAACCTAACCGAACTCTGCAGGAGCAGCTCAAGTTACCTCACCTCCCTCCCTCTTCGCATATTCTCCCTTGCCAAGTTTGCCCTGTTCGATTTACAGCCACTTTCACCGCATAAAATGTCGTAAAGTTTATGCTGTTAAATCCAAAAAACACCAAGTGAAATGTAAAAATTTATAAACCGCAAAAATATACACATACGAGTATACATAAAAATAAGTGCAGCGGTGAGCAGGTGCCGCGCTGTTGCCACGAAGATGCCAGCCAGGTGGCAGGCACGCGTTTGCCATTCCCCTGAGTGCCCCTCGACGCGCTACTCTCGTCGAAATCACCATTCTTATTCGCATTCACATTCGTATTCGTATTCGCATTCGCGTACCCATTTGCATTTCTTTTAGCGTGCCTGCCGCCATGTTGTTGCCGTACAAAATGGCGTTTGCGGCGAGCCAACAAAATGGCGGAGGCGTCAACGGAAGTTGCTTTTCGCAACACACCAAATAAATTGCAAGTTATTTGAGCAAAAGTTGCTGCAGTCGCCGAGCACAGAGCTCAGTACCTGAGGCCGCGCCGAAGACGTACTCAACGTCGCCGTCGTAAATGTTGCAGTTGCTACGTGTGTTGCATTTCGACTCGCCCGCCCTCTCCGGCAAACACCATCTCCTCAAACTCCTGTGGCGTACCAGTGCTAAAATTTATGGCAACATTTATGTGTCGTGTCGCGTGCGCAGTAAATACCGGAAATACCGGAAAGAAGTGCATAATAAATGACGTTATTAACCCACTTGCACACCCACCCATCCATCCACACACACACACACACACGTCCACGTCTCTACATATGGGTTCGGCTGCCACTGCGACAGCAATTAAGTACGGAAGTGTCCAACTGCAGGTGAAATACTGCAAGAGTCTTTAGTCTTACAATTTGGCTATCGATAGACCTTGTATTTTATAACAATTTCTTGCAGCTGCTTTCTTAACTCCAAGCCCCTCCCGTACCATTTCTGTTATTATTTTGTGCCTGAGGGCTTTTCAAACTTGCTTGCTGCCTTCCACAAGATGAGTGCAACTTCAACTCACGCTCTCTTTGCTATCGCAACGCTTAAAATGAAATCAGCTTTAGGAGCTACCTACTTGGCCACTTTTCTTTCTTGGCTGAAGGATGTTCCTCTTCTGGTTGCGCCGCCAGCTTTAATTAAATTTTTCCTACTTCCGTTTGTGCCTGACTGGAAGCCGCCCTCGTAGCAGCAGCAGCTGGAGCTGCCTTGTTGCTCACATCCTGGAGCCTTTCACTTTTCAATATGGCCACCGCACCAACATTTTCCCTGAGCGCTCTTTGCGTTTGCAAACAAATTTTCTCAAGTGCCGCATAATGAGGACCACGCGGCGTATGATTAATATTTGTGCTTCTCTTTAATTCGCGCTGCATTATGATTACATATTACACATTATAACAACCGAGAGGGGGAGTGGGCGAAGAAGGAATCACTTTAAAATGCAAATCACGTACGACTCGAACATGCCACATATGTATTTTGCCCCACTGCCTCTGTCGCCGCCGGAACAGACATCGCTCTTATTTACTTTTCAACGGAATTTGAGCGCAGCTGCCAAATATATTTCAATATTTACGTTACTAGGCTAGGCTATTCCCTCGACCCGCAACCCGCAACCCGCAACCCGCGACCCGTGATCCGCCCGATGCGATATCCTCGTGTCTGCGTGTAAAATGTGCAAATTACCTAAAAGAACCGCAGACGAACACAACGAGACCACAGAACAAATTTAAATAGACATATTTTTTCGGCTCGGCCATCCCGTTTCCCCTTCTTTCACCCTCCCGCGTTTTTTTTATGGTTTTTGGTTTTCAGTTGTTGTTTTTTAGACCGTGGTTGGGTCCTATGAAAATTTACAATATCTAACGTAAACTGTTTGGTGGCGTCTGCAAATTGATGCGGGCTTCGCGGGACTAGACCTCCCCCCCATTCCCTCCACCGAGCGCTTTTCAGATGAGCATGAGCGTATTTTATTTGTATTTTTAGCGTTAAAACAAATTGCGGCTCTACACACTATGTAGAGTGTTCCTCTGTCCCTCTAATTGCTGTTCCTAGCATGCACTTAAAGCGCAGGGTATATTCGAAATGCAGATCAAGAGACAATATTTTTAAGATATATTGAAAATTATATATGTGATACTGTTGAGTTGCTGTTAATAAAATCGGTTTTTAATTTTTGGAAAACATATATTTATCTTTGATTATAATAAATAATTTTATATTATATATATTTTATATATTTATAATTTAATAATTATTAACGTTAAAGCAAACAATTACTTTCAATAACATTGCCACTTTATTAGCAACTTAATTAATATTTGCAAAATACACTTGGAATTTATTCAATATCCAGACTTGAGTAGTTAAGTAATCCAAGAATCCTTACAGCAGTTAAGTAAGTTGATATGCTCTTTTTATTTGATGCCTCCAGAGAAGCAACCACTTCAATTTCTATTGCCGAGTTTTATTTAGTTTTATTGCGTCCATTGTACGGCAGACAAACGAACACAGGGACAGCAGTTCACTTAGCATCTTCACCCCCCCAATTTTTGTATAGTTATTGTTTGGTTATTTAAGAGCAATTCAGCCATGTTTAGATATTGATAACAACCATCTAGCCGGACAACCGGACAACAGTACAACGGGACAATTGGACCGCTTGGCATCCGGTCAAGTAGACAGCCAGACGAGGATAACAATTTCAGTTGATGCAATTTTTGGTATTTTTGCATATCGCCAACTATCTGGTATATATGATCGTTGCTATTTTGCCTGGTTCTAAGCCCTGGTAAATTGTTTTTCGTATTAAATAAAATAAATGTTGATGTGTAAATTGTGCAAATGCTCAGCCAACGAAAACGGATGTGGGGACGACAGTTTACTCCAATTTGACAATGTGTGGCAGAAATAATTGCATGGCTGCACAGGCTGAAAAGTTTGCTGTTTAAATTGAGGCAGGTCCCCAGACACCAACAGCAAAATGGGATCAATTGTTACTTCCGCTGTGGGCTCCACGTTGAACCTAAATGAATTGCAATCAAGACTCCCTTGGCAGGGCAACACTGATTTTGTTCATAAACAAGAAGCTTAGTTAAGCCGATGCCATTCTGTTAACATCACAATGCAAGTTAAATTGAAATTATAGAAAACAGAATAGAAGGAAGTCCTTGAAGTAAACATATATGTTATTTATATTACTATGCAACTGTTTATTGTCATAATCAGCCCAGAAGAGCCGCTAGATTTTTAGTGGGTCTGAAATTGATTAGTTCAAAATGATTAAGTTTTGATAACGATTATCGAAATAGGTGTTAGACTCACATCAACAGTTTTGAAACCTAGGATGAGGTGAATTAGGATGAGATATGAATCAAATTTCACTAATTAAATAAATATTTCAAACTAAAACACCTCTATAAAAAAATGCTTTTAAAGTGTTACATTTGCCAGTAAGCTAGTTAAATTATTCAATCAGTCATTTAAAACAATCGTTTGTATTTATGTAAATTTCGATGTCAATGGCAGAATAAAAGCTGCGGTTTTCCATATTGTCTACAGTTGGACAATCATATCAATTTACATAGCACTTAATTTTAATAGCGCATCAAAACTTTTGCTTTCAATCAGACATATTCAAAAAATAAATATGAAAATTATACTCAGCAGGCACTTAGCCACATCCTTTACATTCTGTCTTTGGCTGGTCAAATCTGAATGTAAATTTGTATATATATATATATATAGATATATATAAATACAATTCTCTGACATTTATGACACAGAGGACATTGCTGTTTTTGTGTGTCAGGAAGTGTTGTGCGATGGTTATGGTGGGTGCTGGTGAGGCAGGCTGGCCTGGCAAGAGCTCGTCGTTCATCATAAATTCATGCACTCTCTACAGCCTGCAGTGACCAAAATTACAATTATGACAACCGCAAAAAGGTTTTCTGGTGCACCAACAAAAAGACAAGCTGCGAACTGAGAACGGTGAACTGCAGTCTGAATGGTTGCCAAGTGAGGAAAATGTGGGGTAACGTTCATAAAATGTTTAACACGATTAAACGTGCTGCAGTGCGCAGAGAATGGCAGAAAGGAAGCAAGAGGAGTTGGTGGCAAGAGATTGGGAGAAAGATGTGAAAAATGTAAAATATTTAACAACTTGATGAACTTGCCAACAAACTGAGCTGCCAGGCCGGGCAGTCAACGAAGCGTAACCCAGTTGAATTCCAAGCGGATTCCAGCCAAAGTCACTCGCTTGTGAATTCTGGCAAATTGTCAGCAATGGCTGCGATTGAGTTACGTCAAGAGCACTGGCACTGGCCCTGTTACTGGCATTCGCTCTTGCCTCATCCTTTGGTATTCCTGCCATACACCCACACACATACGCCCACTATATTGCAACATGGCATAATTGCATACCGAAAGCTGAGAAGGAGAATGAGCCAGAATCAGCGACGATAGCGACAATTAACCATGACTAACACAGAAGCGGAGTCGGTCTTTTGCCTTGACCGGTGCGGGGCGGGGCGCTGAGCTATCTGTCAGCTGCTGTCGATGGTAATTCGAAACGTGAAACCGCAAAATCCAATTCCCAGACAGCAGCATTTTTTTCCCGATTTACCTTATCCATTACGTTCTTCACTCATCGCTGGTTGGCAGTTGGCAGCGTGATGTGTGGGCGGGCTTGGGCTGAGCATGGATGGCATTGGGATGGGGACGATACTGTTGGACATTGTTTGCAGCTTTGACTTGTTTTCTACACTTCATTGATTTGTCGAGTTGCTTACAAGTGCATTTAGACAATCAATTAATCGACTGCCGAGTCGGCTTACTGCATTGTCAGAATCGAGGGAGAACAACAAGTCGGAGTTTGAATCGGAGACGGATGAACAGAGTAGCTTAGTTGAAGTGTCCAATTTGATTTATGGTATTAAGTTACGCTCGCACATATTTGAAATACCTTGCCTACCTGTTAGCCAGGCACAATCATCTTGTAATGTCTTTAAATTGCTTTTGTAAAGCCATAAAGCTGCTAAAGCTGAAACAAGTTTTTGGGCGTAAGCCCCTAAAAACCCCAATGGAAGCTCATAAGGGGCAGTGAATGTGTCCCGGTGTCCGTATTCAATATGCGACTATAGTGTTTGCTATACAAGTGATTGCCTCCTCAGCATATCTAGAGCTTCTGATGCATGTTTTACCTATCGAATTATTTTGTGGTAATTTTCGACATTGGGTCTTCTTACACCCTAAACAGGATTATGCAGCTAAAGTAAAACAAGACGAGCTTAAACATCGCTTTAAAAATGTCTACTGAAAATTGATATTATGTTTTCGAATTGAATATTCGAAAAAGAAACTATTGGCCATACTACAAATACATGTACTTATTTAATTATTTTAGCTACCTAAGATTAACTACAAATGTAAAATAAGCATGTTGTTTACAACTATTAAGCACTTTTTGGAATCAATAATGTTATACTGAACTTATCAAATGTAATCTGTATTATTAACGCAATAAAAAATATTCAAATATGTTTGTCTGTTTATGAGATCTGTTGATGTTTTCTATTAATCATGTGCTTAAATATTTGAATAGAGTGCATTTATCAATCTTTATTGTCAAATTCGAAAAAGTTTTTATCGTAATTAGAAACTCTTTCACACTCAACTCGGCCAGATCAAATCAGTTTGAGTGCTTGTGCATTTCACTTCATGTGGGCCCATACTAATAAATTAAATTCAACGTTTATTACTTCATCTGGGCCAAAGTCAAAGCCAGTGCAGCAGCATCCGCATCCGCATTCGCATCCGGAATGGGGAAACAAAATAAGTACTTACATTTTATGTTATTTGGCCATGCAACTGGTGGCTGCATGGAATGGGGTGCACCCTGCCACTCAGACACCTGACGGCAACTTGCAACGCATACACCACAAAAGTTCACAACGTTAAATTTCACAGCGTCAGCGGTTTGAAATCGTCGCAGTCGACGTCGCAGTTGCTATTGGAACCGCAGAAGCCATTTTGCATTTTGTAGCACATTTTATGGGGTCCCATAGTATGGCCATTGCTAAAGCCATTGTTGCTCATCGTTGTTGTTGAAACAGTTGTTGTTATTGTTGGTGCTGCTGGGGCATATTTACCTTTTAGCCGGTCACAGGTATGGGCACACTTTATTTTTTTCATCACAAACACAGACACACAGAGGTATAAACTTTAGAACAGTACACAAATTTGCTGCAACCCAAAAGCGAAAAACTTTTGCGCAATTCACTTAACTTTTCGGGCAGCCGACGTCGACGCAAGTTTTTAGCAGCAACATCGTCGTCGAATGGCTTTTGGGTAACCCATTTATTGTGCGTTCACTTTGCCAGCTCTGATAGCAACTCCTAGGCACGCAGACACGCCCAGGACGCGCTCGTCTGCCCCCCTCAAGCACAATAGATCATTTCAAGTTGCACGCGGCTGGTCCAAAAATATGCACAAAGTTTAGCAGAAACTTGCAACGAGCCGACGTGCAATTATTATCAGCTCGAGCGCATTTGGGGCACAGTTGCATTTAGTGTGAGTTCCCTGTTCCCTGCATTAAGTTATATGTCAAAGAGCTGTAACCCATTAATGTCTATGTTCACCCCCAACTTCTTTTAGCTTGGGCTCTGCTTACAAGTGACTTATTCCACTTCAAGCTGCTCACTGAGCCACTGCAGGAATGGAACTATAATTCTGAATTGTGACAAATCATACGCTTCATTTGGCTAATGGTTCGACCCGCCTTCTGTGCCCCTCCCCTCACCTCTCCACACTCTCTTCAGCATTGTATATACTTTTAGCTTCACGCTGCTGGCAATTAAACATTTTGACAGCGTCGTTTTCGTTTCTTGTTCGCTTTTTTCGGCACAAACTTCATTAGAGAGTCAAAAGACAAACAAAAAGAAGGAAAATAGCAGAAATATTATTAATGCTCCGAATACAAGAAAACACTTTCCGGCACAGCCCCCGCCGAGAGAGAGGAGCGCGCATTATTTCAATTAAACTCATCAGCGACTGCCTCCGCTGCAATTAACTGAACGGCGGCGACTCTGCACTTGACTCCGGCCCCGGAGACTGTAGCCGGGCCCGGAGTCGAGTGCGGGTGTGCATGGGCCTCTATAAGCATAAATATGATGTGTGGTCGTTATATCTTATAATAATAAATAATGCAGGCGGCACTCTGCGCACTCTCTTAAGTGCAGTCGAATGCATTGGGCTACAAGTCTCAAAAATTCTCTGTGCTCGCTTATCAGCAAAAAGCTAAAAATATATATGTTCTCAGTATGGGGGTTGATCTAAAAGAGAAATTCATTTGACAATTTATGATAGCCAAAAGAGCAATAATTATTAGAAAATGTCACCAAGTAATATCATAAAGCATAAGTATGTGAAGTCTTCGTCCAGAAGGTTTCAACGGTCCTAAATCATGCTTTTGCCAGACATAGAATATGCAAGACATATGCCAAAAAATGTGTATATTTGCCAAAACGGAAAGTGTTTCGAAAACTGAGCAGGAAGTCGAAAGTTCCGCTGCCACAGATTAGCAGGAAAATATTTTATTTTCACATACTCAAAAATGTCAGAGATAAAGTGCAAAATGCACAAGCGACTTTAAAGTATTAAAGGTACAGTGGATCCCAGATATGTGATTGCTAAATTGATCATGCTTGCAAACAACTTTTAGCTGCGCAAATACATATATACAAAATAATTGAATCTATTTATATATAATAAAAAAGTTTCCACATTTAACAAGTTAGCGATTTGATGAGCAAAGTGGAATAATAATTTTAATTTTCCACTTCGCAGGGAAGTCTGTTGAGTTTACAAATTACTGGCGCATTTACGGAGTGTGCACTGTGGTCATCCTCTAGCTGGCTGACAACAATGCCAGCGACAATATAGTCAACAATTACGAATATGAATTTTTGAATGCGACAGCAGCCGCGCTTCCTACACTCCTCTCGTGCCACACGTCGCCTCTGAGCCGTTGGCTGTCTCCACGGGCATTTGGACGGCAACGACTGCTCCAGCTGGGGAAAAGGGGAGGCGAGAGCAAAGTGTGGCACTGGTCAGCGCAGCTGATGCCATTGTTGTAGGGGATGGTGGCGGTGCTGCTGCTGCCACTGCGACTTCCGTTTCCGTACAGTTTCCGCATTTTTTCCGGGCAGCAGCTGCGTTGACTTTGAAGTGCTCCAAAATGGGGCAGCACAAATGCAACTCCCCAGACTCCAACCAATTCAACTCAACTGGACTCATAGCCAATGTCAATTGAGTTAAATTTACACAAAAATTTTGCACTTGCTGTCAACCGTCCCTCGACCATGTCCTCGTCCTCTTCCTGGTGTCTGCCGCCAGAGGGAATCCTTAACCCATTTACCATTTGGATTTGCGAGTGCGGTGCTAAAATTTATGGCAAGTTACTGGGTTTCTGGGTGCTACGGTCCACATGCACAGTCGCAAAGCATCCTCTATATAGCCGGCCGCATAATATGTGGCACATTCCCAGCCAGGGTGGTGCACATGCGACTCGGTAGCCGGTATCCGGATGCGGGAAGGTCGTTCAACTTGTTTACTTCCGGTTATAGGCCGCCATTTTGTAGTTGTGCGCGAATTTACACAATAAATTGTATAATTAAATTGGTGCGAAGCAGAAACAAAAACAATGAGAGTGCAACAAGGCGTGGCAGGCATTGTAGCAAGGGCTGCAGCAAAGCCGAAAGTTAATTGAAACGTTGTGTAAATAAATATTTAATCTTTATTATGCAATTAATTTAAATACATTTATTGCCCGTCACATATGCGACAGGACTAACGAGGAGTCGCCAGTAACACCGTGCCTCACACTTATTTATGCATACTTTTCTTCATAGCTACATATATTTACATTAAATAATTAATAATTACATCAGCATTTATGTAATTGCTTATTATTGCCGGCTTTGTGTGCCATTAATTACGCGTCCGAAAAGTCGACAAATGTGACAACATCGCAGAGATGCAAATCAGTTGCCAAAAAATCGTTAGTAAAGAAAATGAAATATTAATTAATATGTACTGAAGATAAAATATTCAGGCAGTTACAAGACATACAGGCCAATAAAAGTACCTCGATTTTGATACAAGTTGTTTAAAATTATACGGAATTACGTATCTGTCGAAGCAACTTTCAACTTTAACTAGTTAAAGTAAAATAAAATGTGTTTTGTATTTAGGTTTTTACACTGGCTGAGAACAGACCACATGTTTTTAAAAGAAGAAATTAAATTAAAAATAAAGTGAAATAAATAATCTATGGCAGACACTTAAATCTTCTGGAGAGTTATAGCAAAATTTGTGGACTTCTAAAATCGAGACAAATTATTGTTTTTCCACTCTGTATAAATATGAGATGATATGAGATATGAGTTAATCCAGATAAATTACATTCAATTTATGGTATTGTTAGTCCACATTTTAAATTGATAATTGATAACTGTGATTCAGATCTGTATCCAATTTTAAATAAAATGTGATTTTCATATTTGTATCTTACGTGAAGTTTCAATACTTTTATTGATGAAATTGACAGACAGGTAATTAAATTAGTTTGCTATCCATTTTAAACAACTCAGTTAACTCTGTTAACAGACCCAGTTAACTGATATATTGTAAATTACGTGCTAGTTAAACTACGGTTCATAAAATGCAGCATTATGTAACTCCTTCACTCCCTGATTGGTCGTATTTGATATCTTATCCAAATGTCCACTTACCTATCTTATATCTAGCCTTGGTATTTTCGTATTGAAAGGTCAACTTACCTACCTAGTAAGTACTACCAAATGCAATAGAGGAATCTCTATTTAGCCTTTGGGACAACATACTTGGCGGATTTCATTAGCTGAAGACTGGAATGTACATGCAGCTGCTTCAACTTGATGCACTCGCCTTTGACTTACTTCGAAGTGGCGCCACTTGAGTCTGGGTGTTTAATATGCAGCTAGGCATCTCGAGGCTGATGCCTGCACCATGCTCCCTGCTCCCGACTTAAGACGTCAATGGCGGCAAGCTATTTGACATCAGACGTCTGCGTCGGAGTCGCTGCTTTGAGTTGTTGCCTTGAGTTGTTGCCGCGTTGCATTAAGTGTTGGGAGCTCGTGTCAAAGCGCGCGGCCAAGTCGCGTTGCCCCTCACTGCACCCATTGATGAGGGCAAAAATGGGTTGTCAGTTGCAAAAAACTTAGCTGGCATCCAGTCAACGATGCAGTGAAGCATAATCCTTTAATGGCAATGTTGTTATTGCCACTCGACACTTGACATAATTTAAAAGTGTTTGCTGGCTTAATGCGTTATGTTAGACGTTAGACGTAGTGCAGACGTCGCTCTCAAGTGACTCTTCCAAATACACTAAAGGCTGTTAATGGGTCAATAGATTTTGATAACCAAAGCCAGCAACAGTAACAGCAACAGAGGCTGGAGTATAGAAGCCAACAGACTTCGCAATGCCGGCCAAGAGTCCTTTGCATAATTCATGGCATTTGTGCGAAGCCAAAAACTAAAAACTTTTTGTTGTGAGCCCAAAAGTCATCACAGTGGAAATTTGATTTCACGCGAGGCAACAGTCAATACCAGTTGGCAATAACAATGAAAACTGGGTGGCTGTAAAGTGTGGTCGGTCGTCGGTGGAGCAGGCGGCTGTCCCAACCAAACATCTAGCTAGACAGCTCGTCCGTACGCTCGCCTGCCAGGCACATAAAAACGTATTAAGCATATTATCTGGGCAGGCACAGCAGACACCAGCCAGACGACAGCGACAACAGCGATGGCAATGACGATGAGCAGAATCTGTTCTGGCTTTGCCGGTTTTTGACATGACCAAAAACGAAAGCACAAACATGCGAGAACAGTTTGTAGGAGCAGGAGTCGAAGGAGTCGCAGCACATCCTTTCGTAATGAAACTTCAGATTTTTGGCTTTGTTTTGCTTTCACTGTGCGTATGAGTGTGTGTGCTTTATGGAAATGAGGCAGTGACAAGGACTAGACCAGACTAGGGACCAGCAAGCCAGCCAGCCAGTCAGCCAGACAGCCAGCCAACCAGTGAAACAATGTTGTCAACAGCAGCAACTACGAAAGCATTGCAGGTGCAAGAGATGCTTTTTGGTGCAGGGTATGTGTGTGTGTGTGTGGGATAAGGGGGAGGTGTGGGAGTGTCGATTGGTTTGTGTGGGTGGGTGGCTCTGTTGAAGAACAGATTGAGAGGCAACAGTGCGTATGAGTGTCATCATCAGCGTTGATTTGGGTTATAACGGATAGCCGAGAGTTGCGAATCAAATTCTTATTTAAAGCAAACGACTCTTTAAGAGCGAAAGAGAGAAAGAGAGACAAATAAGCTGGCCTGGAATGGACCCATAATGAATGGTTTTATCCATGGTATTACTCATGGTTAGCACTTAATTGGTTGGCCATCTCTAATTGATGCTCAATATACACAACACACATGGCACAAACAGAAATCGACACCGAACATTTGGCCAAGAGGGCATGAGAGGTGCGAAACAAATCCCAGAATAAACCTAATTAGCGACAGATTAAATCGGATTAATTTTCATTTAACGCATGAATCAAAAACAGGCCGACAGTCAGGCTGTCAGGCACAGCACCAAACACACACATGCAGACACACACACACACACTCGTACACCAGCAACATTTCGAGGACTGCTCATTCAATGGATTCTTTTTATTTTTGTTTTCCATTGGTAAAAGTCCTGGCAATCCAGAAGCTCCCTTACAAGTGGCGACACTCAACTGTGGCTTTAAATACACACACAAACACACGGACACACTCACAAAATAAATGAAATATGCACGTAAAAGTGAATTCACTCGATATTAATATGGAGTACTGGGATCTGGGAGTTCCAGTCGAACGGTGTGAACAATTTGATTTATGCGCATTTGAAGCAATTTGTTGAGTAAATACCAAAGACAGCAGCATTTTAATTAATTTTCTACCAACAGTATCCAATTTGCCCTTCCCCCTATTCAATCTCACTCTGTAGCTGTGTTCTTTGGGCTGGCCAATTAGTTGGAAATAAAAAATGCTGCAATTTTGTTTATTTAAGGCTGCATCGCAACCCACATTTCGCTTACCACATTGGCCTTGTTGGCTAAATTAATTGCGAACAAAGTGTCAACAGTTGCGAACAACGTTCTGTGGAGTGTCCTCGCCAAAACAAAGTACTGGGAAACCGCCAAATTGCAAATGCTTATGATTAAGTTAAATAACAATTAGATGCAGTCGCTTCCGCTGGACACCGCGCAATTAGTTTGTCAGTTTAGTTTTAGCAAAAAAAAAGGAAAAATGCTCAAACTATCTTAGACAGACTGGAGCATACTTGAAAATAATCACGTTGCTGACCCATTCTGCTTCATTTTATTCCACATATGGTGCAATGAGCAAACAAATTATTCGATGTCCCTTCAAAGGGACTGACGAATAATTTAGAGTGCTCACTAAGGCATGCATTAAGATTGGATTCTGCTGTACTTTGGCAAAGATATTTTGCAGATATGTCTGTGTTTGCCTTTGCTTCATACTCACTTTTCCTATTCTTATCATTGTACTATTTTTCTTTCCCTTTCGGATGTATCACAAAGTGGCGTACTTTGTTTGGTCTGTGCCTAATCCTTTGCATGCACAGGCAACTACTCGGAAAATGCATATCCAAATGTTTTAAGGGGCTTGAGCCTTTGGGCGTCTGGCGTTATCAGGTTCAGCTACTTCAATTTGCCACAAAAACACATTGGCAACATTTTAATGAATGTTGCATCAGGCGCAGGAGGCACCAAAAAAGCAAACAATGAAAAGGCCTCCCCTACAACCGAGGCCGACTGGCTTGACTGGCAAAACGGTCGGCAAACATTGGCCAAGGATAAAAGTAAGTAAGAAAGGATATGGAAAGGCTGTGGATGCAATTTGTGCAAATGTTGTGGCAAGCAACAGCGAGGCAGCCAGGCAGCCAGGCAGCGAGGCAAACACGCAGCTAGGCAACCAGGATAGCAGACAAGCTTGCAGGCAGCTGGGCAGGCGGATCCGGCGCACTAGTGCAGCCACTCTAGTCGAGCATCCTGCGCTGTGGCATAGGCATTTTTGCATGCACCGCATGGTTGCATTTTTTGGGCTTACCAGTGGAGAGGAGACTGAGACTGAGGCGGCGACTCTGAGTACAGTCAGTCAGAGACGGAGACGACGGCATGATAAACGTGCTGCCAATAAATTACACTGCGTCAAGGCAAACAGTGCTGGTGGGTCGGGGATCGGGTATAGGGGATTGGGGATCGTGAATCGAGGAGACGCTGCACATTTTTGCTGCCGTTCCATTTAAAATTTACTACAATTTTCTTTTGGCTTTCACGTGCGTTCCGCTCACACGGTAAACAATTTGAATGTATTTGCAAGCAGAACACGTAGCACGGCAGTCGGATGAGAGGCGAAACCGGCAAGGATTCACCAGGAGGATGCACTCCATCCAGGGAGTCTACCTTCGTCGTCTATTTTCTAACTACTATCTGCTTCTGTGTGCAGCAACAGGACAAATGCAGAATAAAAAGTTTGTGCCCCTCTCATTGTTACCCTGCAAATACAATCGACCCCCCTCTCTTGTTGTCCACACACACTCTCCACTCTTCTACAACTATCACCCTGCCCCAGCCAGGAGCAAGAGCAAATGCAAACAGAACGATAGAGCAAGGCACAAGGCGAACCGAAAACGTCGCTGACTGTTTTGTGGGCGCCTCCATTGAGGCATCCAGGCACGCATCGCATTGTGTAATATGCTCTGCGATTTATGCTGCCGCAAGCTGTGGGCGTGCGGCAAAGGGAGGCAACATGTGGGGGCGTGACATCTGCATGTAACTGGCATATTGAACAGGCCAGAGAATGAACATAAATTGAAATGCGCTTGCGAAAAAGAATTGAAATCTTATTTGGGGCAAATGCAGACATAGTTTACTTACAAGTAATCCCCAGAGCATTGCATTTATGCATCTCTCAAATCTATGAGAATTCTTTTTATGGCTTTCTCAATCATATTTGCCTTGTTTGCACACACACACGCTCACACATAAACTCATAGATAAATTCTGTAAGTTGTTTGCAATAAAAACGAGACTGTCCTTGCGCTATTTCTTGAATGTAATAAAAAATCGCAGCAATTGTAACGCTTTAACTATGTTCCGTTTATAATCATTCCATTAGGCCCTAACAAATCTCAACTTCAGCAGGTTCATTTCTATTATAATAGTTAATGATCTCTGGCATGTCAAAGGCAATAAAGCATTTTGTGCACTCCGCAAATGTGAATTGAATTGCCTTGACCGCACATAAAATAAGTGCTTTGTGTGTGTCCTGTTTCAGTTTTATGGCTTAATATAATTTTTATGTGCGGCAATTTTGAAGAGTCAGCGGCACTCTGAAGGCGTCTCCCATCAATGCCACCTGGCAGAGTGGGCGCCACCGGAAGAAGACAAAAACATTGGTGCGAAATTTCGGTAGCCACCAGGTGGGTAAACGCCTCTCACGTGTTTATGGGCGTGCATAAAACGGTTTTATGTGGGGCCTCCAGCTCGCAGCTAACTTTAATGCTAATCGGCGTCGTCATCGTCGTCGGAGTCGTATTTGAAGCATAAACTGCCCAAATGTTGTTGGAAGTTCGCATGATTAGCGCAACTTAAAGAGACTCTAAAGGAGGCGGATTGGGTGCGGTTTGGCACTCTTTAGGGTACTCGTTTTAATAAAATCAAATTGGCTGTAAGCGATTTTTGATAATGTTTTGCGGATGAGGTGCACATAAAATATTGGGAATGGAATGCGTTACCGATAAAAAGTAAGTAGGAGGAAGAAAGCCGCCAGGCGTTTTGGGCATCAAATTTGATGGGTCTTGGAAGTAAGTGGAAAATATTGGAATGAATGTACATCAAATAACGATTTCTGTAAGTATCAATTCGTCCTTCTGCACCAAGCTCTGCGTCTGCCTGCTTACATTTGCCTGCAGCTATTATCCTTTATAATTACACATATTTCACAAGCCGAATGTCAGACATTGGAAAATTGTTTTAGTTTGTGCTTGCTTATCTTTCTGGCTTATGGCATTTGAAACATCCCAATCTCAAGTTGGCAGCAATAATATTTGCATGCCTCGCATTTATTAGTAGACAGATGCGAATACCGTAATTGCATTAACATTAATACACAAATAACAGTTCAGAGGGGCGGGGGTACACTACTTTAAGTTCAATAGATGATAAATCTATTTATGTTCATTAAGGCTCCAATGCATGATTGCAATAATGGAACAGCAGGTGGCTTGCAGCAGATCAATTTCAAAGCGACCCAATGCGAAATAATGGCAAGAGGAAATTTTCGTACTTCTTGCAGGGGGGGAATTGGTTGATTGTAACGGATGCATTCGTTGTTCATTAATAGCGCAGTAAACAATATAAGTTGTATATTGCATAATGAGAACAACAACAATTACAATGATAATAATAGTAATGAGGACTGTGAAAGCGACTGGGTTCATGTGTCGTATGCTTAATCTTGTTTAACGTATCAACAGCATTTATTGTCTGGCAACTTAGTCTATGGGCTATGTTAACTATTTTCCCAGCAGGACCATAAATTAATTGGGTTTAGCTTCCTATTTATGAGTGTGCGTGTATGTGTGAGGGCATGAGACTGTAGCCAGAGATTGGTCAGTTGGCTAGCATTCAAATCCAATTCATAAAACTGACAGCAGCTAAATGGTATGCATATTTATGTGATTATGTTTACATAAGTATACGCCTATGTGTGTGTGAGTATATGCTAAGTTGAATTTATTAGTTGCTTGGAGTTGAGTCATTGAAAAGCACAAAGCACAAAAAGTCAAGAAATATGACTATATCTAAGCTTGTATGCATTTGAATTATTATGCATATCACTGGGATCATTTAATCGTTAGAAATGAACAGTAAGTTGTTTTGGGAGTATTCAATTATATTTCCATTATTGGAATCCAAATTATGACCTATGTAATGGAAAATATGTTTGCGTCAGGCACTCAGAATGATGTGATCTGGTCATTCAATACTCATATCAATCTCGTTCAGCACGTTTTAGACTATGTGACTACAATTTCTTTATTTCCTTTATATGTTTCACAGAATCTATTTTGACATGAGGAATATTATTTTGAGGGAAATTTCTGTGCAAATCACAGTTGAAATGTTGTGTAAATAATTTTTTTTGTGATTGCTCAGAACTATAAATTGTGTAATGCAAGAAAAACATTAATTATATTCTCAAAACTAGGTACTTACTTTAAAATCTGATATTCTGCCATCAAAATCCTTTCGAATGAAATTCAGTGCAAGTTCAGTGAGAATTTGGGATTAGGAATCAATGTCATTCAAAACATGCTCTCTTGCCAAAGGGCACAAGTCAGAAGCTGGTTGATGTCAGAGTGAGTCTCACCACTTTTCATAGCAATTATTTTTGTTGACTACTCTGGTTTTCAGATGCTTTCGTTGACTAGCTTTCAGGGCCCGAACCCATTTACATTTTACATACTTAATTGTTTTCACATTACAAGCTTGCCGGAAGCCTGCTTGGGCCACTTTTAAATACACACATGTGTGAAACCTGCCTCTTTTAGCTGATGCTGCTGGTGCTGATGCTGCTGTTCTTGCAGAAAGTCAGAGCGATTAATGTCAACTTTGTTAATAGCATTTCAGGCAGGTTGCGCTTACAAAGCGGCTCCCAAAACTCAACGGGCCTGCAAAGACAGGCAACACACAGGCACAGTAATTTGCAGTCTAGGCCCAGTTTCCTCACCCTTTCCTGAGATGGCCAGCTTAAATGCAGGCTCAACTTGTCATGTCACTGCTCGCTTGGCAATGGGCAATTTGGGGGCAGTGCTGGCAGTGGGGGTAGGGGGAGGTCTGCGGTTGTTCGCGTGATGAATTACACACTCGAAGAAGGACACGATGATGAAGTGCCTGTCATTCGAAAGCCAAAAGAATGTCCATCTGTCGCTCAGTTCTCGACTCACTGCTCTCGTCTCGCTCCCAGCTGCGCATTGTAAGTTGTTTGTTGTGAGTGATTTGCATAGCAGCTTCCTACTCGGCATTTTCCATCTTCTATCTTCCGCATAATTTATCGACACTTGTGCAAAACTTTAATTACTCGACAAGGAGTGGGTTTTTCGTCTAGTGTTATGCCCCGGGCAAAGCTGGTTCTACGGAAAGGCAGTGAGTGGAACATTTATGCATGTATGTATGTGCGTATGTTTTATGTGAAAACTTGCATATGGAAATTTTGGAATGCCTTGGCCTTTTGTCTGCGTAATTCAATGCGTGTATATCCTTTGGCCATACACAACACAGCCAACAACGAGGGGTGTGAAGGGATGTGGTGGAAGAAGTTGTGATGTAAAGCTTTTTTCGATATTCAGCTAATGGCTTTTAATTGAGCTCTGGGAACATTTTCAAGTGTTTGCGGCTGCTGTTTGGCAAAATTTTTGGGAAATTTGATATTGAATATGAAGTGAAGCTGCAAAGCTGCTTCTTTGAGTGTGTTTGCTTGAGAGTTGTTTGCTGAGTGGCATAATGCGCCATAAGATTGTTTGTAGTAACAAGGAAACGATTAGAAGCGTAGCCAAAACGAAAAAAGAACAAATTTAAATCTTGGCAAAGCATCGCATATGAAAACAGTTGGGGGGAAAGTGACAGCATTGTGAAACTCGGATTTGGACACATTAAAATATTTCAATTGGTGTGCACTTGTTAAATTTAAAATGTACTTCAATTAATAAAAACAATTTTCGTTTGCTGTTCCAATTTCTAACCGCATTTATAAAGCTACTGGCAGCACCCCCAACACACTCTGTATGCCAGCTTCTGTAAATCCCTCGCCATCCGCAAGGACAAACCCACACAATTTCCTGCCCATTGCCACATTAATTCGCACACAAGAGCTGCTGCCATGGCGCTGCTATTTATGGACCAGTTCCTGCAATATAAACAGAAATAAAAAATAAACCAAAAAAAAAAAGAAAAGTAAATAAATAAATAAAAAAGAAAAACGAAACTCAGCTACTTTTATATATGTATGTATGTAGTATATCCTGCGCCGATTGGGGCCCTAGTCTAAAAAAAAACACAAACATAAATCCAAAATTGTCGTTTGTCGCATAAATATTTTAGCCTGTGGCTGAACAGTAAAGCGAACTAAAGGCCGAGTCTTTGCACTCCCTTCAACATTCTCCCCCAATCTGTACTTGAGGACATAGACAATAGGCTCTAGGAATACGAGTACACAGAAGATGACATTATTTCTTATTATTAGAGCAGCGCAAATAAATGAGACTCGACGTTTGGTGACAACCAAAGACGGAAACCGGTCGGGAAAATTCTAAGAATTTGGACTGAGTCAACCCGACTACTTCTTTGTTTGTTCACTCGCCTGTCCGCCTCCCCGGCTGTCCGTCTGCCTGTCTGTCTCTCTGTTGAAACAGGCAACAGCAATTCCCACATGTCTGTCATCATAAATGCTTTATCTCTGGCCAACACACGCCGCAGCTACCATTTTGTTGGCTTTTGTAATTATGTGCATATAATAAAGTTGACCCAAATAAGATCTTATATTAAGTAAAGGCCAACTCACTTGATATGTGTTCCATATACGCACGCACACAATATAATATATATTGCTGTGGTGTTTAAGTTGTTGTTGTTGTTGTTGTTCTGCAGTTCATTAAATGATAAGCCATCGACATTGCTTGACAATTGGGCATTGGAATTGAATGGAGCTCGCTGGTCTTGCCACGAAATTTGCGCTTCTGGCCAAAAACAATAAAGCAAGCTACCAAAGTACTGGCCAAAATGGCTACAAGCAGCAGTGGAGAAAGTAAGAAAAAGTAAATTTTTTAAGCTTGTAGCAAAGTCATATTTTACAGACCCTCAACTCCATAAAAACATGCTGCATTTCCAGAATAAAAACTTCTCTTATGCTTAGGGGCAACTCTTCTTCACTTCCTTCCCTCTATGTGTGGCTTTTGCTGTATCTCTATCGTTTTTTGCGGAATATGCAAGCATTATCCATTAAATACGATGAATCAACTGTTGGCCACCATAAGCAATCTTCGGCTCAGTCGCACGCTCATAAAGCGCTCTCGGTTGGCGGTCCGGATATTTATGCACACCATTTTGCCATTGCCATGTTGTTGTATGTACGTGTTTATACATGTGTGTGTGTGTGGGAGAGTGTGTGTGTGCCATTTGACTTCCTGTTGACATAGTTAAGTGTGTGTGCTAAAAACGCGCAGAGACAAGCGCTGGAAAGGAAAACCTGACAGTTGCAATTTGATACAACACACAAAGTAGATGGCAAAGCAAATATTATTGAAGATTAATATGTACTTAAAATACGGTATCTTAAAATAAGTTTTAAGTTGTACTTGAAAATTATCGTATATTAAAGTCACTATAACACATTAATATCAAGAGTGCTGCATATAGTCTATAGTCCCCAATATTTTTGAAAAGTGCCTACAGCAAACGCACTTGGCCAATTTATCAGTCATCTGGAACATTTTTACTATCCTTCTTTTGCTGTCATTACCTACTGCCTTTGGCATTCTGGCATTTTGTCATTTGAGCCAAAATGTTAGCAATGAAAATTGCAGTTGACTGGGTCGCAACAAGGCAAACGCAAAAGGGCAGCAGCGACAGAAGACAAGATAATTGATTGTTGGATTCAATCGCAAAATCAAATGCTGCTCTCTGGCTTAGCTTCGCTGCAGCATTTGGATTGATGTCCTTGATGCCTGGCTGCCTCTCTGCGTGATTGTAGAGAGTGTCAAAGAAAAGAGAAACAAATGCACCCAGCACCCAAAATTGTTAACAAATTCTGATTAGAAGCACCAGCAGGCAACAACAAACAGCCTGATGATGAAAAAAAGAATAAAAATACCGAAAAGGGCAAAGGGCATTTGGTAGGTGTGGCAACAAAGCAAATTGAAATGTATTCGACATTTGGAATGGGGCTTGTGCCACATGATAAGACAAAGCAATCAGTCAGTCAACCAACTAATGGCAGCTGGCAGCAGGAGCAGCAACGAGGCAAGAGCGAAAATGTTTACAAGGACTTGCCAGGAGGCTCTTATAATTGCCAGTTAGAGCCGTAGCAATAGGCTGGGCAACATCGATTCGATTAATTGTGAACCAGAATTGATGACAGTCGTGTTTCGTATTTAGCCTATAAACTTTTTCATTGAATGGAACACTTTTTATGGATTATTTTGGTTGTCCTTCTCATTTTGCGAGCATAGCCGGTAAATGTGGAAAACTTATATGGATATACATATATCCATTATGTATAGCCAGTAAAAAAAATCAACATATTTTTAATGAGGACTTTAAAAAAAACATATTGAATTAACTTATGTAGAGAAATTCAGAAATATCAATAAATAATTTAAATGATTGATTCATAATTGATTTTAATTTTTGATTGGTTCACGAACTTTTACTGAGAAGAAAAAATTGTGATGCCTATTACATATTATAATATGGTTAATTATGTACAGAGCCACTACATATAAATAGTTCGTTTCAATAACAATAGCCAATTTAATTACACATTCACAAGGCAACGAAAGAATAACACACAATTAATTTAATTGAAGGTATTTTACACAATCGCTGATAATTTCCACTCGATTTCAATTGAAAAATCGCGCAATTTTTATATACATTCCAACGTATGAGACTAAACCACACATACATACATATATCATTGCATTATTTTGTTAATTTCCGGCTTCAATCAAATGCCGCAAAAAGTGTTCAAATGTTCGATTATTCGCACATTCAACATCCTACATTTTACCAATTACAATATTGCTGATTGGATTGCTGCCATTTTATTTGAGTTGCCGCATCAGATTGATGCGCATAGCTGGCAAATATATTGAAGCAACTCAATTAAATGGAGCTGCAATCATATTCTGCTGGATTTTCACCTGGCATACCTATATCGATATATATGTTTTAAACTCGAATTCATATTACAGATTACAAATTACAAATTACAAATTCGCAGCATGTTTGTCATCCCACATTTTTTGTCTTCCATCTTGTATTTTTACACAGCCAATTTTAATTGCATTGCATTGTTGTTGCTTTTGTTCTCGTACGTGTGTGTACTTGTGTGTGTGTGTGGGTGTATCTTGCAGGCTAGTAACGTTGTCTCTTATTTGATTTCAGTTTCGTTTCGAAAATTTGTAATGCGCCGCATGTAGCGGCTGGTCTGTGCCACGTCCTTGCTTCGTCTACCAGCCGAGGGAAAATGAAACTATGCGCTCTCATTTCGTTTGTTTTACACGCCCTCGCAGTGCCCAACCCTTGGCAACAATGCCTCCCTCTCGACCAGAGCAGCATATCGCGTATAGATTGCTGCGGTGGCGTATGAGCGATTTCATTGAGCATAGTGAGGACCAAAGGCAAACGGACACTCTCCTGTAGCTGCAGCAGCAGTTCGTATATGCAGAGGGTTTACTGTACTCATTTTTCGGCGACTGACGCCAACTGTCATCATCAGAACAGCAACAGCAGACATTTGTCCGTCTGTCTCCCATTGTCTGGCTGTCTGTCTGTCTATCTGTCTGTCTGTCTGTCTGTCTGTCCGCTTGTCCGTCTTTCTGTCTGTTTGACTGTCATTCCTATAGTGTGGTCTGCGGTATTTCCATTTCAATTTAATGCAAGCGACAAACAAACAAATAAAATGCATGAACGCCTCATATGAATATGGGCAATGAAATGATTCAACCAAAGACAGCCGCAACCGTTTGAGCCAACAAACTGGCCAGGTGAGTTTCAGGTGCATACACTAAAGCACAACTCACTACATGATTCTTACGACTTAAATGTGTTTGCACAAAACTAAGTACTTAATTGGCTTGAAAAGGTATATGTTTGGGAGAGGGCAACTTTTCATTAAGACAGAGCTGCGCCCCCTTTTTAAATAAATGTGACAAAAGCTGCAATGACACCTAGAGGGGGTCCCCTTATATACTATATAGACGCAAAGTAAAACAATGATCACATTCAAAAGCGATCCCATGGTGACAAGAATGGGAAAGAAGGCTTTGGGCAAATTGTCTTGTTAAATGAGGCACTACTTTCAGATGCCCCCTGCCAATAGGGGGCTCCTCTTTGTAGATGCTTCGTTAAATTCGTAGCTAGATAACAAATGTGTTGGAAAAGTTAAACAATTCTTTTGTGCAGTCCGAAAACGTATTTAATAAATAAATAAACGAGCTAACAGCATTTAATTTAATTTATCAAAACGTTGCTGGTAATTTAGACAATCGAATGCTATCCAATAGATTATTATCTAAATATAGTCACTTCATTTTTTGTTTCTTTCTAATGTTGAAAATGCACTTCATTTAGCTGGCAGCCCATGCATCATTTTGTATGACTATTAAATTTATTGTCAATTTGTTCGTTTAGCGAATATCCGTTTAATGTTGATGTTGTGCATACGCCACGTTGGGTGCACTGACACTGAGTCTGAAGTGCCACATGCGTAATGCAGCGCGCCGACAATTCGATTAAGTTGCATAATTATTGTGCAAATTATCAGAATATTAAATCTGTTTTTATCATTTTCCAACTATCAGCGCATTAAAATGTCAATTATGTTGAACATAATCTTTCGGCTTATTGCCTCACACCCAAGATCCATCCAATTGCGATCTAACACCCTTTAATTGAAGCTGAATTAACGCACACAATTTCATGATTTATTTTTGGTTTGTTTTATACATCGAGAAAACAGCAAATTAACTTCCCTAAAACGTGCCAAGTATGCATTAATTCAGGTGCGTTTGTATTTTAATGTTGATGCGGAGGTTGTTTCTGTTGTGATTGCAATTTAAAACTCATTTAAATTGTTTTGAGAATACCTGTGATACAGCAATCAAGAGCAAACTCAACTGCAATCTGTGATTATATTCCATCGAATTCGCTCAAACATCAACAGATTCCATTGTGGCCACAGCAACAGAGTGTGGGCGGTGTCAGGAACCGCAAAATCAATTTCAATTGTCAACACAAAGTCACAAACAGGAAAAACGCACACAATAAAAAAATTACAAACAAACAAAAATGAAAAAAAGGCAGAAAACAGCAGTGGCACAAAATCATAATAAAACTTTGAGTAACATTCCATGGACTACGAAAAATAACAACAAAGCATGAAAAACGAAAAAAAATGTTGAGTAAAAAAGTTTGCTACTTTTTGTGATTTAAGACGTTGAGCAGTGAAAACTGCTCTGCGGAGACTGCCAAGAGAGACCAGGATAAGGATTCGCACAGACTTAAATTGGTTTGGGTGGTGCGTGCCTTAAAGTTTTGTGGTTTTCATTCTGACCTCAAAGGCTGCGTGTTCTTCAACTAATGAAGCTGTTTCACTGGCGGACTTCCGTTACCAGGACCCGCAGGTGCCATACCATACCTCCATATGCGACCACCAGTTGCCACCAGGAGCTAAACGATTTTTCATCAAATATATTCAAATATAATATAAATAAATATATTGTCATGTGACCGCGTTTTAACCGCTGACATTCTTTCTTTAATTTGATTTATGGCATTAAATAAAAATGTAGCACATAAATAAATATAAATATTTGTGGACAAATGGTTGACTAATTTTAAAAGCATTGAAAAAATATATAGATTTAATTTAAAAAATACATGACATCCTTTTACGAATTTTGGAGCGCACTTACACAGTATAAATAATCAGCTTTATTTATGTGTGGACTAAAATTGAAAAAATGTGATATGAACACGTCAACAATTTCTGCTGTCACTGGCCAGAGCACGAATTGCATTTTGAACATAAGAGTGTACCAGTGCACTGATATAATTAATTTAATATGCTTAATTTTACTACTGAAACTGTATTGCTGTATCGACTGATGCTTGGATTTGTAAAAAAGTTTCGCTCCTACTAATAGATACGAATGTGGTAGATATACTGAGGACTGATATAAGCTGAGCAAAATTCATGATGAATGAAAACTTTATTAATGAAAATATGTTTCCGCGTCTCAGCCAAGTTTGAAACCACACTGAAAATTAATTTTGTTTATTTAATAATAATGTAATTTCAAAGTGAATCAAACGAAATTAAATTATCAAAATATCTCCTGTTTTCACAAGAAGACCAAAATAAAAAGAAGAGACGAGAAATCGAATACAAATTCAATTCGATTTCCTTGGAATGCGATTGTTGTTCATGTGGAGGCGCAGGACTTTAAAATTCACAAAGCCAAAGCAAACACATCTGGCGTTTTCTGCGAAGCGCGATTGTGACCCAAACATCCGGTACAAAATATTTATTTGTGCAACAGGAAGAAACTTCTGGCCAAGGAAGAGGACGAAACCAGTTCTATAACGGAAATTGATTTCGCTTTGAACCGAACTAGTGGCACCTATAGCAAGGACTCGGCATCCTCAGTTGTGCCGGCAATATACGCATACATTTCCTGGGACAAATTTGCCAATCGAGTTAGGCAGGGGTTGAGGGCGGGCAAGGACACAAGCGGACAAACTGTTGGGAGCCTGTGCCTCTTAAGCGAACTTTGACTTCATGTTCGGCACTCAATTTATGGGTCTATGAGTTTGTTAACTAAAAGGGCACATAAACAAGACTTTTTGCGTCAATTTTAATGGTAAACAATAAATTTGTAGTCGCAACCGGTTTCCGGTTTCCGGATTCCAAATACCGCATACCGTTTGAGGGCCATTCCATCGATCGATGAGCATCTTTAATAACGCAGCGTAAAGTGCCACAACGCAACGCAACGTAACGTAACGCAAACTAACGGAACGTAGTTATACGAAATGAAATATTTGGCAAATGAACATGACAAATAAAAATAAAATAGAAATTGGCGAGAAATGCGCATTTCCAAAAAGCACAGACAACCTTTCATTTATATTGAAATTAATGTACAGGTCAAGTCCACGCACAAACACACTCCCACACACACACACACTCGCACACACAATATAGACGCACACACAGTGGCAGCATTGCATATCTGCTGGTCCCGTCCTGCTGCTGATGTTGCTGCTGCAGCCTGGTCTTGTTTCTGCTGCTGCTGTTTTTGCTGTCTAAATATTTATATTCATTGTGTCAGAGTGTTAAAGCGATAAAATGCAGTGCAAATACAAAGCAGGAGAACTCCCCTGACCAACCCGACAGCTACCCACCATGTAACCAAATTGGACCCTACCCCTGATTAGCTTGGGCCATTTTGTGCTGTTGAGACCACAGCAACCATTCGAATTATTCATGCATTTAATTTCTCATGTAATTTGCAGCACAAATTTCATGTACCGAGCCAACTCAAAGCCAACGGAGCAACAAACCAAATGTTCAACGTTCCTTCTGAATCATTTGCATAGTTGTTATTGCAGTTTTGTTGAATGCTTTTGCATTGCTGTTGTTGCTTTTGCAGCATCTTTGTGTTTGGCAAGTGATTGGGAATCTGTGTCGTGGTTTTGTGGCTTAGCGAAAGTGCTGGATGCGGTGAGTGCTGTGACACATCGGTCAGCTTCAAAATGGTTTCATATTGACAGAGGTTTTGGTTCCTGATCAAACAAAAATTATTTAGATGCTCACTTTTGAATTTTGCCTTAATGTCTTACAATTTAACCCGGGTAGCATTTGCCAATCTTTTAATATATATTTTGACAACCATAGAGAAACCCATGAAACCCATGAAAAATACAAATGCCATATTGAGTCAGGTATAATATTTACATATTATTATATTCTGACAGTTCATGTTAGGGTTTCCTCTTGGCATTGATATCAAATAGAGATCAAATCTTAAACGCTTTCAATTTCGGTTAGCAAGCATCTTTTGGCCGTAATCTTAAGCAAGTTTGTTAATCGTGCTGGCTTTATTCGCAGTCACCTTCCCTCTCGCCCCGCCGGCAGCAGTGCTAATTAACGTAACCACTATGGCAAATAGCTTAATTTGTAAGCCCTTTGCCACAGCCGCATAGATTCACAGAGCAAAGAGTACGTGCAGTCAACTAATTAGGCTACCCACGTTAAGACGACGGTAACACGGCTAAGTCGAAGCAGACATAACAGGGGGCTGGGCACCCAACGAGCATAGCAGCTGCGAACCAGGGAGAGCTGAAGCTTCTCACATTAATTATTTTCGCATCTAAAATATTGAGTACGGAGCTTACCTTGCATCGCAGTTATGATAATTTTCCATGTCCCCCAAGAATGGGGCTGCAGTCAGTCGGCAGTGGAGCGAGTGGTTTGATGGCCACTAGTCGCCATCCATGTCCAGGTTGAGCTTCAGGTCCGCCTTCCTGCCCCGGCGATGTAGTGTATGTGGCGTGAGTGGAATAGTAGCAAAGTAGTAAGTACCTGATATTGCTGGTTTGGTGTATTACAAGTAATTTCCTTAATGATGTTGCGCCGCTGTGGCATTATCTTGTTTGCTGTGCCGCACTCCTCTGTGGCCAGGTCTCTGATGATAATTTATGCAAAATATATAGATATGCATATGGCCTGACTCCCCACATTTGTGGTGCATATGAACCACTCTTTGTGTGTCTCAGAGTCGCTCTCATGCAACTTGAATGCATACAAAACTTTCCACAGTTTCGGAGGTGGTGCTTACAGCCTGGAATGTGTGTCTGGTTGGATCTGGTCTGGACGTAATGTTGGCTTGTTTTGGTGTCTGTGTGGTCCAATTTACACGATTTCACTTTGGCATCTGGTGCTTGTAGCATTTGCTATTGCTACTGCTAACTGCTGGCCGATAGCTGCATCTAATATCGCCCCTCCCCACAGACTCTAGTCTTACAAACTACTCGCATTTATGGTAAGTTGGGAAGCTTGTTGTATGTGCAGTGAATTAACTAATGACCAACTTTACATACTCGCATTACACACAGAACGAACTTGTATGTGTACACATATTATTTCGGAGGAGAGCGAACCTGTCCTGGTAGGGTTAGCACTCGAGCGTGTGCAACACGGCCATGCATACATGTAATTAATTAACTTAGTTACCACATAGGATACATTTAAAAACTATTATGCATCACTAAAATTTGATAATTGCTCAGTCCATTAAATCTGGCCTTAAACAACAGACAACAACATCCAGTTTATAGTTCTCATGGGCTGTCATTATCAGATATTCAGTTCTCCTCGTCAATTCAGTCTCAGACTCAATTGCATTCGCATTACCCAACCTACCAGCTTGGTCCTGGCTGTCGACTCCTTAGCTCACTTGCATCCATTATCCTTGAGCATTTTACAAGTGTTTAACGTCTAATTAAGTGCCTGGCGTAGAAGTATCTTTAAGTTTGTTTTCCCACCACTATCAAGTGCGCCAAGTAGTCGAAGCCGAAGAAGAAGCAGCATTTGAGGCAGCAACTGGGGGCAGCAGCAGCAGGAGCTGAGGCAACGCGCTTTTAATTAAGTTTTTGACACTTGCAGTCCGCGCCTGAAACTTACATGTGGAGTGCTTGTTCTTGATAATGTGAACAACGATTGGGCTTGAAAAACTGTTTGCCCTGGGATGAGAAACACGAATGAATAATGCACCACTTCTAGATAAGAAGTGATTATGATGGTCTGAGTTGAACTGAATCAAAAGTAACATTAACAGATTATTGCAATTCGACTTCTTAACTTATACTACATACATATAAATCAATTAATTCAATTGAAAGCACTCAGCAGCAAAGTAACAGTGGCCAATCATAGACAATAATTGTGTAATAATTCAATTCTTATCATTGCCGTATAAGGATCCTTTAATTTTTATTTTTCGCTCATTTTTTGATTTTGTCTGAAAGAACATCAAAAAAGGTGACGTGTCAAGTGATACCCAAACTTCAGAAGAACTTTGCATTTTCTGTCGAAAAAATGTAGTCGATGAAAGTACTTTGAGGGGGGCTTTTCAAGAGATGCCTTTGACATTTTCGCAAGTTGCATAAAATAAATTAAAAAAAGAAATGGGAACTGCTTTATGGAAAACACTTTGCATTTGCATTTTGCCTTTGTCGTGTCACTTTCAGAACAGGGTAAATGAGTTGGCCACCGAAAAGCAGCTTCAGACCTTAGACCCGTTGTTATTCGACAGCGACTTCTACCTGGAATTGCCTTTGATGTACGCTTAATGGTGTGGGTAAAAAGTAGTCCAGCGTTTTGCGGGCTCGACATTTTTCATAAACATAACACGAGACAGGTGACAGGTGGAGGAGTTTTCTAGGCAGACAGGCAGGCAGTCAGGCAGGCATTGACATGCGAGTAGTGTGTGAGCCAAGTAGCTTGGCGTCAACAAAGGGTTAAAACCCTCATGTGGGCTCACATCCTTCCTTTGGCTCACCACGTGGTCTGCCTGTCATTGGGTTTAATTTCCGCTGCTGCCGGTAATGGCATCGAGGCATCGAGGCATTGGGGGCAACGAGGTATCTGAGACATGCAGACATCCCGCCGGGCTAAATTGAAATTCCTGCGCTCTTCACAGCCAGCCAAATACACAGCCCCAAGAAAACTGGGTCACAGCCAATAGCCCGAAAACTACGCGCCCTGGACGAGAGTTCGTCTTGGCATTTTGGGTATTTATTGTGACATTTTTATAGCGAGCATTGCGCGCTCTCTGACACGGGCTCCCCCCATCAACTAACCCCCAAACCCCCCTCACTTGCCATGCATTGAACACACATCGAGCACTGGCGGGGCAAAGTTTCGGGCTGCATTTGGTGATTTCCTGTCGCGGGCGCTTGTCTGACATTTTTATGTTTTATTGTTTGAATTTGGTGTCTTTTTTTTTCCTTCGTTCGTTGCGTATTCAACTGCTGAAATTGTTGAATATTAAAGTGATTTAGTGTTTGCCGTCCGCCAAGTTGAAAAATTGTGAAAAATCGTCGGATAGGTGGAAAAACATGGCACAGACCGTAAATGCAAACAAAGGCACACACGCTCCCCGCTGCTCCATGCTCCCTTGGCCATGTAATCCATAAAACGTTTTAATTAATGACAACAATATGCGGCGTTGTTCTAAAGAACAAGAGGCGAACCGACACTCGAATAGGGACTCGGACAGGGGCAGTGGCGGGGGCAGGGGGATCGGAAAATTGGTGTAGAATTTGACATTTGTCGGAGATTTGTGTGAAAATGGCTTAGGCGCTTGCCTGTTACGAACCGTGCCTGTCATCGTTTATAATGTGAATGAGTTACGAGTGAATTTTCCATTGCGTGGGTATTTTCTTATCCAAAACCGAATACAGCACAAAGTGGAGGAGAAGTCAATTAAGTTGAGCCGCAAGCAAGCAGCACAAAGACAATAACGAGATCCATAACCAGAAACCAGGAGAACAACTATTCAAAAGTAGTTTGCTGAGCTGGCTTAGTTCCGTTTGCATGTCCATTCCAGCAGCTGACATACTTGCTAATAGCATGACAAATTGACGTATCGATTTGCATGTTTCGTCCGTCTAGACAAAGGAAAGTAATACAAAGGTCTAACCAAAACCGGAACTGCGAACAGGCGCACGCCAGCTTCAGTTGCTTTCCAACTGTCCATACGGCCAAGAAAGTGCCAAAGAAAAAAGGGTATCGCCGCATCGCAGCGTCCACCCCTTACAACTAGTCGATCAATTTCAATCAATCAACTGCTGGATGAATGCCTCGCTATCCCCATATCAAAGTCACGCTCCCTCCATAAACAAAATGCTGGAGGCCTGGACCAGAAGCACGCACTTAGCCATCACCAAAAACCTTTTATTCATTCAAATTGGAGCGGGAGCTGTCTAGATGGGAGCTGATGGAGATGGGGATGGGGTGGACGAGTGCGAGAGATCTGTGCAAAGTTTACACAAATAATTTGTGTTTATTTTAACAGCTACTACGACGCTTAATATCCCAAAGGCTCTGACAGCTGCGTCGCTTCCCATGCGGCACTTAATGGCCTCCAGCCGAAAGGAGACGACTTCAGCACTGCACCACTGTCGACAACTGGACCTCCACTGATTATGCAAAGGAACGTCGCGCGCATCAACTGCCAAGTGGGCTGGTCGTCCTGTAATGGTGCATGCGTCGTGTGCCAGCTTAAAGCCTTAAATGCCAGCCAATTATGAGAGCCTGGCCACTACGCGCACTCCGAGCAAATATAATTTTGTGTTTAACCGCAGGCATCCGCTTGCCCAAGCAGCGCCCCCTCCCATTTGTGGCCTGCGGTTGCCGAACTGACCCTGTATCGGCTTGGCCAGCTCATCGATATCAAGTTATTAATGGCTAATAAGCAGATAAAGAGACCGTGAGAGAGAGAGAGAGAGAGAGCACAATAAATGTATACAATCCGTAACAACATTATTTGGTAAGCAATTTGCCTTAAAATAAACCAGTGAGGATGAGGCGAAAACTATTTACGGTATACGAAATCGGAATGCTCTGCACAATAACTTGTTATTAGTAAAATTAATCCATCAATTAAGTTAGACACATATACATATATACACATTTACATATTACAAATGTATATCTATAATGGAATGTTAACTCCCAAATATTTCAACTCTGATTATTATTTAAATTTAATTTAAAGATATTATTTTGTTCTGCTTTCTAAATCTTCAAATAAAATTAAGATGGTATTTTTTTTTAAAAAAGCTCTTTAAATATGAAATTAACAAAAATATCTTCTTGTATCTATATATGCTTATATATATATCAAATATTTAAAACAAATTTTCCTTTCAGGGATATTCCTCAATAGACTAACTTGTAGCTAGTATCTATTAAATACTAAGACAATAAATCCCAATTTGTCTGCGGCTGGCATTGCCCTAATAGGTTGTGATTAACACACACTGACAAAGTTATCAAACTAATGATTTTGGCTAGGGTATCAAAATGTTGCCAGCGGCTCAAGTTGCTAAGCAGTGCTCAGTTCATCATATGATTACCCACAATCCTGCCCCATCCCCCATTTCCCTGGTAAGCCCCCAAAGTCGAAGGCCAAGTGCAACTCCCAGGCAATCGTCCATTGAGCAGCATCAGCCAAGCAGCCAGGCAAAGTCGTTCAAGTCCTTCTCGACGTCTTCGCTTTTTCTGCTCCTTTTGGCACGGGATTTAAATGCAAATTTCTGTCAAGATCGACGCACTAAATGCGACTTGCAAATTAATGAAATGAACCTTTAACTTGAGTTTAACTTGGCGCCTTTTGCCAGAGATAAGGCGCCAGCAGCAACAACAAGAACAACAGCGACAGCTACAGCAACAACAACGAAGCCGACAGCAATTGGAGCCAACATAGTAGCAACAACAACAATAACAACAGCAATATGAACAACACCAACAACAACAGCAACTATGAAAATGGAGCCCAAATTTAAACAAAGTTGATTATGCATGCATTTGGTATCAACAGCACCGAATTTTTGGCAACGCTCATTTTATAGCCACGCCCCCTTCTCTCCCTTCCCTTCCCTACATCCACCGACTTCCTGCAGAGGCACCGCAGAATTTGACTTTTGCATTTTGTTGCGCAATTTCGGGGCGAAAGTTCAAGTTGGTTCCGTATTCAGCTCTGCTTCGCCAGCTTGTTCTTTTCAGCTTAGCTTGGCTCTGTTCTGTTCTGTACAGTTCAACTCCGGGGTTTTGTTTGGGTTGTAAATGTTGGCTTGTTGGGTTTGGTCTAATTCGTTAGCCTGGCGTAAAGCAATTGCTTTATTGTCATGAAGTGCGAAAGTGGAAAATATGAAACTGTTTTCAACTTGCAGATGGCATCAGCGTCAAATTTGTTTCAAAACATTTTTAGAACTAATCAGTAAAAGAATTGCAGCTAATCTCTGGACAAAGCGCTTCAACTTTACAAAGTTATTTTAAAGACTTGGGCAAGAAATGAGCTCGAAAATAATATGAATTATATATAATCAAACTCAAATACGCATTGGCCTTCAAGCTTGAATGGAGATTAGAGCTCCCATTGCTTCCTTGAGATTTAACTTGCTAGCTCGCTTCAGCACTGGCTTAATTAAGTCGCATAGATGTGTAGTGGTCTCTGTTACCCCAGCCCTTACACGATATTAGCGCTTTTACATATTGCTGATAGTTGGTCCCATTTCATCTATTAAAGTATCTGGAAGACAAATGCAGATTGCTGTCAGCTAAAATAATTGCTTTGGCACACACACACACCCACATACACACACTCGAGCAATGACCGCACACCCCGGACACATCCTGGCTGTGTTGAGACCTATTTCCTGCTTGGAGTCAACCCAAAAGTTGGACGTTCGCAAATATATAAATGCGAAAGCATTTAAATTTGCTCAACTTTTGCGCTCCGATGCTTTAACTTTTGACACCTACGAGTCGGGCAAATACAACCCTAGGTGCTCGGATAGGGACGAGGGGTGTTATGTTGCTTACACAGGAAGCAATGAATTCATTCATTTGTTTACTCGCTCAAGTGGCAACTTCATTTTGTAAACACTTTCGTTTACATGCAACTTTTTTTGTGCACCCAAAAGAACTCAAAAACGGCAACCAATGTACGAGCAGCTACGGGATTGTGGAGCTGGTAAAGGATTGGCTGGGAGGGGAGAACAGTGTGGCGGTTGTGTAAGGCAGCCCACAAGTTACATATCCTTTTACACACAGCCGACCGCTGAGCCGGTCGCTGAAGGAGCGACCAGAGCGCGTCGCTGGCTCTGCGGCTCTCCAGCTGTTCTCTGCTCCCCGTTCCTTTTAGAGTTTCTCTTTGAATTTCTCTGGTTGTCGCTGTTGCTGTTGCTGTTGTTGTTTCACAGCTTCGCTTGGGAGTTTTTGGCAAAGTTTCGTGTTTTACTTTTAGTTTGTGGCTTTCCTGGTTTTATCTTCAACTTAATAAAATGCCGTCAACAGTTTTAAATGCAAATTTTCAGCTGCTGCTGCGACTGCGTGCGGTTGCAATCTCCGTGCCACCAACGACACCCCGCGCCTTCGCCACTACTTGGCACAAATGAGACTTGCAAATGATTATGCGCTTTGCTTGCATAAGTATTTAAACTTAGTGCGAGTGAGAATCAGGTCCCTGATCCCTCGGAATGCCAGTCAGGATAACTTAAAGATATTTTATCAATTTCTGAACAAGTTTGTGTAGCTTAAAAAGTTCACAAAGTGTTCTCCACATCCCCTTTCACCCATTCGTCTACCCAACCCTGCGTTTTAAGGTATGTGCGGTTTTAAACAAGTTGGCAGCCGGGGTCTTAAAATATGTGTTTAGTTTTGCAGTTAGTTGCAAGCGTTGTTGTTAGAAGGTCAAACACGTGTGGCTTGGGATAGTTTAAGCTGAGCATTCCTGCTTTACAGAATGTTGGCACTTTGTCCCAGTTAATGAGCTGGAAATGCAAAGTTTTTCAATGTTCTAGCTGTTGCTCCATGCCACAATTGAAAAGCAGTGCCAGTGACAAATGAAGTTGGCTATGTTGGGAATTAGCAAATATAATTTGAGTTGCTGCTGAAATCTTCCAGCAATGTTTTTAAATCATTCAAAATCAAATCAAGAAAGGCTTATATGTACTTATTTCATCTCATCTCCATTTTCCTTATTGCTAAGCTGGATAAAATAAAAAGTTTTTCTCTGTCTGTTTTGTAAGGATGCGGAAAACAATGCCAGGCAATCATATCCATATTTCATTTTGTTAAACAATTCAATTGAATTTGGAAAAAAACAGTAACAAAACACAACAAGTAACTTACTCAAAAGTGTCAAAGCAATCAACAGAGAAATGTGGAAAAGTTTGTGGAAAAACTTCCAAACACGTACACTGGGGCATGAGTGGGGTTGCATGGGTGACACGCCTCCGAAGAAAAACACTTCTAATTAGTGAGAAAATAAATAAATAACAAAAATAAAACAAGAAAACGAGGGATGGAACTGTAGAGCTATACAAATTTATGATAATATTTCACAAACAAGAAAGAATAACAACAAAAATACAATTGAAAATTTATTTAAATCAACAAAAAAATGTTGGAACATAAAGTAATTAAAAAGTTTGCAGCGCATTTATGGCCTTTGTTTGGGCCAAAAACAAGACAGCAAATAGACAATGAGAGATAGATAGAGATAGAGAGAGGAAAGAAAAAGAGAAATAACTAAAACTGAGAGAGATAGCATGCCAGTTGAAATTCAATTGTTTTGGGGTTAAGTAATCAAATGACTTTTTCAGTACGTTTTCTGTATTTACATGTCAGTACTGTCGTTTCTTTGTGCAATTAGTATACGATCTAGACATGTAGCGAGAGAAAGAAGCGATTCAACCTGCATGCTTTGTTGGCAAGTTGAAATAGTTGTCGCAACTTGGCGTATGCTTAATTTAGCTAAAAGCGTGCTTAGCAGTTCCACTCGCGCACTAAATCATTCACATTTGCATTAGCCACCGGTCTGCCACGCCCCCTAATGCAATCCGTTGGCAGCTTTGTTGCCAACTAACGAACCTATATAGCAACAGCTGCAGGAGGAGCAGCCGCCTTAAAAAGCGACTTGTATGAAAAAAAGAAGAATAGAAAGTCATAACTATAAAACTGAGAAACTGTGTTAGTCGCCGAGACGAAAAAAAATAAATAAAAACAATACAGCAACTGCTGGTGGAAACGAGCTAAAAACTAGCTAAAAGCTGCATTTCCGCTCGGCTTGGCTTCCATGGCTCCTGCGAAGTCCAAAATCGACATCGACGTCGTTGGCAGAGCTGCTCCATTGTGGCCTGAAAACTACAATTGCAGGCAACTCGAACAATAAGTTAAAGAAAAGTGAGGCAGCGTCGAGCGCTGCTTTTGCTTGTTACATTAAAAGCTTCCAAATGAGGTTTACTTTATGGATAATAAGTTAATTCGCTTGTAAATAAGTTGGTCAAACGGAGCTCAAACATGAGAGCGAACGAGAGATAGGAACAGAGACCGCTAATCACTTTGAAGTTGGCAACTCGAAGTTGTCGTTGTTTCTATAAGCAAACTCAACCAAGGAACTTCCTGTATCCATGGCATTAAGTGAAACTCTTTGGCAGGCGCCTCTTTAGCATTCCAAAGGCATGATTCATAATTTAAATTGCAATAACATTAATGCATGGCGAGGAGCTAAGAGCCAAATGCATTCGCAATTCCATTGCATAAATTGGCTCGTTAAATGTTTATTTATGAAAGTGTCGCTTGCCTCTAAAGATGACACCCAACTTTGATGGCAAATTTGGAGTGAGGTAAATGCATATTCAAATATGGTATATTCTATGAGTGTTAAAATCTAAATGCAAATCAACAAACTGTTTGGTTTGCGTTCTTTGACGCCTAATTAAATTCAAACCCACAATTAAAAGTTCGAAAATGTTTTTATGGGAAGTTGTGGCGCAATCTATGATATATTAGTGGCTTTTTAAAGCACAATATTGTTGCTAGTTAATTTAATTAACGCTATGCATACTTACTGTCATTTAAAAATAGATACAGACAAAAAAAACCGAGTTAATAAATTTGTGTAACATAATTGCAATTATATTATGCTTTAATCTTAAATTCATAAACGTTGCTCTTAAACTGGTGCATCAATTATTTAACAAAGTGTGCAGAAGTTTTGCAATATGCATGCCACGCCTACAGTCATGTGGGCACCCAGCCACCCACTCTCTCCCGTATTTAACGGTAGCATCCCACAATTCTATAGATGCGCATAAATACAATGAAATTAAATTAAATGCATACGTTGCGCATACGCCACGTTAACTGTTGCTCCTACATTGAAAACGTTGCAACGTAAACCAAGAGCAGATGGGAGGGTGAGAGTGGTGTGGGGGTGGCGTTTGGGGATGGGCTGGGTCTGCGGAGTAAACGTAAAACGTGTTAACGACCTCCATGGAAAAGTTTCGCCTCCTTTTGGCAGCTTTTGGTCCCGTTGCAATTTCATAAAATATTAAATAGAAACAACAAAATGCATGAAAAAATGCTGCTATGAGTGTGTGTGTGAGAGTGTGAGCAGGTGGGCGTGGCATGCCTGCGAAAATTATGTACTTAATAACAGCTTCAGCAACTTTCCTTTATGTTAAGGCATTTATGAAAATGCAAAACTCAGAGCCCAGCACTTGCAGCTGCTGCTGTTAGTGCTTCTTCTTCAGCTTATTTGTGTCGCGACACTTCACAAGTGGCAGTTTTCCATGACACTCTAGGGGAATGGGGTGTGGCCTGGCTCACACTTCTAGTGGCTAGTGCGAAGTAACTATAACATTGTCGAATAATGAGTGCAAGTGCTGCACAAGATAAGTTGAATAAATGTATTTTAACTTGCCGACTTTTACAACTTAACAGATGGCGAGGTGCTTTTCAGTTGAAATTAATAAAGCAATAAAACAAAATATACATAAACGCTATGTAATTGATATAGGCACGGTCGGTCAAGTATTGGTTTGTATCTGTTTATTTTAAGAATATTATATACTCTATTGTCATAATCATATAGTCGTATACATCGATATTTTTTGTTTTAATAAACCAAAGATGACCTTATCGCGTTTGCTTAAACAATTGCAGCAGCCGTTTCTGCATTGTTATTGCTTGTCCGTTTCGTTTTGCTTGCGCTTATGAACAAGGTGTTTGACATTTCGTCGTTTGAACTGGTGTGTGAAAAATTCCGTGATTCCTAAAGGAATATTAAAATGCATAATTCTGCTGCCGTTCAGTCTCGTACTGCCCCGTTTTACAAAGCCAAGGCAAAAGCTATTGATGAGCAGGTAAAACGGATGGCCAAAGCAATCGATCCGGAGCAAATTGTGCAACTCAGCGAAGAAGAGTTGGCTGTTCGGCTCAAGGCGTTGGAAAGTGCTCAGCAGGCATTTTACAATATGCATGATGCGTTGGAGGAGTTGGATTATGATGAAATCGGGAGTGAATTACGGGCATGTTTCGATGACTTATCAATATTAGTGGAAACTAGCTTGCGACGCGAAATTAACAAACGAAAGTTGTCGTCGCCGTTGTGCTCGACTATGAGGCAAGATACCTGCGGTGACAATCACACATTGTCTCAAAGCCGAAGCCGGGTGCCTGAGATCAAGCTGCCCGAGTTTAGTGGAGGATACACAAAGTATGCAGAGTTCATAGCGATGTTCTCTTCAGTCATTGATGCGGACTCAGGACTTTCGGATGTGGAGAAGTTTCAGCACTTGCGATCGTGTCTGAAAGGATCAGCCTCGGATAGTGTTTCTTCGTTGGAAATCAGCAGCGCTAACTATCCAGTTGCATTGGAGCTCCTTAAAAAACGGTTTGACAATAAGCGTCTCATTTTCCAAGCACATATCACGGAGATATTGGGATTAGATTGCATCGAGTCGACGTCAGCGGTAAAACTTCGAACCCTTTCGGATACGGTTGTTTCCAACATGCGCGCTCTACAAAGCCTGGGCAACGTTGAGCAGATTGCGGGATTCATTATCGTGTACAGTTTGCTGCAGAAATTGGACAAGGCAACGCAGATCAGTTGGGAGGAGACAGCAGCGATGGATACTATTCCTACTTGTGAGCAGTTCTTGGCATTTCTGGATCGACGATGTCAAAGGTTGGAAAATTTGGAACAAGCTATGGCAACGTATACGCCTAGCTCTAAGGTGGGAAAAAGTAGTCAAATCGTTAACACTAGCAGAAAGGCCTTTGTCGCTACTAACTCCAACACAAATAAATGTGTGTTCTGTGAGACCTTTGGCCACTTAATTTATAACTGTTCCCGTTTTGGAAATCTGTCTCCGCAACTGCGTTTTCGAGAGGTAAAGAAGCTCAACCTTTGCATTAATTGCCTGTGTAAAGGTCATCGGCTAAAGGAGTGCAGCTCCACTACCTGCAACCGCTGCAAGGCCAAGCATCATACGCTTCTGCATTTTGAGAAGCAGATTGACGGCTCTCAAGTTATCTTTGCTTCGCATCCGCCTGCTGCAAACCCTTCGGCAACACTTGTAGCCCAAAATCTTAGTCAAGACGTGGTGCTCTTGGCAACTGCTGTAATCAACATTAGAAGTCGTACTGGAGTTTTAGTCCCTTGCCGAGCGCTACTGGATTCTGGATCGCAGGTGCACATCATCACATCTCGTTTAGCTCAACACCTCCAGCTGCGCAAGCATCGCTCACCTACTTTGATCTCAGGATTGGGGGAGTCTACTGTTGCCTCAGAAGGCTATTCAGCCGATATAAGTTTTCAATCGCGAGCATCTGCCTACTCTGCCGACATCTCAGTTCTCGTAGCTCCATCTATAACTGGAAATCAGCCTAGCTACGATGTCGACACTGAGCTCTGGAATATACCCTCAAATATTCGCTTGGCTGATCCAGAGTTCTTCAAGGCGCACAAAATTGATTTGTTAATTGGAGCTGGCCTGTTTTTTGAATTGTTGTGTGTCGGTCAAATCAAAATCGCTCCTGGTTTGCCTATTCTTCAAAAAACTCAACTGGGCTGGATAGTGACAGGAGGAACTTCTTCAGCCAGCCCTGCCTCATTGATGGTCACTAGCTCGGTTATGATGCCAAATCCTAGCCCAGATCACAAGGAGGTAGAATCGTGTTCCCGTTTAGTCAATGAATCTACCAAGGAGGAACTTGACTGTGAAGCGCATTTTAAACAAACTTTTGCTCGTTTGGACACTGGCGAACATTCGGTTCGCCTTCCAGTCAAGCATGCTGTGGATCTAATTGGAGATTCGTATCAGCAGGCATATCGTCGTTTTTGCAACCTGGAACGCAAATTAGAACGTCATCCTGGTTTGAAGTCGCAATATTCAGCATTTATCAAGGAGTATCTGGATTTGAATCACATGTCTCTTGTGGAGTCGGACATGCTAAGTCGCTGCAAGTATTGTCTTCCTGCTTCTTTGCACTGTTCTTGGAATAGCTTGTGTGCCGATATTTGCAACACAGAGCAAATAAAACTCCCTCGACTGGTCGTTGTTCCAAAGGGCATCATCGAAGTTCATGGCTTTAGTGATGCGAGCATTGAGGCTTACGGTGGATGCATTTACGTTGTATCCATAACAGAGGGAAGGCGCATAGCTCATTTGTTGTGCTCTAAGTCTCGTGTGGCACCTTTACGAACTCTCACAGTACCAAAGCTGGAATTATCTGCTGCTGCACTGCTATCTCAACTTATTCGCGAAGTAGCTCAAATGAAGTTATTTAACTGCAGATACTATTGTTGGTCGGATTCGGCAGTTGTCTTATCCTGGATACGTGATGAGCCTTCGCGCTTCCAAACGTTCACGGCTAATCGGATATCTTTAATACAAGAGCTTACGACAGGAATGGAATGGCGCTACGTACCGACGGAATGCAACCCGGCAGACATTCTTTCTAGAGGAGCACTTCCAAGCGACCTTTTAGAATCATCGTTGTGGTCTCATGGTCCCGATTTCTTAACCAAAGGAGAGTGCGACTGGCCCGCATCATGTTTACCGGCCCGGACGCTTCCTGAGCTGCGGCAAAAGGTGCTAGTTACCATCTCTAGATGCTCTGATGTCAGCTTAGGATGCAAGTTTGCAAATTCTTTTCATAACCTGCGTCGTGTCTTCGGATATATATATAAATTTCGCAATCGCATCAGGGATGCCAGTCTAACGGTAGATTGGATACACAAGGGCACTCAACTACTCTTGCGTAGCATCCAGATGGCGAATCTGAGTGATGAGTATAGGGCTCTTCAAGACGGACGGACTATCAAATCATCCAGCTCTATTGCCTCGCTTACCCCATTCATCGATGAGTTTGGACTTCTTCGTGTTGGTGGCCGTCTAAAACACTCGAGCCTGGATTTCGATGCTCAGCATCCCATCATACTTCCGGGACATCATCCTGTCACACGCGCCATCATCATGCATTTTCACAGGCGTCAGCTGCATGCCGGACCTCGTTCTCTGCTTGCTCATATTCGGCTCCACTATTGGCCTATTGGTGGGCGTAAGACTGTCTCCAGCGTAACAACAAAATGCATTATGTGTTTTCGAGCAAAACCGGTCCTGGCTGAGACAATCATGGCTGATCTTCCCCGCGATCGTGTTAGTGGCTCGCATCCTTTCGCTGTCACTGGAGTGGACTATTGTGGACCGTTTTATTACAAGAGCGAGATTCGTAACAAAGGACCAGTAAAATGCTACATCTCGGTCTTCATTTGCTTCGCAACAAAGGCGGTGCATCTCGAACTGGTTCCTGATTTGTCAACAGCAGCCTTTCTCAATGCACTTAAGAGGTTTATTCTTACCAGATGTAAACCTGTTCGCATATGGTCGGACAATGCGACAAATTTCGTCGGAGCCAAGAATGACTTAGCTGAACTCAAGCGACTCTTCCTCAGCGAGAAGCACATTGACTCTGTCCGACAGTTTTGTGTCTCTGACGACATCGAATGGGAATTCATCCCACCTCGCTCACCACACTTTGGTGGACTTTGGGAGGCGGCGGTGAAGACAGCAAAATACCATTTCTATCGGTCGGTCGGACCCTCGGTTTTGCCCCTGGATGATCTGCGCACACTGGTTTGCCACATTGGGGCAATAATAAACTCTCGACCTCTTTTTCCACTTTCAGAGCACCCTGCAGATCTGGATGTGTTAACTCCTGCGCACTTCCTTGGCACTGCGCCACTCACACTTTATCCGGAGCCGGATGTCACCAAGCTAAACGTTAGCCGCCTAGATCGATGGCAGCGTATAGCTTATTATCAGCAAATTTTCTGGAGTCGTTGGCGTGATGAATATTTAACGCTTCTTCAGCAACGGTCCAAATGGAGAAAATCCTACCCGGGTGTTCACATCAACGATGTTGTCCTTGTAAAGGATGAAAACTTGCCACCCCTTAAATGGCCACTGGCTCGTGTGGTCGAGCTTGTTGCTGGTGCTGACGGCGTTTCCCGAGTAGCTGTTCTCAAGACGTCAACTGGAACAATAAAGAGAGCTGTGCGCAAGTTGTGTGCGCTTCCGAAAGAGGATGCTGTTGAAAGCCCGTGTCTTTCAACGGGGGGAGAATGTTTGGTTACGCAGGTGTCCGCGCCAAACAACAATTGAAGCAGCTTCTCTGTTAATATTGTTCTCTTTGATAAGTTATGCTCTGCGCAGCATAAAGAGAAATTTAACGTAAAGATCATAACTGTTGTTTTGCTAAGTTATGCTCATCGGCATTTCGTTTTGTTTGTTTTCGCTTTGCTTGCCCTTTGCCTTAGATAAGCGCAAGCAGCAGCTGCAATTCGGCAGCTAATTAGTACAATTTCGTCAATCGAGAATGCAAGTACAATTTCGTCATAAATGAAGACATTGCATTGATTGAGAAGGAAGTACTCAATTTTAAAAAGTTTAGGATATTTAATCTTTGTGCTTTAGGCGTACTTAGTTCCTTTCGGGCCTTCTATAAATCGTTTGGTTGAGCTTCGCTTGAAAATTGTATAAAATAAAATAAGTAATCTTTCAATACTAATTATAAATAATTGTTATTTAAAATATAATTTTAAATATTACAATATTTGTATATTTATATCAGTTGACTGCCGCTGAAAAAATAAATGTTTTTATTTATCCACGCAACCAAAGTTGGCCACAAATGAAGACATTCATTCGCATTGCTAAGGAGATGGAATATCTCCATTTAAAAGAACTAAGCAATTCCAAGCTTTGTGCTTAAATGAAGCTGTCTTTCTCTCTATCCTTGGCTGAAATATTCATGAGTATTTCGTGAATGCTGGACAAAGGAGCTGCTGGCAGAACTCACTGCTCACGTCCAGGACTCAATGAGCTGCAAACTCATTGGAAATTATTTGTACGTCAAACGATTAGAGGGAAAACTGTTTGTTCGCTTTGCTGCTTGGCTATTTGTCTGTTTGGCTGATTGTATGTTTGGCTGCTTAGCTGTTTGTATGATTGTTTGTCTGTTTGATTGTTAGACTGGATGCTAATGCTGATGTTTGGCAATCCAATTCAAGCAACAAACGGCAATTGTTGGTCGCATAATTACGAGGCGAACGTGAGGAAAGGCCAAGAAATTCAACTAAATGCCAGACAATTTGCCGGGTAACCAAGGGAAAGTGCAGTCGATTTGTCAGAGACGCGGACAACCCTTCAGTTTAACTTGTAGTTTGTCTCATGTTCTAAAACTAGAGACAAAATCCAGCGATTTCCTGCGGATTTCCGGCAAACAAATTCAGAGTTTGGTTTTGGTGTTGTTGTTGGTCTGGCTTGTGAATTTGTTGTTAATGTTGTTGTTTCTGCGTTTTTCGTTCAAAGTTTTCATCTATAAAACTCGGAATAAGCTAGTCCCAAGACTCCAGACTTCTTTCATTTTCGAGTGTCTGGCGTTGAGCGAAATTTCTTGTTTACGAGCAAATAGTTGTTGTTATTTTAAGTTTCATTTTGTTGTTCCAAGGACTCGGCTGTACCATAAACTTTACCCAAACCCCACACAGTCGAGGCGGAAATTAAGTTTCAAGGGGGGGACCATCACAGCCTTTTTATTCGTCCCATCATCCCATTCTTGGTATTGCGCTCAACGCCAGACACTTTTGCGCTGGGCGGCGATAAGTGCGATTTTTGACGATTTTGCTGCGTTTATGTTGGCCGGAGACAGAAGAAACTTCACTTTTCGGATTCATCTTCAACGCCACATCGCCTTTTTGTGGCATTTATTGTGCGAACTGCTTGAGACCACGGCAAAAAACTCTGTACATCGCCGCTTGAGACTTGTCTCTCAGATTGAGCTGAATTCGGGACGCGTTGAACTTTACGACAGACTTCGCTTCCATTTGGATTTTTTATTTGTACCTCAACTTTAATGACTTGAACTTGAAACGAATAAGTTCTGGACTTCAGGTTTTTTCAACAACCACAAAGTCGCTGCAAAGGCTGGCAATTGCAATTGTAAATACAATTTGCACTTGCATTGCTTAATCAAGAAAAACTTTTGACCACAGCTGCTCGAGCTTAATTACACAGAGTACTGGTTAAAGTTTTGAATAAGGAGTCTAGAAGGAGTGAAGTTGACTACTTAATCGCAATGGATTAAATTCAGGAGTAATGTTCAAGGAAGTCTAATATAAATTACGTACTTAAGATAAATTATTCTCTAATTAAATATATATTGTTGAAATAATTGCTTAAGAAAGTTTTTGAATAATAATACTGCTTGAAAAAAAAGCACAAAAGCCAATTTAAATATTTCCCTCACAGTTCTCAACTCAGTAGCAGACACAGCTATTATCCCAAGATTAGCGAAAAGAACTGCGTAGCTTATTTCAAGACGTCTTTGATCATTTTAATCTTTAGTCTGAAAATCACCTCAAATTACCTTTTGATACTTGCCCACCTGTTCCTCGACTTCAGCTTGAGTTTTTCCTCAACCACAATGTAGCCTGGTCATTTGCTTAATGTGGGCCTTAATGTATTTGCCCGACAGACTGGGGAGAGGGAGGAGAGGCCATTAATTACGCAATCATTTTTTTTGTTTGGTCAAAATGTAGCATCTGGCCTCCAGCTGAGCTCCGGGGGAGACACTGGCTGCCAATTGCATTAAATGCGCAGATATTTTTCAGTTCACGATTTTAATTCAATTTAACAATTTTATTTGATTCGACAATCGCCATTTTCGCATTGTTTCAGCGCTTTTTGTTTGCTTTTATGTTTTTTGCCAACCGCATGCGTCAGCAGTTTGTGTGAAACAAGAGACAGCGCAGCGGGCAAGTTAGAGGGAGAGGGAGTGAAAGACTAGGCGATGATATTGCATAACCAGCAGGAATCGGAAGCTGGAGAGCAGGAAAACGAAAGGCGCGAATCCGCAACCGGCAAGCGGGAAGCGGGCAACGGGAAGCGGGAAACTCCATTGTCAAGAGCTACACGCGTCAACAAGAATTTGGCAGCTGATTTGTTGATAGATGGAATTTTCCCACTGTCGCTGATGTTGCTCCACCGCATCCTATTGCCGCCTTCCCCCAGCGCAATCCTCAAGTTCCTCGTCCATTGTCAGCGCCATTTATGCGCTTCGCTGGGCATGAGTAGGGGGTGGTTGGGAAAAAAAACTTTCCCACAAAGCTAAAATTCTATCTGTCGACTGCCTGAGCATGCAAAAACCGAGAGCAATAAAAAGAAATAAACCAAACGGAACCAGAAGCAGAACGGGAACTAGGACTACGACCAGCCACAGGACACGCATGTGGGCCTCCACATAGAAAGATGGGAGCAAAAAACGGTCGTGTAGATGGCAGGCAAATCGTCGTTACGTATTTTATGATATTTCTCTTTTAGCAAACGCGCCGCTCAACCTCTAAGAGAAATCATTTTATTTTGCTGACTGTCGTTACTGAAATTGCCTACTGCCGACTGCCGACTGCCTACTGCAGCAAAGCCAGCAGCAGAGTACAACTGAACAGAGCAGAGCCAAAGAAAAGCCCAGTTGGAAATTTAATGCACTGCATTAAGAAATATTGAGTGAAAGAAGTTGGGAAAGGAATACATTTCAATAGGTCTTAGATAAGAAGTATAATCATTCGCTCAACTATTGAGAGAAAATACTATCTACATTTTTATTAAAATAAATTTATTTGGAAGCGAAATCATTAACTTAGAAAGTAACTGCAATAAATTAATTTATTTAAATCTTGTGCCATATGTATTCTCAGATTGAGTCCGTTTATTCTAGAAATAAGTTTGTTATCTGTTCTCTGCTCCAATTTTCTCATTTTCATTCTTGGGTACAGGTTCTGAATTTGAATTGTAAGTCAAAGTTCTTAAATTGCATTCAAGAAGGAAAAGTTGTATCAAGATAGTAAAATTATTGTAAGTTCCGCTCTATCCAATTCTATTTCTAGCCCATTCACCACTGGGTGTACGAATGTGCACCGTGCTTAGAGCTAGAACAACCCCAAGCCTTGCGCCACTACAGGCTCATCAGAAGCACACGCCCAAGTTGGTGTGGTTCTGCGTTTTTATATCTATTGCCGTACTTTCTATTTACTTTCATCACCGAACCGCAGTCAACGTCATGAGAATAATGACATAAGTGGCGTAAAACCCGAAAACAAAACAGGACAAAATAATAAAAATAACAACAAGTAAACCTATTTTATTTTGTTTTTCAATTTCTCAGGCAATTTTGCATAAAATTGGCTTAGCCCACGCCTGCCCAGCGGAACCTTGCGGCCTAGACGCTGTCCAGACATGAAACTGCCGTGATTTCCGAGCACGAACCCAACCTGACGGGAGGCAGGTGGCCAGGTGAGCGAGTGGCGGGCGGGGCGGGGATCTGATACACAACTATAAAGCTTTTCGGTTACGACAAATTCAATTTATTTTGGGCATATCAAAATGTTGTCAGTCGCTCGCTCGATTGATTGGGTTTGAGCTGGGCTGGTCACTTTTTCTCTCTCTCTAAACGCACAAATTGAATTTATTTGCTGCGAATTTTCAATGCACACAAAACACAATTTCAGCCTGCACCAGTTGCCAGTTGTCGGTTGATAGTTGCCAGGCAACATTTATGTGTATGTTGAGAGGACATATCCGCATAAGTTTGTCCGATAGATGAAAATAATTCGATTTGATTTTATTTGCATTGCTTTGACAGGCTTAAGAGGAATACCGCTGCTGCGGGGTGTATGTTTCTGGCTGTTGTGAACGATAGGCGAGTAATGCGCTTAATGTGCTGGCAAATTCGATATAAAATATGATTTGAACAGTCTGTTTGATATCAATGTACCTCTCATTTCCATTAACTTTTTTGTTCTATTCGTATCAGGCGACATTCTCTTTTTATTGAGGAGAACATCTGTTTTGCCAAATGAAAAAACCCATTACAAGTCAAAATTATTTACGATCGCCTTGGCATAATTTACGAGGGACTCCAACAAATGAACTGGAAACCACTCCAGAGACATTTTATGGTCTCATTTGAGTCGAAACACACACAGAAAATAAACGCAACTAATTGAAATATATGTGTATACGTTTTTTATATTTTTACGGCTGAGACGCACGCCTCCTGTGAGCAGCAGGGACAATGACGCCAGGACGACAGGAACGGGTAACCGTCCAGGAACGGTAATGTGTAGCTAGGGGTAGCTGGCAATTCAGGGAACCCGTTACGAGGGCTTGTTATTTTTTGTTACCTCACCATATGGCTGTTGATTTTTACGATGCGCCTTCCCCCACCAAAACTTAGAAGCTCAAGTTTCTGAAAGTCAAGACTGAAAAGGCCGTGGAATGGCTTCATTAGCCAAGTGATAGAACTGCTGTTTTTTACTTGGGATGCTGCCGTTTTCCATTTGGCATTTGTCGGGATGTTTGCCGTTGAGAAGTTGGCGACCATTTTATGATTAGTTGTCCTGTCGGTCCGACATGCCTGCTGTGCCATTTATTTCGAGGACCTTTTCTCCATGACACTTTTCATTTCGTTTCCATTTTTGCCGTTCGCTGGTAGGCACCATTAATCAAATCTTCGGCCTTTTCATGATGCATTTTTAATTCAATTTCGCACAAGGCCTTTCTAATGGCTTCGGGGCGTGGCACTTAATCGAATTTACCTACTAGATGCGGAAGATACCCTACAGCAGTCTAAAATATTACTTACTTTTGTCAATATTTGATTTAGCATTTCTGCCACTTTACTGACAGGCCGGCCTACAGGCAAAGGCAAAAGTGGCAATGGCAACATCAATTAAAGTGCGTGCCTTTTGATTGGTGTGGCAAGGGGAGGTGGCTTTGTGGAGGGAGCGCCATTTTGACAGCTACCGTGATGGATTTACAATGCGCCTCTACGGGGCGAGCCCACTCAGGTAAATTCAATTTCATTTCAATTTCAGAGCAATTTCATAAGAAATTTAATATTTAATTTTTCGGCCACAAAACTTGCCTTCCATCTGCGTAGGTGCCATTTGCCTCAATGCAAAGCCACCCTACCACATTTGGCTCTACATGTGACAGTAGAACGGTCCACACTATCCCCCACAAACAGTTTTTAAGCCAAACTCAATTTATTTTGGTAATAAGACAAAATAATGAGGGTCATTTGGCATAAGCGATACAGGCGAGCGGAGGCGGATGTCGTGGGGAACAGTGTGGGGAGCAGTGTGGGTGTGTGGGGACGAGTGAATAAGTGGGTGAGTGGTGCGTGTGTCCTTTAAGTTATTTGTTTGCACACATTTGTGCGCTCGCTTTGACAAATTTGTCTTTGCCACAAATTTGCTGCGTTATAAATTGAGATGCGGGCGAGGCGTTGCAAATGGCCATTGCCAACTTTTGAGTGGCACGTGGGGCCCAAAAGGACGCCCGAATCGGATGCTACACTTTCGAGTTGTGTAAGCGATTTATATATCTTTATTTTTATTTTTTTTTTGTCATCGATTCGCATCTAAAATTGATGCAGACTCTTTGCAAATAGATCAACAACTTCCTGTCCATTCCAGTGCATCCTTCATCGCTGTATATAAGCTCGCCAATCCACGAGTTTAAATATAATCAGCCACTTGAACAGATGCGCACCGAAGCAAATGTTTATCCGCACTTTGTTCCTCGATGCCTGCCACTCAATTCAATGCACACATTTGCTACCTCCCCCAACCACTCTAGACCCTATCAATTGGTAAAATATTACGCATACACAGCGCCACGCCCATATCGGCAACGCCCACACCAACGTCTATCATACAATTCGCCAATTTTCATTCAAATAAAATCAGCGGGCAATGGAAAAAAATTTCGGCGAAAGACAAGCAGAAAAAATATAAAAGAAAAAATTGGCGAAAATTTCAACATCAATGGAAATGCGCAATAAAAATCGTCTATAAAAATCGGCAATGCGCACACACATACACACAGTCACACACACGCTCGAATAGACTCGCATACTCTGGCACACGCACGCATACGATATATGCAATATGAGAATACCCGCATCCTCATCCAGTTTGGATTCCAGCATCAGCATCAGCTCCAGCTCCAGCCTCAGGATCGATGCCGTGTGCAAAAGTAAATGGCGCACTTCGTTTAATTTTTAATTCCGCTCAGCATTATCCTTGATTTATTTTATAGGCAGCCTCCATGGCAAATTCAACAATTATGACTTTCAATGTGCTACGCTCGTTGGCAGGCGGAAAGGCGGGTTACTTGGTGGCAGGTTGCAGGTGGGATGTGCTGGTGGATGGCAAACGGATACAGAAGCTGTTCAGCTGACAGCAGCTGCGTTGCAGAAAGTGCGCAATGGTCTCCTATCGATGGCGAACATCTCCCCCAGGTCCAACCCCTTTTGGTAAGAGGGATAAGCGACTGTCCACATCGTTAGCAAGGTTTTTCATTTCGCTTCGCTGTTTGTTTATAGCGCATTTGTGGCGCTGTCTGATTAACTGTAAATTTAATTTTTATAATTTTTTGCAAGTGCAGAAAGCAAAGAATATTTAAAGTAGCAGTCGACAAACAAATACCCTTCACTGAATTGTCATACTAAATCTATAGCTGCACACTTTTTTCTTAACGTGCACAGAATTGAATAGGGAATTATTATTTTTAACAAGAATTTGGCCTGTTTGTCGTAGGCTTTAACATAGTTAATACTCTCCGCGTGTAATATTTTTGGTTGGAGAAATCTGTGAATGCAATTGGTTGGTTGGTGATGTCGGTTCGAGATTGGACCAGCAGCAACTCTTAACAGGTTGCGTCTGTTGCAGTAGCAGTTTGTGTGCGGCTGGATCGAAGTTGTGGGCACATATAATTTCATTAGCCTGATAATCCATGAATATTGAGAGCTTTATATCATACTTAATTGAATACTACTGAAATATGTTGTAATGCTTTAAATGGCTTATTTGTGTTCATTTTTTGAACTATGTATGGCAACTATCCTTTCAGGGAATATCAAGTATTAAGTGTGTAGTACGCTGTGGAAAGTTTTTAATATCCTATCACCCCTCTGCCCAGCTGAAGCGCAGACCCATTTCAAAAGTTTGGCCACATTGTAAAGTTCAATAAATTTGCGAGACTCGCTTAAATAGGACAAGTAACACCAAATTTTGCCACCGAACTTGCTCGCATTTTATCGAAACAAGAACCGGCAGCAATGCCAAAGTAAACAACAACAATTACTGCAGGAAGAACAAGGATGTGAAAAGCCTACACAATTTCATTGCCGATAACCGGAAAATGTGCCCCAAACACATAAAAGCGGAAATCAAAAACTGAACGCGTCGCCGCGGGCGCTTTGAATTTCTTGCGAAGCGCCGATAAGCAGACAATGGAAATGGAAATGGAATGGAGCGGGCTGGTTAAGGTAGGCGTCAGATAACAGGTACCGCAAATAGATGACGCCCCCGGCTCGCTTTGTGCGCATTCGCATTTTAAAAAATTGTTCAATAATAATTAATGCAAGTTTGCAATTAAATGCGATGCATTCAAATTATGCTGATGACCATGACGGAGGAGCTAACTGTTCGCAGAACACTCCAGAGGTAGTGCTTAAATGGATTGTCGGGGGCTTACACACAAATTATCTGCAATTCAGCTTCAAATTTGTGCTGAATTGTGCAGACAAAGTCAGGCTTGCGTTAACCCCTTTTGGGAAGGTGAATGGATGTCGACGCCACTGTATTTTATGCATTATTGGCTGGAGCGTTGAGCGGCGGCTGTTGCCTTTTGTTTCTAGCCGCAACAACGAGAACAACGGCATTTGTAGGAGCTGTGCCAGTCGACAGCATTTGCCTTTTATGATGGCCGCATTTTAATTGAAACTGTTTTTGCAATTTATGAAGCGCATAACTTTAAATGGCACTAAAGTTAATTTTAATGCGGTTTGCCGCTGCGCCACTGGCAACAAAAGCCAACTCTATAAAGAGCTGCACGCCACTATGGGCGTGGCCATGGCTGTGGTCCTTCTGTCCTTGCATGCACAGATATTAACAACATAATGGCGGCCATTGAAGAGGCGAGGGCAAACAACGGCTGCGAGCGACAGTCGATTCGAAGAATTGGAACTTGAAGAGCAACTCTGCGGCTCTCTAGAATGTACATAAGTACACACAAATATGAGTGCCTGTGGTGTCGAATTCATATTTACAGTTCAATAGCCTGTCAGGCAATTAAACTGCTTAATTATGGTCTGTAAATGTCACTTTAGTTTAAATGCGATTAAGGCACATCTACTCCAACGATAATGACCAATAATAATACGACATTTTTATTAACATGAATACAAGTGAACGAACGGATTTAAATACAATTTATATTCGCTTTTATCGATGTAAATTCATAATTATAATCCAATTGTCGTTAACAACAACTACAATAAACAATTATTTATAAAGTGTTCAATTGCCTCATCGCGTCAGAATGCAACTGACATTTGATGCACTCTGTGGTTATCCAATATATGCATATAGTTTGCCACTCGATACACTGCCCAAGAGCTCGTTGACCACACTCGAAATTTCTCAATTCACTAGCGCATCTCTTTGTGGTTGGGGCCAATTGGTCCAAATGACAGCCAAGCTCATTAGATGAAATTGTGGCCAAAAATCAATTTAAATATTGGATATTTTGAATGTCCTGGAACCATAGACGCCGCTACTTGATCCACATAAAATCTATCTATTAGCTCTTTACGTTTGCCATCCGCCATCCGAACAATGCCTAATTATCGTAATGAGTTTTTGGATTTACTCTCTGTGGGGGCTTTAATAGATGGCCCACTTTGAAAATGGCAGCTTATGTTTATGCCCAAAATCTAAAATTTATGGTCCAACGCAGCCAAACTTTTTTAGATAAATTTGCCAAAAGCAGCGAAAGGCTGAAACTTTTCTAGAGTTGGTTGGAAGTGTTGGCAAAGTTTGGCAAGAATAATGCTTGATGTGCTCAGCGGCAATTAGCTGAAAGGTGGTTTTTCGCCAAATTAAAGTGTTAGTAAAAAAGGCAAAATCGCTCAACAGCGATGATTCGGAAATTCTGATGAGTTTCAGTGCGTAATGCAATATAACACAGGAAAACAGAGTTTTCAGTCAATAACAATCAATAACAATAAATAATCATTAAGAATGCTCAATATGTTATTTATTATAATATCATCAGAGAATAATTCCATACTTGCATAATGTCGACTCGGCAGCACTTCAAATCGATATCAGTTCCATTTGATCAAATTCTAATTAGCTGACCGATAGCCAAAGGATCCGTGCATTGGCTGCTGGGCAAAAGCCGCTTAACCGGTACTTAGCAGCAGGCAGCTAGTCTGAGATGCTTGTCAACTATTTCCCAATCTGGCAATTATGCGCAGTGTCCAGTGTGAACTGGTCACACCTTTTGGACCACAACACACACAGTTAGTAGCCCACGTCAAAGTCGGGTGGGAGCCTGAGGTTGCGGACGTTGCGCACGAAAGTGCCAGCAGGATGTCATCAACATCAGCATCAATATCAGCAGCAGCAGCAGCAGCCGCAATGCACAGCAGGAGCTTATGCCCCCATTGAGGATGGGCTGGTGCGTGTTTATAATATTGGAAAGCGTGTAATTTTGATTAAGCCTACCGGTCACGCCCACTCCACCAGACGCCCACTTATCCAGTAATCAAGGCAGCCACTAAACGGACGTGCAACTAATTGCTACTTAATGGACACCTGCTGTGCCCGAGTGTGATATCTGTCAAGAATATCATGGGTCCTCCAACTCTCTCACAAGGGGTGGGGCGGTGGGAGGAAAATTGCCTGCAACAGTCTGTAAAGAAAATTGAATTGCAGCTGACAGTCAACAGTTCTCGGGAAATTTGTAATTTTCTTGGAATTATTCAATAATTTTGAAATGTTTGTCGCGTAAGGGCGTGGCCTTTATGTCGCAACCATTGACTTTAATGCGTCGTCTTTGACCCTGTCCCGTTTTGGGCTTAGGGCGTGTTGTGTCGTTCGCCCTATTGTTGTCGGTTTTTTGCCCGTGCTCCATTGTGAAAAGAATGTACAGACACGAAATTAATCTCCTGTGGTTTCGCACACAGTTGCGAATACACATAGATAGAGGGATAGAGGTGAAATAGAGACTCGGACGGATAACACTGCGTATGTCTAATGCGTCTCATGTTGCGAGTGAATTGCTGTTGCTGTTGCTGTTGCCACAGCCACCTATTCATGGAGTTAACAACGAGAAAAGCAAAAGCTAAATTAAATTTTCGCATTGTGAGCAAATTTTAGTTTCCTTTTTTCCTCATTTTGTTTTTCATTTGCGAGTAAAATGCTGAGACGGACTGCCAACCAGCTAGCCAGCCAGCCAGCTAGCCAGTCAGCCAGGCTTGCTGAGCTGAGCCACATTAAGCTGATTTGCTTGGCTCTCTGTGGATGGGTTTGGGTTGCCGCAGTGCAACTTTTGGCCAGACATTTGCCACGTTGCGTATACGACGCGAGCAGCGCTTGGAATTATTTCGCATTAGCTGCCGCAGTAGTTAATTTTAATACAGCATTTTAATTAAGCGCTTGTTGTCTATGGCCATACAATGGTTTTCATCGTTCCCTTGCCACAAAAAAGTCTCTGTTAACAATGTTGCTGTATGACTGAGAGATACCCAGGACTTTTATCTGTTGCTTATCGCTGCATTATCCATTTTAAAGATTGAAAAGTTAGCTATAGATGATTAACATTGTAGAGTTTGTTAATTAGCACTGGAATACATGTAAACAGTATAATTTAAAAATTGTTAAATTTGATAGGCTAGCTTGCTCCCTTCATTATTACAGGGTATACAAATGTAGATCGTTGCATTATATTGACCAAGGATATTGAAAACTTTTTATTAGCCAACACAGAATTCATGCAGGCAATTGGCCAAGTTATTTAAACTTTTGCCAATACGGTGTCAGTCAGGGCATCATTGAAGGCATCAAACATGGTTCATTGCCTGACAGCAGTGGCCGAAAGTACACAAAAGTCACACAACATTAACTTGAACTATGGCAAACTTTCGGACTTTGACAAAGATGCGAAGGAATCCTTTGGACGGGACGCATAATCAGCGTCAAACAACGTCGAGAGTTTCGTAGTAGAAACTTTTCAAAGCTATTTTTGACTGTGGTTAACTAAACAAACACAAAGTGCTAGAGAAAACCAACCCAACCAACAGTCTTTCGACCCAACAAAACTGTCGCCAAAAGACGAAAAACTTCATCTTGATGCGGTCGGATTCAATTAGATGCTGCTCAGTAGCGACCAAGTCCCAGACATGGCTTCAACTTTGAGTCGGCATAAAAAACGCCAACAAATCTTTCTCCAGTTGGCCATTTGATTACGAAGCGTCTTGTGTGCCAGTCAACCAGACAGACAGATAGACAGCCAGAGTCTAAGGCCAAGTCGGAATGGGCCTGTTTAGGCCAACGGTCAGTTAGTCAAAAGTCTAAATTACATTGACTAAGGGTCGCTGCTGTTGTTGCTGCTGTTGCTGCTGTTGTTGCTGTTGGGCATTTGCATTTGCGCCCACAAATATCCGCAGGCGTCGTTGTTGCTGTTGTTGCTGCTGCTTTTATTGTTGTGCTTTATTAAAGATGCATAGTTTGAAATATTCAATCAACTTTGGGGCAAGCAACTGACTGCACCGAAATTGGCAGCGCAGTTGCCTTTGCAACATTGTTGCTGCCATCGCAGCAGTCGCTGCTGTCGTTGTGTTGATTTATGCAACGTTGACGTTGACTTTGCTGCAAGTCGCATTGGTCGATGGCTCGATGCTTGATGGACGTTGGACGTTGGATGGTGTAATCTGGTGGTTGTGCGACTGGTACGGTTCATGACCGGCCTGTGGCCGTTGCTGTGACTGTGACTGTGACTGTAGCTATGGCTCCGGCTGTGGCTGCCTTTTGCCAGGCCAGTCAGCGACATAGGCAAATATTTTGTAGCTATTGCTATACGTAGTTCTACTCTGCTCCAGCGCTGCTTTGTCGTGTGTGTCCTGCAGGCATTCAATTATGTTGTGCCAGCAAGTCGGAGCCTCGACTGACGGACGGACTGCCTTACTGACTGCAAGGCAGAGTGAATGTATGTGTGTGTGTGTTTATGTGCAAGTTAATTTGTTATTCAAATTCGTGTGTTATGTATTGTTATTAGAGTGAAAATTGTTGTTGCTGTGACTGCACCCTGGGAGAGTGCATTGGCCGACAGGCAAATGTTGTTGTTAGTAACCAAATGACATGACAAGTCGATTTTTCAGGAGTCCATTGGAGTTGGCAATTCTATTTCGATTCTTCACCTTATTTAAACTGATGATAATATACTATATATTTACAAATTGCAAATTACAAGGATAATCGATATTGGCAGTAATATGAATGCTTATTTGATGTCACACAGACTGCTATCCACTGTCAAAGAATATGGAGATATGATTTTAAAATATTTGCCTCTATGCTTGTTATTTCGGTCATTTCAAATACAAAGTTGTTCGAGTATATTCTTAGAATTTCTGAATTCTAATGCTTCAAATCCTATTACACACTTTGAATACAAGATTTATTTATGTATTTATGTGGCCTGTGTAGTCATATGATAAATATAATCAAGAAATCCTGCTTATCGCCACAATTTATGTTTATGTGCTTTAACAATCGAAACCATTAATTAACTGACTTGCTGCTGCCTGGCAGTGGTTCCCCAGTGGTTCAATCATTTACCTTGACACCCGGCGACAACAAAAAGAAACCCTAGGAAAACCTCAACTCGAACACTAGCCCCTGGTTTACCCCCATCCAGTCTGAGCGAGAGCCAACTATTAAGGATTAAAGCTTAGCCGTCTGGCAATACGTCTGCGTTCTGGGTCTGAATCATGTTCCGGGTCTGGCAGTTGTCTAGTCTGGCAACCCCAGCGGGAGCACCCACACAATAAGGTAAGAATGCGAGGCTAAGCGGATTAATTTGTTGACGTGTTGCTCAATAGAAAAGCGAGTAAAGAGTAAAGAACTAAAAAGCCGAAGCGAAAAGAAAACCAGTAGTGAATGCAGAAGGAAATCCAATAATAATTATCGACCCCAATGCCTCGATGAGTTGAGAAATTTACACAACTAAGGCAACCGCGACTTTATCAGCTGTCAGCATTAATTAAAATGTTTTCATATACTCCAAACTCGTCTATATATCAACGGCGGCGGCGGCGGCAACGACTGACTTCTAACACCTTTCAAACTCCAACGGGCGGAAATGTCTTCGGCAATGGGAATCAAAACACGCAACACAAGACGACATGGCATAAAAATGTCAAACTCCCCATACCCCATCTCCCAGCCGAAAGAGTTGGAGATTTCAAATTTATTTTGGGCTTTGAATTTGTCGCCGCGTTAGAGCAAACTAATTTTTCAATATCTGCTCGGTTGAATGGAAATTGTCAGGATTAAATAATCGATTTCTAAATTTAATTATTTTTACCTTGAAAGCAAATTTGTTTTTTTTTTTGGTTTTCATTTTATTCTTAATAACAAAACTGACAAATATTATATATCATTCATGCCTGAGAATTTAACAATAAAAGTCAATTAAGTCAAAAAATGCATTCGACTTTTAACCAAAAGTCATCAGCTTAACACTGTAGCCACCGATGTTTGGTTAGAACTTTTGTTAAATTTTATTGGGGCAGCGTTCGTGCCTCAATGTCAAGTGCTCGACAGGTTAAATGGCGCAACGAAGGCCTGTCAATGAATAATTGAAATCCAGCGATTGACCATCGTTTTTTTTTAGGGGTAATTAAAAAACTTTTTCAATATGCCTCCGACGAGTGTCAACTCGTGCAATTGATAATGTTTTTTTCTGCTTTTTGGTTTTCTGTTTTTAGCTTTTGTCAGCCGTTCCGCTAATTGTGAGCTAGGTAGAGGGAAATGGAAAAGTGCAGTGTGGAGAAATTGCTTGGCTGACGTAATTAAAATGCCGTCAAGCGGAGTTTTGTGCACTTCGTAATGTGCAATTGATGCGACAGGCCGTTAACTGCAGTCCCGCATACAACCGACCACACTCCAGCTCTTTTCTCCAGCTTGTCTCCAGATTTCTAATTAAATGAGCCAACGGCCAATGCAGCGACACATTTGTCTTGAGTGTCCGACAATTTTGTGACTTATGACGACTGCAGATGCAGAGCAAGACAGAGAGAAAGAGAGGAAGAGAGAGAGAGAGAGGGAGAGCGATAACACTCCGAGTGGAACACCAACTCCAACAAAAATGGAGGATGGGAAAGAATAGCCAGCGTCCGAGTGGAGCAAGATTTATGAGGTAAAAGCAATTAGAAAGTGGCATCAACAAGCGATTGCAGTGGGGCACTATTAATAACGTTTAAGAGCTACGGCAAGGGTGAAAGCTCAAAGCAGAGAGTGTAATAGTGAGACAGAGATAGAGAAAGAGAGAAAGAGGGATACACGGTTGAAAGGTTATTTAAGAACAAGTCAAGCAGCCACATTCCGTGAGCTAAACATGATAACCTTTTCTGTCTCTCGTACATTTATTTAATATAATGCGTGTAATTTGATTGCCTCAAGTCAGCAGTAATCCTCAATGCCCTTCGAATTTTCCAATCTGCCAATCGATTCATTTTCTTCTTCAAATTCCCTCAGTAGCTCTTGTAGCAGCTCCAGTTCAATCTTGATGAAATCCAGTTGGGCTTCCATATTTTGGGGTCGAATATCGGTACTAATACCTGTGATTTAAATTTCGATGAGCTCAGAAAAATTCAAATATATTTAGAACTTACCGCGTCGGCGACAAAGAATACCATATAATGCATTAACCGCCCCAATACTTCGCTGCTTGTCCAAAAAGTTGGCGGCTATAACATTCTTAGTGCGCGCAAGGATTTTTTCCCATCTGAAGCATAAGGCACGCGATTCATTATAGGATCGCTCCAGCTTGGAAAGATCGTTCTTGAGGCCCAGCACGGTAAGAGCCGCCTCGTTTGTTATTTTAACCATGTGCTGACGCATCTCCTCGATCTCCTGCAGCTTCTTGTTCTCCAATTCACTGATCTCGATCTGGGCGAGCACTAAGCCATAAGATTGTAGTTAGTACAAGTTTATATTGACGTCTGTCCTACACTTACTGAGTGCATCGCAACGATCCATGCAATCTTTGGGCGAGGTGAATATATCAGAGATCTTCACCACCTCCTCGAGAACCTTCTCGTAGGGTTGAAACTCCTCCACGGTGCCCTTGAGCGCCTCGCGAAAAGTCGTTAGCTCGCTAATGGAGGTCTTGAACTTCTTAATGTCCTCGCTGAGCTCCTCGTGCAACTGCTCTTCGTCGTGGATGGCCTTCTCAGCGATTCGTTTTTTGTCAGCGCAATCCTTGATGAAGCTGTTCACGTCGATAAAGCGTTGTCTGAGTTCTTCCTGAGTCTTGTACATCTGTTTCACTCGATCCTCATTTATCTGAGACTGGCGCTTTGAGTTCTCCAGCATTTCCTGTTGCAGCTCGAGCATTTTATCATGCTCCCGAGTATTGTGTATGTGGAGCAGCTTGATAGAATCGCCGGCGGAATCCACAAGCGGCGGCTTGCTGTTGAATGTTGGAATGTGCTTAACAATGCCTGCTTCTGGCGGATTTATAAACGAATCACTTACATGAAATACTTGTCCTGTATCTTCGACAGCAAGTAGTCGCCCACCGCCTCCTCGGGCCGCAAGTCCAGATTGCCCAGGACATCGAGTGTCTTTGTTGGCTTAGTACGTGGCATTCCAAAATTGCTATATAAAATAACGAGAAAAATAACGAGAAAAATAACTCAGTAAGTGTTCAAAGTGCATTAAACACTATAGATTAAATGTATAAGTAACATGTTTAACGATGCCAACCAAGCTGAGTTTTATTTTCAAAGTGAATTGCAGAAAAACAAAAACATTGGTTGCCAGGGCAATGATGAGTTGATGGCAACGAATGTTTATAACATTTATCCATGCTTGGGTGGTTTGTAACCTGGTAACCAGGTGACATCAGAAATTCAGCTTTTGCCGACAAGCAATTTACTTAATCATCTTCGGGTAAACATATTTATTTTAATGCATCCGGCAATCATCTGCTTATGTTCGAATGTAGCTTATACTAATTTTCATACAGTATTATATAGAATTACCTGCAAAATGTTTAAAGAACAGCGCAGTTTATTCAGATTTTTCAAGCAAAACTTCAAATCATTAGTCACAGAGCTTCAGTTAATTTAATTCAATTAATACCCTTCCGTCATCTCTCTAACTTTAGTTCACTAACTTTCTTTGCCTACAACTATCATATGTGTGTTTATTGTCAAATATTTAAAACCTGTTCACATTGTTCAAACCACACACAAAAACAGATCATTGAAAACGCATATCAATATTATATTTTTGTCAAATATAGTTCGCGTACAAGTTTCGAAAAATGCCGCGCCGTAAGCCCACCACGAAGACCGATGTCCTCGGCAATCTGGATCTAAGTCCCGAGAAGGCGGTGGGCGAATATATGATATCTCGCAAGCAGGAGCGCTTCTTCGTGTAAGTTCCAACTGCTCAGTCTGCCAGGTTGAGGGACTCATCCTCGTCCTATCCTAGGAAATCGCCCAACTGGGACTCGGCTGGTGACTCCGTTGAGATGCTGTACGTAGCCAATTGTCGCGAGCATGAGAAAATGTTAGAGCTGCAGCGTCAGCAGCTAGAGGATGCCCAGCACCAGGCGGAGCTGAATGATCAGCACATCGCACAGATGTACAAGATGCAGGAGCGGCTGAGGAAGCGCTTCATAGAGGTGAATGGCTTTATTAAGGACTGCGCGGACAAAAAACGTTCTGCCGAGAAGATCATTCGAGAGCAGGAGGCCCAGCATGATGAGCTGACCATTGGCATTGATGAGATCAGAAGATCACTCAGCTCGCTGAATACATTTCGAGCTGCTCTCAAGAAAACTGTAAGCGAGTTTGTGCAATATGAGCGAGTCCTGGATGATGTGGTGGACGCATCCGATATTTTTGTATCGCCCAAAGATTGCATCGATCGCTGCGATGCTTTAAGTGAGTACATCTTAGAGAAGCCTTATACTGTGCTGAAATTTTTGCTGCCCAGTGCTTGCCCAGGTTGAGATCACTGAGCTGGAAAACAAAAAGCTGCAGGAGATCGAGGAGATGCGCAAGAGCATGGTGAAGATTACCAATGAGGCGGCTCTCACAGTGCTGGGCCTTAAGAATGATCTGGCCAAGCTGGAGCGATCCTATAACGAATCGCGCGCTCTGGGCCTCAAGTGGGAGAAAACATTGAGCATCTGCAAGGACACTGTAAGGAGCAATGATTTGGACAAGGAGCGTGCTCTCGATGGCATTCAAATAATCTATCGCATGCTGTGCAAGCGTCGTGGTGCGTTTCTCCTTGAGTGTCTTATAACACCACAACACCCTAGACTTTCTGACCTGACAACGATTTTCACGTAGATATCGACGCCACTTTTAATAGGCGCGAAGTGGAGAAAAGCTTAGATTTTATTAAGCGTGAATTGGAGCTTCTAACGCTTGTCTTGCACGAAATGGACACAGACAAAGGCAAAGGCGGCAAATCTGCCGATGCCGAAGAAGAATTTATGTGTGAATAATGATTAAAGTTAAAAGTTTTGTGAAATCTCTTGAGCAAAAAAAAAAAGGAAAAAATACTGTCTTACGTCATATCACTGTCTTAAAGACTTTTATTTAATGTCAGACTAACCGTTAACTACCCTCTACTCCCAAAACATATGTTTGTCTCATAAATTTGGGCTTAGACCCAGCCAAATCAAATGACAATCGATAAAAAAAACAGACATTTAAGAAGAATATGGAGAAATTCTCAAGTGGCTGTCGATTGGGGGGCGAATAAATTTAACGTTTGTCGGCAACTCGACAAATCGAATCTCTTGCATCTTTCCATTCAATTGGCAATTGGATTCCATGGCCGGAGATAATCTAACTTAAGCACAGATAATTCTTTTATTGGAACATTTTGATTTCGATTTGTGTCCTCGCATTTACAACTCGAACCTCGTTGCTCAAAGCTCGATGCTCAAGAAAGGAGGCACGAGTCAGAGAACTAGCAACTAATTTCATGCCGCCGTTGCCACGCCCACTTCCATAGAAGTTTCGCCTCTTTGGCTGAGATGCATTTGGATGGGAAGAGGGTGTGTCGATTGTCTTTATTCAATTTACTTTATTTGATTTGCGACTTTTGCCGATATCTGCCGAAGAACTTAGCTCGACGAACTGGGAACCAACTCTCGCCTAAAAATCAAATCAAATTTGCCAGCAGCAGAATAAAATGCAAAGAAATTTATTTTCCTTTAGAAAAATTGTGTAGTACGTATTTGTGTGTAGTTGGTAAAGTCAACGTTGGCTTATTTAAATGCCGCCATCTGACCACCCACAACTGCCGCCCGGGACAGGACTCGTTTCGGTTTGTGGTCCTACAGCGTGTCGTGTCCCCAAGCAGCGAAGCGGAACGAGGCGAAGCGAGGCGAGGGGCAGCAATTACATTAAGGCACAGATAGTTTCGGTGTTGCCCCTTTTTGTGTCGTGTTGTCGCTTTTTGGACAATTTGGCTAAGCACTTAAGATTTGTTGCCTGTCATTTAAATAATTGAAAATATATCAATTGTAAGCAATGCCGAAACGAAATTGATGCAAAACCTGCCAAATTGTGTTCTATTGTTCAGGAACTTAAGATGGAAAAGAATATTTTGATCGTCGCATTCATTGGGAGCAGATGGGGAAGTCCGTGTGAATTGTTTGGTGGCTGTCCAACCTGTCGCTAGCGCTAAGTGTGTTGATGACAATAAAGCCTAATGGCATTCCCTGTTAATCCTTTAATGGCATTACATTTTACAGTCTGCAAATTAAATAATAAGCTCCTTTCAATCGTAGTTGGCAACGCGTGGCAGCAGAAGAATAATTTTCCAGCAATTAGCGTGGGTTGACTTAAATGTTGTGGAACGAAGACAAGCAATTCACTGGCATCCAAAATATCGAAGAATTGTTCAAATTCCTATCTAACTACACATAAACTAGGCAAGTCCTATTCAAACACTAAACAAACGACCAACTCCCTTTTACCCCTACTGAATAATAGTTGTTGAAACTTTGCTGGCCACACACGATTCAGTTGCCTTTTAATTTCTTGCATAGTAGACGAAACACTTAACTTAACTTTACAAGTTCTTAATGTGCCGGCCAGACAGCTGAGGTACGGGTGTGGGAGACAGGAAGGGTAACCCAAGAAGACGTTGCGACAAATGGCAACTACAGAAACAATTCAAGACAATGGCAATGCCAGAGCAATAGGAGCAACAACGAGCAGAGAGAAACGAGACACAATTAAATGCTACTTGAAGTCAAAGACAAAGTTGGCTTTAAGGCAGTTTAAAGTGAAGGCTGCTTGAGTGGCAGGCAGAACGGTAACTGCAATAAATGTCGTGCGATTACCGCAACAACAACAACAACAGCAACACATGGAACATCTACAAAGACGGGAGCAACAAGAAGGCTTCAAGTTGATTAATACTATAACACATGATTTATTATGCCTGTCAATTGACAGGCAGGCACGCAGGCTGGCAGGAAGGCAGGAAGGCAGGAAGGCAGGCAGCCAGGCAGGAAAAGCACATTATGAAAGCTGGCTGAGGCGCTTCAGGCGGAGATTGGTATCGGAATCGCTTTTGCTCGTGCGCCTGTGATAAGATGGCAAATCGGCTTAAGCTCAGGTTCGTCTGCCGCATCGCTCCCCTGCTTCGCCCCATCCCATCCCGACAAGCAAACAAACAACAATCGTCATCATCAATTCAGTCAGCGACATTAATATCCTCTCGGGCGGGCCAAAGCTGTCGTCTGACATTTGTGACACCTGCATTGATTTGTCTTCCTTTTTGTGCCCGGACCTGGGTCGCCTCACCGAGGATCTCCCTTAAAAGCCACCTGCCCGCCATTGACTGAGTGCCTTTCATGTCTTACAAATGCCTTTTTTATGCGCTAATATCGCTGTGGCTTTTGGGTAGCAACTTAACTTAAATTTGGCAACCAACACCAACCATCCACCTTTATTTAGAAGTCGCAAGTCGCAAGTTGCGTGGTAAGCGGCAAAAGGCAACAGGCAACAGGCCCATTAGTGCCAGGTTCTAATGGCCTAGACGACAAGCCGCTCGCAATTACTACTACCCCCAAAAAGCAGCAGCCACTACAGAAGCACTCATTCTATTCTTAAGTACCTTCGCATAGTTGATAATTTATTCATTTGCCGACATCAGCAACAACATTTATGGACCTCAGTTGCTCAAAGTTAACCGCACACTGGCACACACACTGGCACACACACTGGCACACACTGCCAAACACACACATGTTTTTAAGATGTAGTAGCTATGCATAGAGAACTTGCGACAGGCAGCTACCCTTAATGACTTCATTAGTGGAGCTGAGCAACCACCCTTTTTCGACAATGCCTGCAATCAAGTCGACTATCTTAAGTCCTCTGATCCGCCCTGTTTGTGCGGGGCGAGAGAGAGAAAAAAAATGTATCTTAATTTTTAATTTGATTGCCAGGCGTCAAAAGCAACAGCTCAGACAATTGAGAATTATGTACGAATATTCTTATAGTATAACAGCTGTGCCATTAGGTGACTGCAAGAATTTCCACAAAGGGCCCAACCCCTTTTCCCGACAGATTTTTCAATTGAATTGCGGGCCCTTTGTTGGGCCTCAAGCTACGAATACAAACGTTGTATTTAACTGCGCATTTTATAAGCCTACGCAATTTTTTCATATCATTGTTAAGTTGTATTTTTTGAGGGGTGTAGAGGGGTTGGGGTGTCGGGCATTTTAAAGACTCCGCACAACTGTTGTAAAAATTGGAATTGTAAATTTTACACTTATCAAGAGGCATTTGTTGCCTTTTATTGAACCGAATTGCTGGGCATATGTGTGCTCCCTTTTTTCACTCTTGATTACGATTTGCATAAAATCATCGTTGAGACTGGGAAATTATGTTCGGTTTTTACGGCTATTGAACCGGGTTTAAGGAAGTGAAATGTTGCTGTTTATGGTTTCTTTTGTAATTCCAAAATAGGCTATCTGGGCACATAAAAAAGGGAGCCACAATGGCTTAGCATAGATGTGAAGCAATATTTATTATACTAATGATGGCACAGCAGGTATGTAAATTGACCCCTTTATTTCCTTGCAACAAAAATAAGAAGCTCATCTCTCTGGGATGATCTAGTTGAACTTGGATAGGAGCCAGCGACCTTTAATTCTGTTCCATGTCAGTTTTAAAATAGCTTCTGTTGCTGACTGATATAAAGCAGAGAGACATCTCAAGCAGAGGCCTTTTACAATGACAAGCCTTCATCCCTTCGAGCGTCTGCCTCTTGGGCGTGTAAACATTTATAAATATTGACAACTTAAAGTGAAGTTTATAAGTGACACGAGTCTGGCTCCGGACACCCCTCCAAAAAAGGAAGCTTTTTAGGCAGGGCAACAGCAATAATAACAGCAATAACAGCAACAACAACAACAACAACAACAACACTTGTGGTCAATCTTGAAAGCCTGTTTGATGGTTACCTCATGACTCACGGAGCCAGCTGGTGGGTTGGGTAATAAAGTCCGCTACTTGAAACTGTCAGAAGTAAGTGCGTGTGTCAGCCAGTCGTAGGGGGTGTGGCGGGGCTGGGGCGGGGTTTGTATCGGGCAAATAGCATACAGAGAGAAAGAGAGATGACTTGATGAAAATATTGACAAAGCAATTTGCTTGTCAGACAATTAAGCGTCTAATTGGATGAATGCATGGCCACGTGGTAAGAGGTAACAGAAACGATATAGAGAAAGAAAAAGAGATAGGTAGATAGAGAGAGTGAGATAGGAAGTTGTCGGCTTAAACTTTAAACAAGTCTAATGCCCTCATTTCAGTGCTAGACGAATGCGACAGAGCTAAGGATTTATGTGCAGGCAGGCTGCGATATCTGCAGACAACTGAAGCAATAATCACAGGACAATAAATTTCAAGTGCTTTGCTCTACCATAAAAACACAGGCTAAAGCCAAAGCTAAACACGAGGCGGCAGTTTTTAATATATATAACTCAGAGATATGCTAGCAGAATGACAGCTGTACGGATCCGGATCTGGACACTTTGTCACAAATGAAACAACGTCGAGAAGATGCAAAAATATTTCAAGTATATTATGGCAGCTGAGTGCGAGGCGACTCTGTAATAAATTGGGAGCGATAGAGAGATAAGGGCTGAAGGGGAAGGAGCTGCATCTAGTTGAGTCCACAGCTGCTCTTAGCTCAAGGACTAAGCGGCCTGCAAGGATTTGCACGCAAGTGCAGAGAATTTGTCGCTAAAGATAAGTGAAATGTATTCCAAACTGGCAGTGAAAGTGTCTGCGGGGTATTTGCTGAAGGAGGCATGTGTTGGGGCTGAGTGGGAAGGGGTGTGTGTGTATGTTGGGGGGTTGACAAGCTTAACTGGCACTAAGTGGACTGCATCGCGATGCCAGATAGCTGCATTAGAAGCTATCAAAACGCCATTCAAGTCGCATGCATTGAAAACTGTAATCAAGTCGTTGCTCCACAAAGTGGGTCAGTCAAATAAAAATCTAAGGGAGGGTCGAGGGGGGAGGTAAGAGAGGTGGCATTTCATCTCTTCAACATGTGCTACGAACATGAAAGTATTTGCAATCCAACGCAGTTTCCATTGAAGTTTTCCCTCTGTTTTTTTTCTTTTCTTTCCTTTTTTTCATTTGGCTCTCTCAGCTCTTTTCACAAATTGTCGCCATTTGCTGTGCACGACAAGACGAGATGAGCCGCCGTCGCTCCACTTGCCCCACTTGGAGAAGCCACGGTCGTAGATAAACATGTGGGATAAATGGAGGCCACGCCTGGGTGGCTTTCAAAGCGTTCACATTTACATTTCATAGCAGCAGCTAGCTGCTAGCTGCTAGCTGCTGCCTGCTTCCGCTAACTTATGTCAAGCAATTGACATTACATTTTTCGGCTGTCAGATTGATGAACTGACATTTTGCCAACGGTGGAAGTCACAAAGTTCATGTGAACTTTAAGGAAGTTGCCTACTGGCAATTGGTCTTAAGCAGTTGTCGCTCATTTTGTGCACCGGCAAACCACAAGCCAACCAAATGCCATCTAATGGACAGCGTCGAAGAACTTAATTACTCTCTGCTCAGCGACTGGTCCGAAAATGTTGTCCATGATTGGCCCCTTCACACCTCATAAGGACCGCAGTAATAAACGCAATTTGGGCAGAAATCCAATTAAATGCCCGATGCCAGATGGAAGCAGTCACCACAGCACCACAACCTCCAAGCAGTAAATAAAACACAAAACCACAACGACAACATTCGCCGACAACATCATCGATGTCTCTGAGGATAATAACTATCTCGATGGGAAATTAGATGAGTTGAGATGCGATGAGATGAGGTGGTGAATACTACTCCTAAGTGACTGGTCGCCTGGCATTTATTGTGCTCTCTGATAAAAATTGCAATTATTTAGACAAAATGTGCGATGCGATGAAGAAGGCGGTGTCTTCTTCGTCCTGGCCAAGTGTTGTGAGTCGTGAGTCGAGTGAGCAACATGACAAAGTCGTCTGTAATTTATTTCCTCTGCCTCTTAGCCGTTGTTGTTGATTTTTGCCGGTTGGCATGTTGGCATGTTGACTTACCCCGGCGTGTAGACAAAGGCAAACAAACAAACCAAGACAACTTGCAATTTTGGGCATTGATGTGGCGACGACTCCAGCGAAGACCACTTTAAGTTCATCTCCCGCCATCTCCCTCTCTGTCCTGTGGGCGTTTGAATACTGTGGCTAATGAAGTGCATGCAAATCCACTGGTGAGAGATGAGACTTGCCTCTGATTTTCAGCTAATGAGTTCGAGCTGTGGTCAAAGGTGTGGCACCAAAGTGCTCAAGAGTTTGTCCAACTTTAACAGGCAGCAACATCAACTCCATTCTGCAAAAGTTTAAGTTTAGACTAGAGCCATTGCCTTAGCCACTTCGCAGGCGTCCAGCTGGCATCCACTTGATGTGGACAATGTGCTGCCGTTTGCCCTTTGATGTTGATAAATGATGTTGCATTTTCATTTAGAAAATTTGTTGCCGAGGAAAGTCACTGATTGACTAACAGGACGGCATTGAGGCAAAAGTTGGAGTTGAAGTTTGAGCTCCATACATGGACAGATGCAGTGACTGCTTGTCAGCAAAACGTTTAGTGGCAAACCTGCACACACACTCACTCACACATAGATAGAGTTATTCTAACTACCCACACAAACACACACACCCACACATATTACTGAGCAGTGTCTGCTGAATCAATTATGCCACAGACACCAGTTGCAATCAGGTCCAAGGAAGCAAAGCTGCAGTAAAGTAGCATACACAGCTGCCGAGGGAGATGCAGATGGAGATTGAGCTAGAGGTGAGGAGAGAGAGGGCGATGAGTCTGCTGAGTTGCCCAAGTTGCATGCAAGCAGCTGCTAATGCAAAAACTTTTGGCCTTAGCTAAGCGGAATGTTGACGCCTAGCTGTGGCTTCCCAAGAGTTTCCTGGTTGGGGCTTAAGCAAAAGATTTTGCTGTTGTTGTTATTGTTGTTGTTGTTGTTGTGGATGTGTCATAGTGTCATCTATTAATCAATTGTGCAAATCGTTTCGAACACAAAATGATTTCAATTATGAACAACACTTTAATTTTAAATGAGTCACAGCACCTTAAAGTTCCATTAAACGTTATTTCTCATATACAAATTGTATTTAAATTAAGAACACAACGAAATTGTCTGAGAGCTCAGAATGTGTAAGGAGTAAGAAACAATATGGATTATTGATCTAAATGGTTGAAAGGACTTGATGATCCTATCCCTATTAAACTCATTTTAAGCCGAAGCTTTGTTCCTTAATATGATTACTTTTTAAAGTACTTACAAATCAAGTACTTCTCCCCATCTAGTCCATTCAAATTGTTATTAAGCTTGTAATCTGTAACTCAATCTTATTACAGCCATACTTATGTAAGCACATGAGCAAAATCATATAACAGATACAGGACAATCGTAGGCGAGGACACTTTTGGTAGTATCTCCATATAGTGTGTAGTGCATCCAAGTGCTGATCCATGGAAACCTTTCAGTCTTAGACTACTTATCGCAGGGCAAATCTTCAAAGTGAGTGACGTCAGCTATGCTTGGCTTGGCATCCATCGGCTCTGCTAGCTGGTTGAGCAAGGACAAGGACACGCATCAACATCCGCACCACATCCGTTCTGCATCCGAGCACCCCTCGTGCCCAGTGGGCACCCATTTGCTAGCAACAATGCAACAGACCCTTGCCGGCTGTTCTAGCTGCCTCTGTCGCACTCCAAAATGCCATTGCAATTGCGTTGCCATTCTTTTGCAAAATGCTTGAAGCACTTTCATTGTGGGTCCTTCCCTTAGCCGGGACCCACTTGTAAGCTTCGTCGCATGCCCGGCCGCCCATTGTCAGTGCAACTTTTGTTGCAAGGCGCATTGCTTTAATCTTAAACATGCCAGCGGAACACTTGAACATTGTCAAGTGGCTGCCAGCTGCCAGCTGCCAACTGCCAACTGCCTGAGCTGAGCCAGGTCGACCCCACCATCCATCCATCCGACCGTGCAGCCCACAACAACCCATCACCACGCCCACCACGCTGCAATTGTTCCGCGCACGCAAAGCAGACAGTTGACTAGCGCTTGACTGCAGACCTAGCTTTTGCCAGTTAAATGGGATCTCCTCCCTAGTGGATGGTGCAGCCTTGGTTTGGCTTACTTTGACGGTCTTTAACGTGGCCGCTTCTCATCTCAACTTTCGCTTGGCCTTAAAGCACTGGCTCATTTCCATTTTGGAGCCACGCCCCAGAGCAGCTTAAAAGCCAAAATCCTTAAGTCATTTGAAGTGTTTATCTATATCGCTTACCGCAAACGCGTCAGTTAGACTCCCTTCGAATCCTTTACGAGTTCCTGCACTCAATTTGTTGTTGTTTTGGTTTTCGGTTGTTGGTTGTCGGTTGTCGTTAGTCTGTAGTCGGTTGTTGGGCTGTTTGGCTGTTGGTTCCTTCTTTTTTGGCATGTGCACATTTAATTGAAATTTCCCAACACGCCCACCCAGCACCGACCCCGCCCACTTTTCTACGCACAACGCGCTCGTCTTCAGAGCAAATTTTAATTAAAATTTTCGCAGCGCTTTGTCGTTTTTTTTCTCGTGGAAGTTCTCGTTCTCATTCTCGTTCATTCTGGCCTTAAAGTGTGAAGTTCCGAGACACTTTTCCAGCTCCTACGTGGAGATTCTACCACCCTCGAATCTCTGCTAACCCTTGTAGTCGATTGCCCCACCTCTTGACAGCCGTTGGTGAAATGTTTAACATGCAAATGAGTTTGGCTCTGCATAAAGTTTCCCTTTAAGTGTGTTTATTTTAGTTGCCACGCCCACCGCCTACCGGATTCCTCGTTAAAAAGAGTTACAAAGTTAGTGAATATTTTAACACTTCTTCGTTGCGTTTTACATTTATTTAGCCAGGCCACTTTCGCGGGTTCGCCGCTTAGAAATTTCCCCTTCTATCAACGATTTTTTATTCTCTATCCTCTGGCATTTGGCCCTTCCATTCACTAGCCTTGCCGCCACCGACTTTTTACATGTTAATGAGTTTTTAAATTTCAATAAGCTGCCACGTTTAACTAAGAAGTCAGCCAGTTGATGCTCACTGCATTCAGGAAGCACAACAATCTAACAACTTTTCACTCATCTAATCAGCAGCAATTCTATTGACACTTTTCGCTCTCCTCCCATGCCACTCTCACTTCAGAACGCCCACATCAGCATGCCACATCCACATCCACGTCCACATTCACATAATCATCATCATCATCAGCAACATTGGAGTCGCGGTTGCAGTCACATGCGAACAAATCTTTGGCACGTTTCAATTCATTAGCTTCGTGACATTTGTCGTTTGATTTCACTCGGGCAACAACTTTGCTTGCCGCACTCCCCTCTCCCCAGGCCCTCACCCAGCTCCTTTTTTCCAATCAGCTCCCGGCTAACGGCCCTCCACCAACCCATGGATGCCCCTCTCGACCTGAGTCCCATTGCAGCGTCGCATTCATTCATGCATTCATTCGCATTCACACGCAAGTCCCAACCCAGCCAGCTGCCCCTTTCCCCCCGATCCCCCAACCCATACCCCCTGGCCCAATATGCGTTGCAATGAAAACGCATTGTGGTCGAAATTGTTAACAAAATGTCAAACGGAAACTCGGCGACGGCAGCAGCGCCGCCAGCATTGCCCAATAAAACTTCAATAGCCTCGGCGACCCGATGTTCCTCAGTGAGTGATTTTACGCAGCCGAATTATAGGAAGTGCTACCAGGAGATGGCCATTGGTGGGGGGGGGGGGGTCTTCAGGGAGGGGGCTGAACGGGTGTCAACTGATTGTGCGGTTGTTGTTACAATTGTTGTCATTGTTATTGCTGCTGTGTTGTTGTTCTCGTTGCTGCTGCTTGCACGTGCAACAGAGGGCAACAGGGATGAGTCATTCTGGCAAATGTGATTTTGCAAACAATGTAATTTTTCAACATGCCACAAAATAATGAATGCCACAACAATTGAACTTAATAATACAGAGATATTCATTTGATCTGATAACATCAAATACATAAAACAAATTATGTTATGCAGTTAAAGCAGTTTCTTTGTGCACAAATTTTAATTAGCGGATATTTATTTAAAAGAATACTTTTTATAGTTCTTAATACAACTATAACAATTGTTATACATTGTTTTTTCCTTTTTTAATGTCAACCATAAAATTTTGTTAAATTAGCAAGTCATTAAAGTGCTCCCCTCTTAAATATTTTTTATGGTTTGCTCATGCTCTATTAACTAGAGTCTAGTTCAACTTTAGCATGTTTCATTGTTCAATTTCAACAGACATCGATTTTCACCAGAATTTGGGTAAAAACTGTTACTCATATTCAGTGATTTTTTGGGCATTTCTATTGGAAACTTTTGCCATGAAAAACAACAGGTTCAGTGATTTTGTGCACATCCCAGAGCCAAAAAGGGACACGCGACTGCTCAACTATGCAACACCTTTGTCGTTGCTGTTTCCACTGTACTATTCCAGAGTAGCTCATTTTGGACAAAATAATGCCATGTTGCATTTGGTGCTGTTGTTGTTGCTGTTGCGGTAGTTGCTGTTACTGTTGCTGTTGTGGTGGTTGTTGTTGTCACTGTTGCTGTTGCTGTTGCAGTGCTCTTAATTTTGGGTTTCGGTGGCGGGCACGTATGCAGCTCCAATGTAATTATGGAGCGCACATGTGTTTGCCTGATTAGGCGATAGGTGGGCGTGGCAGCAGTCACTGCTGCCTATTCGTATGCAGCTCCATGCGTCTCCAGCTCTGGGTCTGGGTCTGAGCTGGGGTCTGGGTCTGTGCGTGACCGGCAGTTGTTGCGATGTTTGACTTACAATTAATAGCGAATGTGTGTGTGTGTATGCACATATATACTCTCACACACACACATACGTACGTAAATGCATTTACAACACACAACTCATTATCAAATTTGTCGCGAATTTGTACACCATGTTGTTATATGATAAAGGGGGCGTGGCCTGTGTGGGTTGCAAGTGTTGTGGTCAGGTGCGAAAAATGTTGTTTTACTGGTGCGATGCATTTTGATTGAATCGCATTTTAGGATGGGCTGGCAAATCGGATATTACAACAATAATAATAATAATTAATGGATATTTGCAATGCAATATATTGCAGTATTATGTCCGCTTAATTATCTCTCTCTTGTTAAGTGCAACTGTTACTCCCCCAGCACCACTCTTACCACACCTCGTTGCACATCGAACATGTTGCATTAGGGGCAATTACATTTGAATGTGTGCGCTGTCAGCTTGACAATGACATCTTGGCCAGGCTTCCGCAATGGATGCTGTCTGGATAGTTGTCGTGTCGCCAGCTTCTTCATCAGCATTAAACTCATTTACTTACTTGCTAGCGTACCTGATGCATCCCTGCTCTGCCACAACCCTCGCTTCCGCCGATCCTTCAGCGTGTCATGTAAAAAGCGCAACATGCGCATAATTTGCACATGCAACATAACTAACGTACTGCCTCGGAGCGATTCTCAGCGAAATGCAAATCAATTTGCGGCAAGTGCCTCAGTTGCCATGACACATGCCTCAGCTGCCTCGGCCTCTGCGTAGCTGATGCTGGCCTGCCCGCCGAATGATGCATTGCTTCCGAATATGATGACGAGGCGTGTTAAATGCTGTAACACAAAAAAATAAGTGGAGATCTGAAATCCGCCAGGCAACGGCCCCCAGTCGCCAGTCGGCCGTCGCCGGCTGCAAACTGGCAGTTGGCAGTCACTGGTGGCAGTGGCAGTGTGGAGCCGAGAGTTGCTTCATGGGCGATGTCGTGTCAGGGGACACGCTTGAAATTTATTGCCATAGTTGTAAAGTACGAAATGCGTCGTAATTAGTTGCAACTTGAGTTATTTGTGCAACAATGCAGCGTGCAGCAGGCAAACCAATCGACCAATGAATTGCCCGGGCAGTGCCACATGGAGGGGCCACTTGCAACACTCATTAGAGCCCATTGGCCTATTCGCACATTAGACACGTACGCCTCGCATTTGGCTTTTAAATATTTTGCTTTCATTTTAAAATGCATAAATTTGTGTGGGCCATAAATTTGGACTCGGACTCGTCACTCGGCATGCCAATGAGACAGAAGAGCAGCAGGAGCAGGTGGAGGTGGAGGTGGAGGTTGAGGTTGACTTGAATGCCAGCCTTTGTCGATTTATCAGGAAATTGTTTATTATATTGTTGAAGAACTTTTTTTTATGTGTGCTTCACTCATCGAGGACATTGCGTTTTTGCGTTGTTTGTTTTATGACCAACGACATGGTCGTCCCACTACCCTGCCCTCGCCTCCGTCAGCTGGAGCTGTCTTAGTGTGGACAGCTCCGCCCAGTTGCTGACGGCTAGCGAACCATTTGGGTGGCAGAGTTTATGACTGTGTGTGCCAAAGCGTGGGAATAGTCGCCCATGGTCATGTGAGGCATTGCTCATGCCATGCCAGTGTTGCTAGTGAGGATTGTGATTCTGATTTATGCCAGAGATTTCGATAAGAATGTGTCCAAGCTGGGGAACACTGTCTGTACTGCGAGAGAGAAAGAAGGAGTCGGTCGAGTTATTGTCGAGAGTAATTACAGAACATACCTATAGGCGAGGACAATTGCAGACCCAACTAATGCTATTTTAACTAACGTCATGTCTGACTTCTTTCTACGGCTAACCTTACTAGCCGGAACTTTCCATTTTATAACCAACTTGTATTTAAATAATACACCAAAATTAAATAAGTCTCACTGTGATATAACTATAAACAATTATTTAATGTGGTATTATATAGTTTTAAATGTGGATAAATTATGTTCTGCAATTCTTCTTGACAACAAGTAATTACTTTGCAGCCAGTAGAATTGGTCGTCTAAAAATTAAAAATTCAAAGATCTCATAAATGACATAAAAAGTTAGACACACAAGTATATACCTAAATTTTATTGTGTATATTAATTTTACATATTTGATTCACCTATTTTTTTATTTAGCTAACTCACTTATAGACTTTTTCATTTCATAAATATATAAATAATTTTAATTAGAGACAAACCAAAATCAACTAGAATAAAAATGTGAACAAGTTCCAGGAAGAATGACTATCGAAAACCAATAAAATAAAAAGTTATTAAATGGACATAAACGAGCGTTAATTACAGCTGTGTATTCTGTGTAAGTTCGATTGAGGAAAAACTAACAAGTAAGTGTTCTTCTGGTTGAGTCAGCAGTTGTTGAGTTTTACTGCCTTTAATGATGTCTGGCTTAAAGGCACGTTAAAGCTTGTCATTTCCTATGAAATATGACGTCTTTTTATCGAGTAAAAAAACCAATAATTAATATTGACAATATAAGCGTCATTTTTGGGGTGTTTGTTTCACATTGCCGCCAGTAAACATCCATTAAATATAAACATGTCAAATGCTTATTCAGGTATCAGCATCCTGAAACCAGAACAAGGCGCAAAACAAAAATAGAGCACTATCCCCACAGCTACTTCAATGTCGAGTGGCCCCCACAGTGAAAGTCACTCCCACGCCATCCCCTGCTCAGTGTGTGTGTGCGAGTGGGCCACCCATGAAACCCCAGACACGTCAGAATTAATACTCGTCGCCACACGAATCAGTTTTTGCCCCATGTTTGGATGTTTGTATACCCATTCCTACACATGTTGTCGAGGTCTGTTCCAATTATGCCGCACTCGAATATCAAATTAAGTGCCCGCTGCTATGACAGTTTTAATGTCTTTAGCACCATAAAAACAGAAGCCCCATAAACGGGTGGAACACGCCTCAACATCAAGTCAATGTACAAACACAATCCACAACACAATTATGGAAATCCGAGGCGCCCTACACACCTACACGCATATTTGCTGAGATTTTCTCTTGGGGCAAGCAACCGAAAGAAAAATATGACACGGAAATTCTTTTGGTTTGTTGCAACGAAGAGAAATGCTCACCTCATTCTAGTTGCTGCCACTAAAATAATATTTCATAATGGGCAGAGAATCATTGGGGAATCTCTGATCCGATCATCTACACCCCCGCAGCAACAGCTGCTGGTAATTAATGGCTGGCCGCGTTCAATGCACTGGATAATCACGCGACTGCGAACTGCGGCAACTCTTTTCAAATCTCGACAAATAAATCTTGGCAACAAACTGCTTAAAAAGGCCAAGCAGACAAAATACGAGAGATAGACAGAGACAGGGAGAGAGAGCGAGCGACGGAGAGATACGTAAAAGTTATTTATTCCGGTTTAAATTATAGCCTTGGGTTAAAAGTGTTGCGATTTGTAAACGGAAGGAAGAAGCTGAAAAAAGGATTTACTCTAAATTGCGCTAAATTAAACTTGTTTAAACAGGATAATAAGAGATTGACTTTGGAGCAAATCCCAACAAGAATAGATAATGCTAATGCTACAAATCGATAAGGCAACTGTTAAAAGCTGTTTCTGGGAAGCGTTCAGCCAGAGGAGTGAGAGTTTTATTATTATTTATTATTTATTATTTATTAGCACAAAAATGTCACTTAATATTGGGAGCTTGACTTAGCCCATTTTTCCATGAAAAAGGTTTATGGCTGACAAAAATTGAGTCAACTATTTTGTACTTAGCGCGTGTTTCCCATTTCTTAGGCCACTTGGTATGTTTACCCTTTAAAAACGAACACATAATCATAAAAACTGTAATTTATATTATTATATGTTTCTATATTGTTGCAACTAGTCTAGCAAGACCCGGCTTGCGGTGATTTGCAATGCAATCGCCACTGCCCACAGATGCTATTCGGCTTAGCCAAGTTCTTTGTCAACTTTGTTGACCAGCCAGTCGGCCAGCTGGCCATTCCAACGGCAACTATTCGCACTTAAGCCGCAGTTACAATAAATACGCTACAAAGTGAACAATTTGGCGTGGGGAAGGCGTGTGGCGTGTGGCATATTGAGCAATCAAAGCCAACTGCGTCCGGGCCGCATTTCATCCGTTGCGTTTGTCCTGGCCGCCATCTCCTCCTCCTTCTCTAATTGCATATTGTGTTGCTCGTTTGCGTTGTCGCAGCTCTTGCGCTCCATCAGCTGGCCATTCCATTCCACTGCCGCCCCGCCCCATTGCCCCGCTGCACCACAGTTGCCACACCCCATGATCCGCCTCCACGCCGTTTGCGCTTAAGAGTTGTTTTACATTTTTAATTGAATTTTCGCCATAGTTGGCATTCTTTAGAGATGTCTTCTTTTGCTCTTGTTGCGACTGTTGTTTGCTGCTTTTACGCTTTTTCATTAGAATTTACACTTATTCATTAGTTGCAACATGCAGCATGCAACAGCTGCAGCTGTAATAAAATTTTATTTTATTATGCGGACATACAATTCATTAACCAAGAGATACTAGTTGTGCAGTGCATACTGTGCAGTAAAAACTGCCAGCACACAGCTGGCAAAAGTGTCCATTCTATATTCTATATGTTTGGTCATCGAATGGAGTTCACAACTTTTTTTTTAAACAGAAACAAAGTTTGGGTTTTATGGCATTGCATCTGAGTCTGCAACTGTACATTAAATAGAACAACCCCAAATTCCTACAAGCCCCACTCTAACTCCCAATTCAACGGCTCAGATGTTTGACTTCCTCGCTGTGGCCCCGAGAGCCTACTCAGGTAATAAGTGGCCATATATACATATATATATATATATATATATATGTATATATACTTTCATAAAACGTTGCCAAGGCATCTTCGCATCGTAAAAATGTTGCGGCGGCAAAAAACTCCCTTGGGTTCATGGGAAGGAAGTGTGGGGGGAGGGGGCAACGGCAAATATTCTTTCATTTTTATATAATTTTAACTGCCACTTGAAAATACTTGGGCATTTGAAAATGTTGCCCATAAAAACATAAACACAACATCACCGAAAAATGGTATACAAAACAGGAGAATGAAACTCGAGTTGCTTTCGTAGAGGCAACAAGCGGCACATCTGCATATTATTAATGACCGGTAATTACCTAGGCAGAGAAACTGAGAAAGAGAGAGAGAGAAATAGAAGTGGAGAAGGAATGAGAGCTCTATGAGAAATGGCACAAATAGCCGCAGTGAGGGCGCTGCTGCAATTGTAGTCCGATTTCTCGAGCTAATGGTCCATGGGCCACCCCCGAGAGAGACGGAAAAGTGAAGATTGGTTTTGGGTTTGGGTTTCGACGAGCGATTTATTTGTTTATAAACCGGTGCGCATACTCTTTACTTGTCCGATTTTATGATGGAAGTGGAATAAATAAAAACTTCAACATATATAATTTAAAATAAACAAATTACCGTAGATAGTTGCGGGCATGCAACTCATCGACAGGCTGCTGATGGTTTTATTGTACAATTAAAACGGCCTAGTGTGGAAATGCAAATGCAAACCAAATAAATTGAAATTAATTTCCGTCTCGTTGTTTGATATATGCCAGCAGCCCCCCAAAAGAACTCAACCCGTGCGAGGAAGTAGCTGGCGCTCCGCGGAGCTCACGTTTAAAAATAATATTGATCTTCATTGGAATGAAGTGTTAATAAAATATTATTCTTTGCGCCGCCTTTCATTGAAAGTTTTTTGTAATTTGTGCTTACAAAAAATATAAACGAAAATGAGCTCTAAAATAATCATGACGTTTTTATGATGCCCTAATGTTGAAATTATGGCTCACATAAATATATAGCTACCAGGCGGTTGGAGAAGTCGACCATAAAAAAACCGATGGTTTATGTGACCGTTGTGCATGAAGAATGTGTCCACAAGTAGTAGCTGTGATTCTGTTGACGATATAATATTCGCTGTGGTTGCTTTGATAATGAGGGAAAACGTGCAGATAAGCGACTACTAGCAGATATTCTGTGAGATCAATCTTAAGTTCAGTCGTGAGGAAAGTGTGGTATTATCTCGGAGTTGGGTTTATCACACACATCGCCCGTACGCTAAACAAGCCATAAACCAAATGACAAACGATGCCACATAAATTGTGAACTACCAAAGGCAGAACATATACCTAACAACAGGCTGGCTTTCCGTAAACTTATCAAAACATTTAGGTAAAATAAACGCCAGACAATAAAATGCGAGACAAGCCGGAGAAAAGTTCAGACAATCAACGGCAACGGGGCGACAACGGCGATAAAAAATTAATGCGGAACAACTTTCTTAATGAGCTGCCAAAGGCGGTCAGACCATCCACTCCTGCTCTCCCTCCCCCCTCGATGCGTTCCCCTGAGCCGATAAACTAAATCAAATTTGAATAAGAAATGATCCCGCTCGTTGTAAAAATCGAATTGAATAGACCTCTTCGATTGGACTGGCTGTGATCAAGTGATTTCGGCCTTTGGCCATGTGTCGTCGTCTAATCTCGAGAAGATCTGTAGGCGGCTGCTGTGCGGCCATAAAACGATTACCATGCGGCATGGGGCAGTGGGGAAACGGGGAAATGGGGCCCACAATCTGGGTCGGTTGGATAAAGAAATTGTAATTAATTAAATTTATGCGACATGTTTACAGTTTTCCCATTGTTAGACCCACAAATTTACATAATTTTCCATGGCATGTCTCGCATTCAGAATCAAAATCACATGTTGCGTGTTTATTGTGGACATAAAATGAACTTGTTCTCCTTCATTTTGGCCTAAACAATGCCCTTTATGAGCACTTCTTGAGATAATGCTGTGAATTAGAACTACGGGCGAGGGGCAATAGACTTACGATCGTTAAGTGTTATATCAATAATCTGGCTATTCTGCTGAAAATTCTTTGTTTTAATGCTCTCTTAAATTTGTATTGTTTTGAAATGTTAAGATCTTTATTTTGAGCAAATTAAAGTGCATTCCTTCCAATGAATAGAAACCCACAGGTCACGACGGACTCACAGGATTATGAAATAGATGCACATTCCTCTATTTCTATTTTTATTTATTTGTTAAAGTGATTATTTAAAATATAAAACATATGTATAATAATCTTTATTATTATTGATTTCAACTTTCGCTCAACTTTTCCTAAAAAGCACTTCCATAGTTGCTCAAGGGAGAGTATTAAGATTTATAATTAAAAATAATCCAGATTGGATTTACGTTTTATAATTCGCATCAGAAGCCAACCCTTTAATGAACTCTGTCTTGTGTATTAATTATATAAACTCAATTGAATTTGTGTACTATGGAGAAAACTGATTAAAGTTAACATAAAAAGTAAATTTGTTGGTTTAATCAAGCTTGCCAACTCTGGTATGTTTCACCTGCCAAGTGGATGTTGCAATTCAATCAAAACTTATAGTAAAAATTCGCTTCGATACTTAAGAAGTAAATTTAATGTTCTTGTCAGATTTTTTATGGATTCAAATTGAAATACAAGTGGAAAAGTGCAGAAGCTGTTGTAACAAAAACAAACGTTAAGAAGTTCAGTTAATGGTATTTATTTGACAGTTTTTTAATTATTTCTGTTTCGCTAACAAGATATATGATGGTTAGCTGTTTTGGTATGGTAGCATCAATAACTTAACTTAACCCAGACATGCGTTCCATATTTCATATGCATATCAACCTGGGCCAAAGCTAAAAAGCCCCAAGTAACAAAGCAAATGCATCATTCAAAATCAGTTCGACATATTGAGCAGCAGGGAGCAGCAGCCAGCAAAGGAGAACTTTGCCAGTTGCCAGTTTCCAGTTACCAGTTAAGAGAAGCAGAGCCCTATGTATGCATTATTAAACCCTCCGCATGGCTGCTTGACCAGCACTGCAGGTGATTTTGCTAACAAATACAAGGGGTCATTGTCGAGGTCCGACTGGCGATGCCACAAAAGAGAGAAAACAAATATTACGAGGTAATAAATTTGAATGCATACATCTGCATACGTACGTATCCACACATATAAAGATAAATAAATATATGTATACACAGTTTTATGTTTTTCTTGGATATTTATATGACTAAGCTTGGATTAGCCGCTTTAGCAGATTCTTTTGAACATTTTGATTTAGTTAGTTATTAGTAAAATTCCTTTAAGTCAAAGCAGTTTGATAAGCTGATTGAAAAAGCAAACCGTCATAGATTGAATTGAATTCGATATGTATAATTTGTTAATAATATTATACATCCATAAATGCAAATATAAATATGCTAAGCTAGAAATATTAGTTTAATTTGATTGAATATCTTTAGATAAGAAAGATTTGATTAGCAAGCTGTTCGAATGGTTTACTTTTTTGAAAAATACATATATCGTATATGTATGTATGTATTTATACGTATTATATATGCCACTCAATTAAGATGTTGCTCAAAGTCACAAGTTGCAAGTTGAAAGTTGCTGCAACTGCGAGTGTCATATAAAGATGTGTGTGGGTTTAGTTTTCAACACATCTGCATCAATTATGAGACATGCTGGCCGCCATATGTAAGCATACCCATGTACCCATATGTATATATGTATTATATATCCAGATCCAGACCGCAGTCAAATCAGAAGATGTGACAAATGAACTGTCAAAATAATACAAGTGACGACGCGAATGACGACACATGTGTGGCACTGGGTTCTCTGGGCGCGGCCTGGTTCTATCCCTGACTTGGGCTTGGGTAGATGTGTTTTTGTGGTGCTCGACTATCAACTGATGACAGCTGAGTAAGCCGCAGACAGAGACAGTTTAGTGGCAGACAAAGCCGCAAAGCAATTTGTGGCACACTGAACTATGAACTTGGCCGGGACTTAAACAAATTACAAAAACACTTAATTACATGCTTCCTGTGAGCAGTTTGAGCTGTGTGTTGCTGTGATAAGCGAGATGCAAGCAATGGACAAGTCAGTGGTGGTCAATGATCCGATTGGAATCGCTCAATCGATCGACTGCAGCAGGTAGGAAGAAGCTCGTTAGCTCGTAGTCGAAACAGCCGAAACTAAATACGAGAGAGGAAAGCAAAGCCAAACGGCAGTCAAAACAAGGTCCAACACCAAAGATGAAGATAAAGATGAAGATGAGGAGCAAGAGCAAGAGCAAGAGCAGCACTAACGATGGGCACACACTGTTTCTGGGCGATGCTTATCGGCTGTGGCAAGTCGAGGCAAGATGGCCCAAAGAAAGGGTTCATTACAGGCCTTTATGGCCTAACCTTAAACAGGCAGCGCACGTAGTGGACCCAACTCGAGTGCCCGCTGCGTGCTGTTATTTATTGTGCATGTGTGTGCGTATGTGTGTGTGTGTGTGTGTGTTGCAAACTGCGATTGCCTTGTTGTGATAATGTGAGACACACACTGGACGAAAGAGCAGAGAGCAATCAATTAAAAAGGCAGCAGCAGCCAAGCAGCACCTTTTTATGGTTGCGGGGCCTGGCAAAAACTTCCCGGGAATCCAAGTCGAGCTGTAATGAAGCAATTTCTACCGGAGATTTCAAGGCAGCGATTACAAATGTCGAATTGTGTTTGGGTATGTGTGTTTGTACTTTTTTTTTATTTTGTGTAGTCTTATAAATCGTTTGTGTTATCGCTTCATGTAGGACACAAATACACACAAATACACATACACACATAGGAGTGCAAACAGCTGGGGCCAGTTGATAAGGGGCAGCAACTGCGGACGCTGTGATTTATGGCAAGTGCAACAATTGCGCAGCTATCGATGCGATTATCGATAATATTTACAAGCTAACAAACTAATGCCCCCACTCCGAATAGCAGCTAGCTCGACTTCTACTTGGCTGGTACAGTTGCCTCTGTCACTTTAGTCATTCACGGCGCTGCCAACTCGCTAGTTTACACAAATGTCAAAAAAGAAATGCCGTGGGAAAGGAAATAGGAAATGTCCTGACAAGGTCGATGTCTGTCCACATGCACAGCTGATTTTCTGAAACAAAGCGACACGAATTATGCAAATTAGTTAAAGGCGTTTGTCAAAAGCGCGTAGCACTGGCATTAATCATCTATTAGATGGCTACAACGTCATGCATATGTAAGAATCTGTTTAAAAAATATACAGACAGAAAAAGCGAGATATAAACGAAAAAGAATGTTTCTCGGTCCTTATGGTGGTTGTTGCCTGGCGCCAAATGACATTTTGCAGTTGATTTATTGTCTTGGCTTGTGTGGAAAATATTATAAAAATGATTTATAATCCTTATCTGTGCAGCCAGATCGTGTGTGCTCTTCTCAATGCAGATAGCCATGGGTGAGCGAAGCAACAGATACGATAGGGATAAGCCAGAAATGCAGGTACCTACATTATCTCGCATACCCCTACCCCCTACCCCATTCGCATTTCCAATTCAAATTGCAGAGGCATTTGGCTGTAAGCCTTTCAGCTTCACAGACATTTTTGCTTACCGCTAAAACTTTCACGGCAACTTGGCCTTTTCTAGCCAAACGAACAGACCGACAGACTGGGTTGCGCCAACGCCCCAGAGGCGCAAACATCGAGCATATTTCTGTACATGGCATGCGATTATCAGCTCAGCGGAGCTGGAAGAGCTCGAACTGGGAGTCCAATGCGAAATGTGTGTCAAAGTTCAAGCGTAGGAAACGTGAAAGGAAAACGACCACAGCCCGCGACTGGGACGTAGTGGGGCAGAGATGGCACTCGGCCACGTTCGCTGTGAGTTATGACCGCGCCAAGCAAATAATTGCAAAATTACAGCCCAGCTGTAGTACACCCCTCCCACCCCTCCCACCCCACAACCCCCAACCGCACCCCCTCTCCTGTGTCTAACCGAGACTCGGACTCTAACTGCAACTTTGCTTTGCCATCAATTGGCAAGCAATATTACTAGTCAACAGGGATTGTGCCAATACTCAAATATTTTTATTAATTTATTTAATTTTTGTCAATTTAGCATTTATATTTTAAACAAGGATTAAAGTCATTAAGCATTCTTTGCCTAACATTTTTAAAATAATCTCAATTTGGTTATCAAATCTTTAATTAAGACATGACTCTAATCACACCCATCTGGGAACATGAATCCGAAACTTCATTAATGGATTGAGTTATTTATTTTAATTGTAATCAAATGCATTGACATCTTTTTCAACTATGTAAAAAATCACATCTGCAACATTTCGAGAAAATATTCAGAAAATAGTTCGATGTTGCACAGTGTTACTTTTAAGGTCGACGTTTGGGGCAGTTCAATATGAAAATGCCTACAAATTGTTGGCTGACTGGTCAACTGAGTTCAGTTGTGGGGCTGCGAGGGTGTGGGAAGTGAGAGATGAGTACTGGGCTTTTAGTTGATGGCATGAACAAAGACGGAGCATGCTTTCAACATAAATTTCCATTAGATTGCGGCAACAACAGCAACAACAATAACAACAGCAACAACGCGATAATAACGACAACAAGTTGCATGTGGCATGAAAAGCTGCTACAGGAAATATCTTTCGGCAGCCGCAAATAATTCTCCACGTTTGAGCTCGCACTTTGACATCTGGCCATGGGGCTGCAACTGCCAGAGACAGCCTCATACTGGCTGAGACAGACTCGCCTCGAGTATCGAGTTGGGATATTTTAATATTTGTCTCTTTGTTGACATTAAAACGCAATATATGCAGCGTCATTATTATCAGTTGCCAGTTGAGTTGCATTCGAGGTTGACGTCGAGACAGTGAAGCCTTTGCCGCTTTGCCTGTGGCATGCAACTTTGTGCATTTTTATGCAGCGGTTTTAGTGGTTGTCATCCTCGATGCATGAGCACATATCGATCTTCATTATTGGTTAGCATTTGACTTCACAACCCTGGCATTTCATTAAATTGCATATTGTGGCTATGAAGATGAGAACACTTTTGCAATGAACTCAGCCATAAAATGCTACAAATTAAGCTTGATATGAATTATAAATTGTATTTTTCATTGCACGCAAGAAACAAATGTTAGAAATATCAAAACTTATTTGATAGTTTACAAGAATACCACAGAATATCATAGAGCATGTTGTCTGTTATAAGGACAGTTAACGGTGCTTGAACTGAAATCAATTGTAGACTTTAACTAATAGCCATTATATATATTTGAAAATCTTTATGTGCTTGCAACCTATTAAGCAAAAAGTTATTATTTTAATAGCCCAAGGGAAATACCCAAAATACAGTTTATAGAGTTTCCAAGAATAAGCCAGGACAAAGCGTATACAAATTCCCGCAAGGACTCGCTTAAACAAATATCAACTGCAAACGCAGCAGCAGTCATAATATTTTTTGGAAGGCGTAACCCAGTCAATGATTACCTCTCGGAGTTAGTCGAATGATGGAAATGAGCCTAGAACAAATACCACATTTGAGGGGCATGACTGGGTAGAAAGTGTCACGCTGTTTTTATGAAGGTTGCCTCTTCCATTTCACATATTTATCAGGGTAGCGATGCCCAGGTAGTTGAGAATTCCTCACCGATGAGCCGCAAAGGTGATTAGTTCAAAACAAAGTGAGTGGAAAATGGATTAGATAAGTTCTAATTGAGGTCAAGCGACAGAAAAGTGTGTGTGGAAAATTGAAATAGCCCATGACGGAGATTGGTATGATTTAATTGATTCAATTAGCCATTGAAGGCTAAACAACAATTGCCTTTTTCAAAAACAGCATTTCACACTTAAAAACAAAAATGGGCATTTGCAAGCTCTGATGTTTAATTGGTTGAGTCGGGAGGAGGAAGTTGGGAAGAGGCAATTGTTCCAATTATGTTGCTTCAAATCGGGAGGTCTGATTGTTGTTGACCTCTACTCTAATCTTGACCATATTCCCATGCAGACCACAGCAGCAGCAATCAAAAGTTTTAATGTAACTGCAGTCAGGCTTGAAATTGAAGCCAAAACAATGCAACAGACAGCAAACGAGAAACTATGCACAATAAAAAAAGCTGAAAAGCCAACTGAATGAGAATGCAAAAATACTGAACACAAAAATTGCACCAATTGCAGTTGATTAAGCTGAGGTCGAGAGCGAGTCGGACGCTAAGGCCAAGCACTTGGTACGGGCCTGGCCAACAACTGAATGTGCAGCGAAACACCACAAACAATAAATTCCCGGCTCGAGTCGAGTGTTGCGGGTTGTGGGGCCTAACCGCCACAAAAGTTTAGCCAACAATAATTTCGAGTTAACTTTGACACTTGCAAAGCGGGCGGACGACACAGAATGGGACAGAACCTGAACAGAACAGGACCTCATGCCAGGAAGCTGGCCAGGATGCTGAGGCCCGCCCAGAGTGGCAAGAGCAGAGACTTTGTTTCGTTACGTTGGCGTTGGCTTACTCTGCAAATGCAGTTGTCATAATTCTGTATTTCACTGGAAGCCGCCGCTGTTGTTGCTGTTGTTACTGGTCACCAATGTGAAACTCGCCTGGGACAATTTGTGCGGCTGGCGGCCTGCTGTGACTTGTGCCAAGTTGTTTGGCTCTGGGCGCAGAGTAGATGCAAAAATGCAAGCAAGTTATTGCTGGATAACAGGCGACCGGCGACCAATAGCGACCAGTTTGAATGTAGCACCTCCGCAGGTGCCAATGCACTTGGGAGACTGCAGATTGCAGGTGCCTTCTCACTCGTTACTGGCCAGTTGCAGCCTGAGCCCATTACGTGCCAGCTTAGAGCGCCATCTGTAAATCCTCTTGCCATGATAGCCCATTGAAATGTGGGTCAAATCATAGCGTGACAGCTGCAGCATTCACTAAATAGCCATTGCCGCAGCACATGGCCAGCATGGCCTCTGTGGTCAGCCTGGTTGGCTGCACATAAATCCTGACACTGCAGCTGAAAAACAATTTTCTACGGGTATGTTAAACATCTCGTTGGGGACATGAGCTGACAACGACACCCAAGCCGTTGCAAACAGCGGTTCAGAACTCGCTCCAGCTCCACCACCAGCTTAGCAGGCGTCCGTTCAAATTCAGAGACGACTCTGGCAAACCAAGAGCAACGACACGGCTGCTATGTCACTTGGGCGAGGCACATCTTTAATATACTGAGAGAAAGCTTTTGAAATCAATTTTCATCTTGGGATTCTTACAAACTTATGACGCAAGTAACCAAAAGCTCAACTACTGCTACTAATTAAATAAAGACTAATCCCGAAACCTCTACAAACAAACAATATTATTTAAATACTTTATTTTATTATTTTGGCCCAATGTTTATAAGTGAACTCTTTTTAATCTAATTCAAATCAAATTTCAACTCCACTGCGAAATAAGCCAAAAGAGAAATGTCTCCATAAAATTTGAGTTAACGAGCATTTGTTGTAACCTTGAGAATCACCTGATTTCTTTGAGACTCACCTGGCAGAGTGATTTTGAATGCAGACACTGGGTCTGAGAATTTACATACATACATATATTTATTTGACATAACATATGTGCATAATTTTCTCACAGTGCACATTCAACACAGCGCTGAAATGACGTAGCACAATTCAGACGCCAAAAGCAACAGCAAAACTGCAACATTTTTGTTTTCTTTTGTACTTGCTGCGGATTCTGCTGTTGCAGTTGCCGCTTGATGCCGATGCTGATGCAGCAGCAGCAGCAGCCGCCACGGCAGCAAAATGCAAACAAGTATGTCAAAAATCTGCATGTCTGCCACCACTTGCTGCTCCACCAAGAGCAACAGCAACGGCGACACGAAATCGCCTTTTTAATTTATTGCACAAGTGCTTTAAAAGACCACAGCAACAACAACAAAAGCCTACGACAAACAACCGATCCCATTCCCCTCGACAACACCCACTCCACTGGTACCAGCTAAATCTCCTTCCTCTCCGGGTGGAGCCTCGAGGTTAGCAGCAGGAGGCAAAATATAACTTGCTTGGTTATTAAATTACAACAACCGCTGCACAAAAGTGAAAAAGACACAAAATTATATTACTCGAAAACGCGAGACGCAAGACGCAAGACGCTCATGAGGGGTATGGGGCATGGGGCATGGGGTAAGGGGCAGGGGCAGGGGTAGCAACAGATTTCTCGTCTCCTCATTTCCATTGAAATTATATTTGCATAAGTAACGCGATACGCAATGCAACAACAAGCAGCCAGACAAATGCTCGTAGCCAGAGCCTACAGTCTCCAGGCTGGCCGGCTGGATGATGCTGACGATGATGATGATGATGATGCCTCCCAAACACGATCGCTTGAGCCATTATGGCCATTATGGCAACGAGGCAATGCGTCATGCACGCACAGCATGCAGCATGATAATCCAGGGCGAGGGATTTGTGGGCGGCAAAGATTTGTGGGTGGAGGAGGAGCCGGAGTGGAAGGCATTGTCGCTGAAGCCCACGCTTTGAAATGGCAAGCCTGGCTGATCCATAGAATCCAACTTGAGTTAAGTTTCGTGTCCGCTTCAAAAGTGATAACTTTTGGCATTACCAAGAGTTCGTACTGTAGGCACTGTGAGGTCCCAATTTAAGCTGGAACACAGTGTAAGTCTAAGCATGAGCCAAGACTGATGGGTCATATCAGAAAAGATATGTCAAACATTTTTTAAAAATTCATATAATAATGTCGAGATGAAAATTATTCTTTTTGACAGTTAAATAAATCAATTTTATTTATTTAAATTATAAAAATTGGTCACGAAACTAAAAGCAATAAATAATTATAAATATGTTCTGTGAAATTGATATATGCAAATAATCAAAGCTAAAATATTATTTATGTATTTTATGTGCTCTATAAATAAGACAACAATAAATAATAATTTAAATGTTGATTTATATAACTAAGAGCAGGTCATTTACCTTCTGTGTCCTATACTCAATCCGAGCTCCATTTGCTGTTGCGCTTCCCAATCAATACTCAGTTCAACCGCAGCAAAACTAACCCATTGGGTCAGTGGCATCAGCCAGCTTGAGGCACCCTCCATCTGTCCAGGCATCAAATGCTCGTCAATGTTGCCAGACAAATACGGAAAACATTTTCCGCTTTGAGAACAATTTGCTTTAGATTCTAATCGCAATGGCGGAAATGCTATCACAGCTCCGGTTCGTCCTTGTCAATGGGCCATGAAAATTTGTGCAACACTTGTGACTTATCATAATTAAAAATCAGCAGCAGCAACAGCAACTGGCCAAGTTCATGTTGTGCAGTGCAATAGACAATTCAAGCTCACATGTTAGACAGTGTCACAAGCAACTCACAGCCAGCCCACTGTGGACTCTGCAAATCTTTCAAATCTATGCGCATAATTTGCCAGTTTGGCTGAGGAAGTTGCCTGATTCGGCTCTGACAGCCAACTGACAGAAATTGATTAAAAAACCATTGCAAGGCGTCGGTTTAGTCTAGGCCGCCTCACAAATCTGCCCAAAAGAATACAACATGCATAGCTTTGGCTCCAACTAAAGGCATTTCAATGCAAATGAAGCCACGTGGGTTTCCATTTGCATGGCCAGAAAGATTTCCATTCGAGATGGACGCGTGAATAAAACGTGATTGTCGTGAAATAGGCCAAATATATTCCAAAATGTTTCACAGTATTTCGCCCTTATGGCTTGCGATATTAGTAAGCTAACCTGAAGTATTGATAAATGATGATTTCATTTTCGTTCTCTACCAATTTTTAAACTCACAAACCATTCATCCAAAAACATACAAAGCATATAAAAAATATAACGTTCCTGGTAAAATTTTAATTTAATTTAATTTAATTTTCGTCATTGCTGTCGGTCGTGGCAAAAAAATTGGTATAAACATACATTTTTTATTAAAGTTTTAATAAAATCGAGAAATTATGCACAAAAAACTGAAGCTGACATAGTTAGCGATACTCTCAAAGCGAAAAAATGAAATTATAACCAATTTTTCAAATTGATTTTTTTGTCAGCAATCAGGGCAGTCATTCATCCGGCTTTTTGCCAATTAAAAAGTCCCCAATCATGTACATATTTGCAAAATTGATTTAATGCAAGTATAAATGTGTCAAAATAGCAAATTGTTAAAATATTATTGGTCAAAGGAAAAAAGAACATCTGTATATACCACAGATATAAAGAGATATATGTATATTCTGTGCATATACCTTCTGATGGTCATTTTAAAAGAGCTGAAGTTAAAAGTTTCAGCCCCTCTGCTGTCTTGATTTAATTTTAAGCATAGCAATAGGTTAAGAATATAACTATAAATCTTCGAATTGATAAATAAATAAATAAAAAGTTATTATTCAATCAATTTCAAGTGTTTGGCAGTGTTCTAAGATATACGATTCTATAAAGTTCACTTTTCTATGCATCGACTAATAGACAGAAATGAGACTGTAATTCCACAGACTGTAATCTGTGCAGCTAGCACTTTTCAGACAGAAGTATATACAATCATAAACTCAGAAAAAATCGACTTGAGTTTTATTAAATAAATAATTGCTTTGAAACTAGAAAGCTTTTCTTCATAGAATAAAATCATTTCTCCAACAAAGTAGAAACACAAATCTGTATTCAAGAAATCCCTTCTGAAATTCGGAAAATTGTATGGAAATTTTAATTATGGTATATATTAGACGCATTTCAAAAGTGAAAATATATATAATATATATGTTTATTTAAATAATAATCACCATGGATTTTAGAAAAATGTACCCTTGAATTCTGATAGACACAACATTCTGTTTTAGAAATATACTTTCTGAATAAAAAGGTGAATTTTTTTTGGTGCCAAATATATCGATTTTTTCTGAGTGTATACTATTGTATGTGGGGTCTTAAAATAGCAATCGGCCATCGAGTGACGCAACTAATTTGCATGCAAATGCCAAAACGCGTTGCACCTGCAGCATTAGCATAAGCAGACCTACAAATATCGATGATTGGACATAGATGTGTTAGGTGCATGCAGATCAGTTGCTGGCCAAATGCGTGGCGAGGGTAGAGGTAGAGTTTTGTCTAAGCAACATGCTAATCAATAGGCCACACAAGTGTCAATGATTATTTGGCCATAAAGTTCGTTTAGTTCTCTCGAGAGCTATGCCATCGTGCTGAGAACTGGATTCTCGATTCTCAACTCTCCCAGCAAAATTTCCAATGGCTTTTGGGGGCCAAGTTTGCATACGGAATTAGTTTGCCATGTTTGGCGTTGTTGCCGTTGCTGCAGTTGCAGTTGGAGTCGCAGTTGTGCCAAGCTTATGCTAAATAAGCCAGTGCCACGCCACACCCCACCGCCCACAGTAGAAGTGATTTCTGGCTGAGACGCAGCTGCAAGCGCTGCAAAACTTTCTGGGCATTAAAGCAACTGCTTAGACTTCAATGCTGGGCGTGGCGGGTGAATGAGAGAAGGGTGTCTGTGTGTGTGTGTGTGTGTGTGTGTGTGCGGAGTGTAGATAGAACAAGACAATTTCAACTACTTTTTTGTACTGAAATATTCTTCTCTATTTATTTTATTTCAGTTGACGGCACAGCTAACAATTTTTACAGTTCCTCTTCGCCAGAGTATATATATTCTGACTACTCTTTTTTAATATGTTTGATATACTTCACCTCCTCACACACCCCTTCAAACGCAAGTCCCTCCCCCTACATTCCCCAATGGCACTGACAATTTTCCGCGCTGCCATAAAAACTCAGCAGTTTGTGCAATGTGCGCAGTTTATTTCCGTTGCAAATACCTTGGATTTGTTGCTGTTGTTGAGGCGGGAGCAGAGTGGAGCGGAGGGCTTGTCAAAGTCAGCTCCTGGTTGCTCGTGGACCACAGTTGCTGACGTCTGATGTTGTCGGCTGCTTTTGTCAACACTTTTGCCGTTGATGGCTGACAGCTGTATATAAATAGTTAGTATATCCCAAGTTGGCTATTTCACTCGCCACTGCCTTGAGGTTAACAAGAGTACTAAAGTGCATTGTTTTTTTTTTCTGTTTCTATTTTACGTGCACGATTAATGTGGTTTAGTTGTTGAACAGATTCTAAAATGACGTGGTTGACAAACGCGATGAGATGGTTGAAACCTTAAGATGATTCGCATCTCTTACATCACGCTTTCCAAATGCCATTTATCATTTTGTTAGCCTACTGTTCGGGTGCAGTCAGCGAAAGGGATTTGCAGACCCTCCTTCATTAATTGACATTTTGCAGGCCATACAGAATATGGCAGCCACCACTGAATAGATAATGACCTTCCACATTAACGCACGATCTTTTCACTGGGGCATGTGAAAAGGGTAAGTGCTCTTCCATAATTGCATCATTTATCAAATGAAAACTTAAAAAATAAAAAAATAAAATAAAAACTCTCAAGCAGCGGACATTTTTGGCTCATTAATTTAAAACCTAAAATAATAATCGACATTAATCAGTGAGAGAGATTATCGATAAGTGCGTTTAGCCAGCGTTTAACGGAGCTGCCACACAGCCCCGAGGCTGCCACTGTCAGCAACGCGACTCTGCGTGTTTACCTTTGGAGCCGCCTAATTGATTACGCCCAAAAAGCGAGCCTCCAACTCTATCATCCTCAACATCAACAACTTCAGCAGCAGCATCTTTTTGGCTCCATCTTTCAAAACCAAATCACGTTTAGTTGGGAATCTGTTCGGTTCATGTTTTGATTCTTGTTTTTGTTGTTACCCTTCTCTGCATGCGATGTCTGGGCGATAAGCCGACTTTGCTAAGCATATGCGCAGTGTGGTGGGAAAGGGATGGGAAGGGAATGTGGGGGGAATAACTCGGCACTGGCAGGCTGGCAGGCAGGCAGGCAGGCTCCCCAGTGATTATTGTGACTGTGATTTTTATCGTTGGCTGTCTTTTGATGTTCTCATCTCGTTTGCTCTTCACTGCACATACATATGTTATTTTCATATTTTATTTATTTACATTTTAATATGGAAATATTCAATGCATATTTTCATTTCATTTGGGAATTAGTTTTCCACAAATAAAACATGAGAACGCATAGATTTTTATCGCAGTTTATTAGAAAATCTCTTATCCATAATGCAAATGTCATCTAGATTTCGTTGTTGATTGTTTGGTTTTGTCTTGGTTGTGGTTTAAGTTTTGTTTTGGTTTGGTTTATTTATTCAGCTAGCATCCGAAAATTCATTCGTTTCCATTTCATCTGCTATCCTTTCGAAACTCCATCAATGTGCGGACGAACTAATTCCAGTAAACGCATCACTCGTCCTCGCTCGGCTTGACCCACAAATCCATGCACAAGCCCAAAACAAACAAACATAAATCACCAGGAAACACACACTGAAACAGAGCGGGTCTGAAATTTAAAAGCAATCTGCCAGGCAGTCGCCCAAAGTCCGGTTACTCCTACACCACCTCGTCGTCCATCTGTATCCTTCTTTTATTTTTAGTTTTTTTGTCGTTGTTGTTACTGCTGCTGTTGTGTGTGGCCTTTGGCCAATTTTCTTATTAAAAACAACAGAGTCGAAATTGTTTACCAAACACAATTCCCAGCAAATCCAGCGCTGCTTACTGGTCTAAGCTGTAAATAGAGCGGCCAGTGAAAGTGCGGACAGCCCACACGAGAGTGAATGAGGCTCACAAAAGGACACAAATCCTTACGCCACCACATGCTGAGTTTCTATCTGGCCTGCCTGTGGCCTCTGGTATCGGTATCGGTGTCCGGGTATTCTCTATACCCTGGATCCATTGTCTGGCCGTCGTACACCCAACCCACGAAGAGAAAACGTTTTGTTCGAGGCAAAAGCGAGAAGAAAAAATTGCCACTGCTAAACCCATTAAATGTTCCTGGCCAGAGAAAAGCGAACAAAAAACAATTGGATTGACTAAAGCACCAATTTACTCGACTTAAGGATACCCTAAGCCTTCCGCATAATAGCATTGGGAAACTATTAAACAAGACTCGGCGCAGCAAGGCAAGCGTTCTTTGTTGCTTTGCATACCCTATACCCCAAGCGCTGGGTATATTCACACGATGTAAAGAAGACAACATCCTATTTGTAATTTGCTAGACTTGCACTATTTTTTATTCTGCTCGTCCTTTGCGCTGACTTTCACTTTCTTTTGAGCGTCTGTCGCGGCGATGTATTATTGTCTGCTGCTTGACACTCGCAGCTGGGCATAAATATTTGGACATGGGACTGATTAGAGCAAGCAATGGGACCAATGGGCAAACCAATTTGCTGCCAGCTAACGAAACTTTAATCGAAAATTGAATGCCATGTTCGGTCTCGAATTGGTTGTCCTGTTGGCAAACAACAACTAAGAGCACAAACATCAATCAAGCCCCAGGCTTTTTCCCTTCCATTTTCCACATTTTCTCTTTGACGCTCGACATTGTCAAGGAACTCACTCGATAGGTGCCGGAGTTGAGCTGTGGAAGTGTGGAACACCTCCGACATCGTCTTGAGCATTGTGTTGGACACACGCCAAGTGCAATGCATTCGCTTCTCGCTCCTTGCACCTCCCTACTCCTCCATTTACCTTTGGCTCTTACATGATTTACTACAACATTTTCCGGAGCTACCCGCAAACTCTGACTCGCCCGGTAGCTGTTGCCATGTTTGACTTGATTTCGTCTAAATTGAGTTCAGTATCAACAGAAATACTTCCGTTTCCTACCCTGCCAGTTTGTCAGTGTCCCATCTCTCACTCTTACCACCTCGCTCTCTCTCTCTCTCTATCTCTCTCACTCTTTTAGCTTGCTCTGCTATTTAGTCTGTTGTGTACCCCTGCTTGATTTTGCGTTCTATTTTGAAAGTACCAAAGTAACCCATCCAACAAGTCGCCCTTCCTTTCCCTTCCTTTTCACCCATCCAACTTTGTGCGTGTGTGTATGTGTGTGTGTCGGTGTCAGACTGTGTGTTTACTTTGGCATCTCATCCTAGTTTCTGCTTCTGATTCCAGCTCTAGCTCCTGGCCCTGGCGCTGCTCCATCATCATCGTCATCGTCATCGTCGTCTTCGTTGAGGTGTTTTCTGTATTTTTAATGTTTTTTATGTTCAATTTGTTTCAATTTAATGTTGTTTTGCCAGAGATCAGCCAGGGCGTGTTATATTTTGCATGCATTTCAGATGTGCGCACCTTGTATGGTAAATGGCATTTAAGGATTTGCGTGAATAAGAAACTCACGGCTTAGCTTGCATAGTTTTCAAGGCGAAAGAGTTGAGTTGCCCAAACTTGCATGTTGCAGGTTAAGCAAGAAGTTGCTGCCAGCTTTTACTTTAGATGATGGTCTGGATTGCTGTGAGCATTGCTTCCACTATATAATATGTACATAAGCTAACTCTGCATTAGATCCAAGGACTCACATGAGAATATTTGGATTAAAAATCAAATATTTATTAAAAAAAACGGAAATGTATTAAGGTTTATAAATGGTTAATTCAATATATTATTTCGACTACTAACGAGCTGGATGAAATAATGGTATCAAATATATAAATATTTTTGATTCGTCTAATTAATATATTATCAGAATTTCAATTCGAATGATTGATTGATTATATTAAATAATGGTATTCAGATATGTTATATATGCATATTTGACTTACAGAATACAATTTAATTTTGTTGGATTCTATTCTTGAAGGATACTTTCATGATTCCAAATTTCTTCTCATATATTATTGACATTTATGTGAGTAAACTTTATCTAAATTATCAATACTGAGCACAATGTGTAATCAATATCAGATCCCCTCTTATCGACCATATAAATGTATATATTCATAAGATTAAGATTGTTTATTGTTACCTCTTTTGCCGGTTCCAGATAAAGTGTTTTTTATTTTTAATAATCGTTTTCAGCGCTGTACAACAAAAAGCGATAAGTTTTATGTTAAATTCAGGTATTCTTAACAAATCGTTAACTTCTTTTTTATTTGTTGTGTTTATTTAGATAAGTTCAACATACATTTCCACGCTTATTCCACGCACCACTATTAGCTGAGTTTTTCTCAGCAATTGAACATATTTCGTTTCTTTGGAATTGCGGCGCCAATTGAGCCACAAAAGCACATTTTCACTTTTTAACAACAATAATGCTCCACTAAATAGCCAAAAAAATAAGAAGAGGCAATAAGTGCTTCATTCAATATTTGAGCAGAAGCAAAATTATGCGTCGACAGCGACTATTTTCAAATGAAACATTAAAATTCCATTAGCGGATGCGTTTCACATAAATTTGGAGACTCCAGCCCGCTCCATCGCAGTCTGGCGATATACGGGAGGGGGGCCTTATCGCCCGGCACCGGGCAAATGACCAGAAATTATGCATTTTGTTTGGCTTTAATTGCAGCTGACTGTATTTATTTAGTTTGTGCATCGGCTGGGTTGAAACAGTGGACTGCGGGCGAGGGGAAGCTTTGCTTCACTCGGCTCGCGATAATCGAAAATAATTTATAGAAAATAAATATTTCCACACAATGCGCCGTCGATGGGGAAACACAAAAAAAAAAATAATAAAAAAAACAAGAAAAATACAACTTGAACTGGTCCGCTTCCTTTCCTGGCATTGTGCAGTTGTTTATTTAAGTTGTCATTAGAATTGTGCAGCAGCTCCATCCACAGCTCCGCAACTCTGTCTGCCTGGCTGGCATTGGATTCGTGCCTAGGCAGCCCAGTCGACGGCAAATAAACTTTTTAAATTATCACCGAGGCGCACTGCAAGTGTGTGTGCCTCAGGAGTGGGGCACGGCAACCCATTGGGGCGCGTTCAACCGGGTGCCACTTGAGCAGCAGAAGCATACGTGGAAATCGCATGGCCATGTGAAATGAAAATGGAGCCCCAACCAAGAAACCCCCTTCGATGCCCATGGCCAAGCAGCTTCCACGGAAATTCAAGCGGCGGTCGGGCTGTCTGTCTATCCGTCCGTCTGTCCCTCGGTCTGTCTGACTGACTGCTTGTCGCTGATTGTTGGCGCCCTGGCAGCCGGAAATACAAGACAGTATTCTTGCTTATGAAATTGAACTGTTTATTGGCCATGTTTTGGAAATGATGTTGCAACTGCAGAACAAAACTTAAGCACATGTGTGCATAAATGAATAAATACCTATAGTATCCACATATATATATATATATATATATATATATCTATATATCATATGAATAACTGCAGCTGTCAGATTAGCCAGTTGCCATAAAGTGCGAATAACCTGGCTATTATCAAAGTAATAAGTATAAACAAACTATGTGCTTAAGCAAACTGTTTACAATGGCTGCTTGTGTGTCCTGTGTGTGTCCTGGCCGTGGCTAATGCCTCGTATATCACATGGCTGCTTTGGCATTGGCTTTAGCTGCTTGAGGGGCAAAGTCAAAAGCAACAGGCAACGGTAAATGTAACTTTAAAGCCGCTTAAGGCTATAACCAAATGCCGTGGCAAACGAAGCAGGTCAACTCACAAACACAAGGATTACCGCAAGGCAGGAGCAGACCGAGACAAGGCAAGGCAAGGCCAACGGCAAACTGCGACAGCTGGTGCCGCCCACTTCCCAAGGACAACAACAGCAACAAAAACAACAACAATAACAAGAATTTGAGGTGAAGCTGGCTAACACAATGGCCAACACGGAAGGCAATCGCAAAAGCGATTCTGTCAAAATATTTACGATATGGCTCTGGCAATGGCTGTTAAATTGTAAGAACACACACGCACACACTCGTACACACTCGTACATACACACGGACATGTTTTGTCGAGTCACACACATGCACACACGCACACACACACACTCACCTACTTAGCGCAATTCTCGCAATTTACCCATAAGATATATATGGATTTGCTCATCTTGGCCTTCTATATATGCCATTATCCTTCGCTGTGTGTTTGTGTGTGTGTGGCCAAGGACAAAGAGAGTTAGATTCAGAGAGAGAGAAAGAGAGGGAGAGCGAGAGCACAAACAAAATTGAATTGTCTCGCTGCTGGCTTGACTTGGCGTAGGCGCTAACCAACACTTGCCGTGCCTGCCTTTATCTCCTTGCTGTCGTCCACTGGCCCAAGCATTGCCATGTAAAATTAAAATTTATGGCTAATTTGTGTGACCGAAGCATTTTTATTTCTCGTCCTTGGATCCGCCTCTTCCAATTTCCAGCTTCCAGTTTAGTTCAGAGCTCATAAATTTTCGCACTCTTTCTCTTCATTTTTGTTGTTGTTTTCGCTGGAATATGGTATATATAGATGACTCAGCTTTAATGGGCTTATCGGCTATAATACCCTTGTTTGCTGCACGTAATAAAATCCGATTTGGATCGGCTGTTAAATAAAGTCGGTTTCTTTTGATTTTCTGGCATTTTGGATTTATTTCTTTATTTTATTTATAAATTTATTTTTTTCTTACGTAAATTTTCAAAAAATCAATTTATGTTTATTTTAGTTGTTTTTTTTTTTCTTTCCATCTAATATATATATATAATTGTGCAGTTTTATAAATATGTGTGTTATTATCATGTTGTATACCTTTAAAACTTATTACATTAGATATGTGTATGTAGAACTACGTAATTGTATAGATAAATATCACTATATTTGATTTCGGTTCAAGGTTCTTTCGCTAGATTTAACTTAATTCATTTGTTGTTTCGATATAAAAATGCTTGAAGAATGCACGAAAATCAGTGCAAACTACACAATATATGTGTGTGTGTATGTGTGTGTGTGTGTGTGTGTGAGTGTATGAACTAAACAAGAACTTAGAACATAAATCGAGTAACTACAATATGTGTAATATATACAAAAACACGTCCAACCGCTGAATGAGACTCTAAACATAAGTTTTGGCAATATAACAATTTACATGGACTAATTGGACTTCGGCTAACTATGGTGAGTGAGTGTTGTGGAATTCGAGGATTCGAGTTGATGCAAGGCCGAAGCGGATAAGTTGAATGGACTAGACACACACTTTACAAGTGCGTGCCCCCAACGACAAGCTGCATATGTGTGTGCATGTGTATGTGTGTGTGTGTGTGAGTGTATGTGTGGCACCCTTAGCTACCTAAACGTAGCGTGTGATCTGTGAGTAAAAGTCAGAGAGGCAGGATTGCAGTTGAGCAAATGTTGGACGCTCGCCGGGCAGCAGAGCCCAGCAGTAGGCCATGATTGTGAACCTGCAGAGAGAGAGAGAAAAGATAACAGAAAAAAGAGAGAGAGAGAGAGAGAGAAAAGATAACAGAAAAAAGAGAGAGAGAGAGAGAGAAGATAACAGAAAAAAGAGAGAGAGAGAGAGGGTGAGAGAGCAATTACTGCATTAGTATCAAAGAATAAGTGGAATTTGTATAGCTCTATACTCACAGCTCATCGGGGCAATTGAAGGGCTGTGCGAGACGATAGCCATCCTTTAGATAGTGCTCCATCTCAAAGGGATCCACCTCAGCGTAGGGCTGCTTGGCTGATGTGCACAGCTCCCACATGAGCACACCAAAGGCCCATGAATCGCTGGCCTCCGAGAATTGCTTATGCTGCAGTGCCTCGAGCGACATCCACTTGATCGGACGATTCTCGCTATCCCCCAAGCAATTGTAGTCCGCGGGGAACAGATCGCGCGAGAGCGAACTATCCGAGAGTTTAACGCGCAGCTGATCGTCGATGCTGACAGATAAATTAAAATTATAAAAATCAATGCACAAAATATATAATATATATATATATATATAATATATATATATATATATAATATATATAAATATATAATATGTGTGTAGTCGTCTCAATGGTATAAAGACTATAAAAGATTTGCATCTCTTCTCCGATAAACGAATACATTCTTTCCCAACTGAGATTGATACTATATATATAATTCTTTTATACGATGTCCTAGGATTGTATATAAGAAATCTCAAATCGAAAACTATATATGATAATAAAAGATGAATACAATATTGATGAAATGGACATTCCAACAGGATAACGTCTAAAGTTTCTGCAGAATTTTTGATCTCCAGATCCAGGTCTCAATCCGATTGAGAAGTTGGGGTGCGAAGTTAAAGGGACTGTTAGTAACGTTAATCCAACAAGCTTTGGTGGACTGTCAAGAGGTCTTAGACATCTGTCTGTACTTTATGAATGGGTTCCTTTTTTAATATACAACTTGACGATACTATTATCATAAGCTTTTAAGCGTTTCTTCTTCTTTTCTTTTTCTACTCACATGCAGTTCCTTGCCGCAATGTCCTTGTGCACCACGCCGTGACTATGCAGATGATCGAGAGCCATGGACAGCTGGGAGGCCATCATCACAATCTGTATGGTGGTAACGGTGCGAGCACAGGCCGGATCCAGCAGAAACAGTTTCAGATTGCGTGTGTTGTTCAGCGCGGGATAGAGAACAAAGGGCGTCGTGTGATCCTCAATGGACACGCCCAGGACGGAGAGTATGCCCGAATGGGAGGCGCCATACAGTAGCATGCCCTCTTGGAGCAGGAGAAGCACTTGCATCTGGCTGGCATGCTGAGCGACCGTCTTGACCAGCACATCCTGGCTGTCGTTGTAGGTGCCACGATAGACGCGACCAAATGTGCCTTCCTGGAGCAGACTGGAGAGACGCACGCGACATCGTTCCACGGTCAGCTCGGAGATGCGACGATGCAGTTCCTCTGGCTGCTGTTGCTGCTCCATGGGCACGGCCACCTTGCGTGGCAAGCTGGACGCGTGCACGGGACCAATGAGCGATGGCGTCATATAAGCGGCGGAGCCCATCGAGGATTGGCACGGAGGCTGTGTGTTGAGCCGCTGGAAACTGGAGGTGCGCATTGGCTGACCGCCATGCTGATGATGCTGGCGCTTAGCAGCCGCGCCACGAACACAATACGCGATCACCAGCAGGATGCAGACAGCACTCATGGCCACCGTGACGCCTACCACCAGGGTGATTAGACCTGTAGGCGGTGGCAGCACCGTTTCGAGCAGCTGCGGATCGTCGAGATCATTGCCTAACGTCGGCTGCAGATCCTCCCCGCTCTCGCTGAGCAGACAAATCTTTTTGCGTCGAAATACCAAATGGGTCACATTATTCAGGGCACGATTCAGCATCACCTCCAAGCTGATTGTGATGTCCACCGCCCCGGCACGCAATCCGCTGCACTTGAGCGCCACGGCCCACGTCTGAATGTGCGTCGGAATCTCGCCAATCTGTGACACATTGATCGCCGGTTGCGGCAACACCTCCTGATCCGAGCTAATCACATTGAGACTATACGGCAACGGACGACCGGACAACGACTGCCACGTAAAGGTGACATCCCGCACACTCGACGGCACCGGCACTATGAAGTTCAGCGCGTAGTTGTTGATGTGACCCTCCCTCACATAGTACACCTCGGCGGAAACGCCTGAAAAGCAACAGAGGAAATTCATCTAGGTTAAATTAAATCAACATTAAATCTAAGAAATCTAAAAAATGTATTAGAATTGGTTAATGTTTAAAAAATAATAACTAAAAATGGGAATTGAATGAGTATTTGGAATGCTTCGTTCGACTCTTATTTAATATCAGGCTGAATAAAAACCGTTAGTGAAACAATTTCAATTACAATTCCTTGAGTATTTAAATTGAAATAAAATCCACAAAATTGCTTAATAGAATCAATTGAGTATTTGGAATGTTTTGCTTAATATGAAACAAACCAAAAGCTGTTAGTGAACAAAACTCAATTACAAATTTATTTGGATTTTCTTGTGGATTTAAATGGCAATCAATTACACAAAATTACTTAATGGAATAGGTTACTTCTAAATAATTTCATTAAAATGTTAATTAACGACACAAAATTGCTTAAGGGAACCAATTACAAATAGATAATTCCTCAATCTGAACGAGCAGGCACATTCTTGCAGTTTGTTGCCAATCAACGCAGCATCTGATTAAAATGGGATGCGCTTTCCACGCGATAAGTTTGTTTTGAAAAGAACTCACTCGATTCTCAAGAATGCGAAACTCGCTTAACTTATTCAATTCCAGGGCAAACAAACCATTCTCGTTCGTCACGTGCACCAGCCAACAAATTTGTAAGACAAACTCATGCACTTTACATGTAAATGTATCTAGATGCACACTCATATGCAAACATGAGAATTGTTTGCTTACACAGAAAGAGAGATAGAGGGGTAAATAGAGAAGAGAGGGAGAGAGAGAGGGCTGCGTTTTGTATAAATAAACATGCGCGGCCGAGTTTAGGGAATTCCTCGAAACTATTTTCGAGTTTATCAGTATCTGTAACTGCATCTGCATCTGCATCTGTATCTGCATCTGTATGTGGATCTATGTGTAACAGCAAAACAAACTAACAACAACAAGATTAACAGCAACAACAACAACAACTCATCGTGTCGCCAGGCCAAGATTCAGATTCAGTTTTAAAGGAGAAGTAGCAAAAACAAGTAAGAATGCGACAGTCGAGGGAGCCCGACTAGGAGATACCCTGTACCCAGCTATTGAATATACTATTCAATCGATAAATACAGATATCGTCGCGGGGCATGATACCAACTGATACCTGAGCAATTTTTATATTGTACACAAAAAATGCGGGCGCCTGCTGATTGGAATGAGTTCAAAGTATTTTATATATCAATTGGAATGTTCTGCTGTTGATCTGCGCGGGGTATACGAGAACTTATATTCCAAGCACTAACTCTAACAGACTCTGAGATCGGTTTGTTTGCTTAACACAGACGAACATGACTATATCGATTTGGCAATTGATGATTTTGAAAACTATATATAAACTTTATCGGCTCGGTTGTACTTCCTAGCAGTTACATACTCCTGCACAACATCATTACACCCTCCTTGCACATCTTTAATGAGCTCAGGGTATAAAAAGACAAACAGAAATGAGCCCTGAGCTTGCCCGAGATTTGTTCGTTGGCTCGTTGAGTTGGTTATTATTCTTCTTCTTATTCTGATGCTCAACTCAATCTCAATCTCATTCTCGTTGTTGTTTTTGTTTTGTTGAGTTTTTATTTGCGGTTTGACCAAAAATCGAGTTAATGAGGCAGCCTCGACTGCCGAGAGATGTCTGGCAACGATTGCCAACTCATCATATATATATATATATATATATATATATATGTATATATATATGTGGTTGTTTATGTTAATGATTGTGAAAAGTGCAGGTAGTCTTTGAGTAGATTATAAGTAGTTCAAATGATTGCCAGCCAACGACCACACACAATGTGAAGCCAAATTGTAAATTAACAGAGACGCCTGCGTTGCAGTCAAAGATTGATTATGGTAAACCATATCGTAAAGCCCATCGAATACAAATTACATACATAGATTTTGACATGCACACATATATATATATATATATATTATATATATCTCAAGCTCTAAGCCTGTTTTTTGGTGCATTCAACTCTGCTGGGCTGCACAAAAAAGCACAGGAAATAATTTACGAAAAATGGATAATGCTGACACACAGTTGAAGAGGCATAGAATTGAGAGAGACAGAGACAGAGAGGGAGAGAGACAGAGAGAGAGATAGGAGGAGGCAGCATGGGGCGCACTTCCTTTGACAACTGGCAATAACAATAAAAATCAGTGAGCATGTAGGTTGGTTGACAGAGAACTCTGCGCTTGCCTCAAATGTCTCAACTTGGCGGGCATAAATTGTGTCAGGCATAGACACGTTGTTGGGCCACAGTAGGTGGCAAGAAGAGATGCAGGCATGAGATGGAGATGGAGATGGAGATGCAGATGGAGGGAGAGAGCAAAAGAGATAGAGGCAGGGGCAGACAACGTCGTCGGTGCGACTTCCTCTTGAATGTGCAACATGTTGCACGTTTGTGCATGTAGCTACGACAAATTCCACGCTAGAGTTTTAAAAATAGCGCCCAGGGCTTAATGCACTTAGAGACACAGAGAGTGAGAGAGAGAGAAAGAGAGTGAGAGAGAGAGAGAGAGAGAGTGAGAAACGGAGAAAGGGCCAAATGTACAGGCCGCACGCTTCCATTGACCCTTTGATTATGACTTTGGAAGGCTTAGTGAAGAGGCAGCTATTCGATTGCCGCGCAGCAGCAGCAGCCGAAAAGAGGCACAGTTCACAGGTTCATGTGAAAGTTGCCGCTGTGTTGCACTTGAGTGTGGGGAGGAGAAAGGACTACAGTCGAAAAAAAATCGATCTGAATTTTAAAACATCTACAAGAAAACTAGAAAGTTTTTCTTGTTTTAAGAAATCAAATCTAAATATAAACAAAAAAAAAAACATTTCTAAAAATGATGAAGGCTTTTTTCAATTTTTTACAAATACATTGCTTAATAATACAAAATGTGTCTAAAAAGTACAAATGCAAACCTTTACTTTTAGAAAATATAATTCCTAAAATTCAGAAACAAACAAAAACTTCGACAACAAAATTATTTTAATAAAATGCGTATGGCAAACCTGGAAACACAAATGTTTGTTAATAATAAAAGCAACAAAAAAGCTAAAAAAAAATAATTTGACAAATTTTTTGAATATTTTTAAGGAAATAAAAACACTGATTTTTAGAACGCTTGGCGCCAAAAGTACGGCGAATTCATAAAATTCAAGGTGATCTTATTTTTGTTGAGTGTAGGCTCTTAGTTGAGGCTGTCTTGAAGTGGTGTCGGCATCGTCGACGTCGACGTCGTCGTCTACCTTCATGTCACGAGCAAATGTCACTCACATGTGCCCAACTCGACGGCTCTTGAACTTTTTTAACCTTTTGTGTGCGCCATGTTCATAACTAGCTGTATATTTTTTCTAGCTTTTTTTTTTGTTGTGCTGTCGAATTTTTGGTGGGGCGTGCCTCGCAGCCACAGTTTGTTGCAGCAGGAGCAGGAGTAGGAGGACCATAGGTGCCCAGGTACAGAGCCGAGTACCGAGTACGTAGCCATAACGTATGTCGAATTTTTCAGAGCGTGCAGTCATGACGTTGTCGTTGTTGTCTCGCTGATGTTATTGTTATAGCTATTGTTATTGTTGTTGCATTTGCTGCTGCTGTTATTGTTGTTGTTGTGTTTGGCAGTATTTTTTAATAGCTTGCTACCGAACCGAGTCGTGACCATTGTTGAAGGCAGCAACAAACCAAGTTTAGAGGACTCCCAGGCAAAGCCAACTAGACAACTACTCTAAGCTAGACCCTCGAAAAAGTTTTTTTTTTTTTTTTTGGCAGTAACTTTGAATGTGGTTTGCCATTTTCTTGTAATTAGCGTTGCAGTTCGTGAAGTTTGCTTTTTTTCTGTAGCTGATGCTGATTTGATGATTTTTGGGCAAAATGTTTTGAGAAGGTTCAAGTTCCACAGCAACTGATACATTTTGTCAGCTCAGCCCGCCATATTCTTCATCTGGTGCGGGGTTGGATTTCTCACTTGCCGGCAACAGCTTTATGTGGCAACTCCAACATCATCATCATCAACGTCGTCGTCTTTTGAAGCACAGCGAATTGCAATCGTTGATAAATGATGTGCACGTTCCGCATTGAACTCTGGTATCCATAGGCAAGCTAAGCTTATCTAATGGCTAATATGTCACTTGGCTGCATTTCTGCATTGCTGTGGCCAAATCGAAAAATAAATAAAACAAATGATCTAATGCCCCGACGAAGTCAGCAGCTGTTTGCCAGGTTGCTTCCCCCACTTCCCCCTCAGGTCACACCCTTTCCCCTCTTTTTTCTAATACGTGTAAGCTTATCACGCACTCCAATCGCGCTTACAAGCTTGCAGCAAATAACCACAACGCCTACCACATGTCAACATTTAACATGTTTTCAGCTTTGAGCCACGTCTGTGTTTCTATCTATCTGCAACATGTATCTACACTTACATTGAAGTTTTGAATATTGTCCCTGAAAATCGGGTTGAACACTAAACAAATTTTCCGATTTGTAGATATAAATTTTCTCAATATAGAAAAACTTTTCTTCTATTTATTAATAACATATTTAACACAAAAGTTAATGAATAAGTTAAGCTAATTTATTTGTTATTTTACTATTTAAATTAAAGTCAGTAATGAAATTAGATAAATAAAAAGGGAGAAATTAAATAAATTACATTAAATTAAATTAAATATTAAGAAAACCATCCCTGGATATAGGGACATACTTTTTGCTACATTTTTGGAAATTTACTTGAGATAAAAACCGTAAGAACCCAATTTAGAATGAGGCAATCTTTTGTCTTATAACAGACGCCAAAAATATGGCGATTTTCTAAAATTTGAAGTGATTTTCTTTCTGAGTGTATACAGATACAGATGTATCTGTTGTAGCTGTTGTAGCCGTAGCTGTATCTTTGCCGTTTGCAGCCTCAAGTCTTCGTTATGATAAATGATGCATCTTTTCTTCTTATTATTACTGTTGTTGTTGTTGTTGTTGTTGTTGCTACTTTGCCTAATATTTTGTTCGCTTTTCGCTTTTACTGTTTTGTGTTTAGCTGGATTGTTTTTTGCCCAGCTTCTGCCGCTCTGGGAGCCGCGGGCGCAGCGTTCTCGTTTCTTGTTACTCGTTTACGGCTTGGATTGTAGCAAATTTGTGCCAGCTAAATTAGCCATGTTTTTAGGGCCCTGTCTCGTCTTCAGTTGCTTGGCAACCATTTGGCACAGATTTCTGCTTGCCTCTCTTTTTTTTGTTCTGCCTCTCGCCTCGATGCCTCGCAAATTGGCTCAAATTAATCATACAAATTTTCGCGCCTAACAAAAGTTGTTGGTCGACGGCCGTCGACCAGCTGGCTTGTAATACCAAAAATCAATAGTAATTAACCTTAATCGCCTCGAGTCCAAGTGTTGACTTGTAGAAGCTGCCAACAGAGGCCAACTAAACTGTTAGCCAATAACCATTAACCATTAACCATTAGCCAAATGCGGGAGGATGGAACTTTTCAAAACCCAAATCATCATCTTCAAAATCTGTCAAATTTTTTTTCTTAATTTTTAATGTTAACATGAAAACCAACTCATCGCAATTTTAATAATGGTCTTTTTTCAAACGACTGAAAAATGATAAGTGTCATTAACAAATTCCAGTTAGGTTCAACTAAAATACAAATTCCTCAAACCAAGATTGACAACTTTTGAAGTCCCCTCTCACAGCTGCCAGCAGACAGCATTTAAATGTTTCAAATAACTTACTAATATGTTAGAACGCAACTTTTAAAACTTGCTATTAAAAAATATAAAGTTATAGAAAGATGCATTAGAAACAAAATAAAAAAAAAAAAAAAAACGTTAAATGTAAAATAAATTATTAAACAAAAAATATAAAATGTTAAACATAAAAAGGTAAGTAAAATATGTAAAACTTAAGAGTAAATAATATATTAAATACAAATTATATTTGAGGGTATTCAAATATAAAATGGCTAAACATTTATTGCAAGCATTTGGGAAAACACAGAAAAAACGAAATCAGACCAAAAAATGTTTATGATAAAAAAGATAGATAGATAGATAGAAATAGTAAAATATGTGAGCATATTCATGATGAACGCTGCAGTCTCCGAGGGAAATTGTTCTGAAACCTATTTGCACATTTCTCACAGATGGAAGAGAGACAAACAACAAAACAATGGCAAACGCATGATTTTATTCAGTTGTATATTATATATAACTATATATATTCATGCTTAAGCAGCTTTTCAGATGGCATTTGATAGCTGTGAGTTTGGTTTGTGCGCTGTGCCAAATTCCCACAGACTCCCCCAAAATAAACATGCTCGTACAGCTCAATAAACATAACAAAAGATGCAACATGCACATTGGAAACGCTGAATGAGTGCGGCGCTCGGCTTGCCTGCCGCAAAGCTCGCAGCTCTTATTCCCCTTAACAGTTGCACAGTTGCAAAGTTGCACACTTGCACAGTTGTAGTTGTTGTTACTTACGAGCGCAGTCGCTGCTGCTGCTGTCAGCTGCCTCCACCGAATGTGGCATGGAAATAAAGTGCGACAGTGAACGAGCTTGAAATTTCATTCATTCATTGTGCCCCATCGCTGTTGTTTGTGTTGTTGTTGTTGTTTAATGTAAATATGATTATTCCATTCTGCGCTCTATATACATAGGTATATATATAGATATATATATATACAGAGCGGCGACTGCCGCAGAATGGCAAACAATGCAAGTTATTTATTATTGACATGCAGCGTGCGTGTAGCCCGCAGGGGTTATCAGTTGACAGTGGTAGGTTTGACTCTGCCACTGATAAGCACACACAGTTGCCCCTGCACCTTCCACATACCGCCTACCACCCACCCATCAGCGCCAGCTTCGTCTAACTTTAACATTGTATTGCGATTTTTCGTTTGTTTGATTTGATGTGATGCATTTTGCAATCGTTTATTGACCACGCCCAAAATTGCCGTATGCGATTTTTCATTTATTTAAATGCCGTATTTTGTATAACACTGGAATCCGTTTAAGCCAGGGCTAAGTCTTGTATACAAATGGCCCTCGCCTGTTTACAAAATGAGGCACTTCAATGTCGTCAAAAAAAAAAAAGTCGCCGTAATTTGAGACATCAAAATGTGACTCTTTATGAGCTGTCAGCTGCCCAACGACGTGCTGTAATCGATAATGCAGTCGAGGCCACAGCGATCGGATCGATGAGCATTTAAATAGATTGAGCATCAAATTCCAAAAAAAAACCACAACAAAAAAAAGTAATGAGCACTAAATGGGATGACATCTTGTCCCGATGGTTCAATGGAAACCAGACTGCAGCCGATAACGATTATCGCCAGTGCTTGACTAGGGTGTATTTAAGTAGGTTGCCTATGTGTTCGAATTAATTTGTAGCTTTACTCTGCTTGTGCAGCACTATTTTAAAAATGGGCCTTCGTTGGGAACAACAGCTGAAAGCTTGAAAAATTTAAATAGCTGCTTCAGAGCACAAGTGTGTGAATAATCAAAAACAAAGTAAGAATGCGCAAGTCGAGAGGGCTCGACTAGTATTCTCAATTCACACAGAATTCAAGCATCAATCATAAATTTTGATGATGGTTCGTTAGTGTTTGCCATACCAAAAATACAGCTTAATTTCTACATCAACAGGGGACGGTCCTAAATCATTTTGTCACGCTCAATTTTTTTTACTAATTTCGTTCCACCTCTAAAAATATTTCACATTCTCTGCATATATGTAAGCAAAAACCAGTTGTTAAATATATAAACCGGTTTCAGTTATAGTGTTAAAATTCTTTTAAAAATATAAATGTAAGTACACATCTGGCCCTACAATATACATAACAAACATATATTAAGAATTGGAAGGCATTGACTTTTAAAAAATGCCTTTAATACTATGGGAAACGATAATTATCGATATTCGCCAAAAGTGGGCTTTTATCGATAATAAACTTAATCTGCGCGGGGTATACGAGAATAAATATTTCCAATTTGGATTATTCAGGTCTTATAGTCTCTGAGATTCGCGCGATTCAGACTGACATGGCCAAGTCGACTCGACTATTTATGCTGAAGAATATATAGTTTTTCAGGTCATGAATACTTTCTTCTGCCTGTTACGTATACTTACGCAACCCCTTTTAGGCCTTCTCCAACGCTAGAAAAAACGAATAATGCTACTTCGTAATTTTTAGAGCCTTTTATGATGCTAGCTGAGAATTTATGGCAAGTTTGGTGCAACACCTGTTGAGGGCAGTAAACCTACTTCGTTGCAACACTTAATCTGTTAATTGTGTTACATCGTGGGGGAACACATGGTTATTAGTTGTCACGAGATCCGCTGTGCTTATCGCACTTATAGCTTCATTAGCTAATGGGCACTTCATTATGCGAGCATGGTGAGATCTGGCGAGCAGAAGCTCATCGGATTCTTGTGGTCGCCTGGCAGGCAGCAACAAACCAATTAAAATATAGATCATGCCACAAGAACGAGGCAAAAGAGTGCTGGCTGATCATATCGCAGCGATTGCACAAACCGTTAACACAACTTTGGCCCCCAGAGATTGGAGGCAGTTCGTGGAAGGCATTTAGCACGCAGACAAGAAGATGGAGAGAGAGCTGCAGCTGAAGTTGGAGTTGGAGTTGGAAAAGGAGAAGCCAAGTTGTTGCCAACTACAATCAGCTGTAATGATCTTGGCAAGTAGCGCGAAGAACAAGCCATAAAGCCAAGACGATAATATTGTGGTTGCATGCTTGTTATGGCCAAGCAGCAGAAGCAGCGGCACCGGCAGCAGCAGCTTCTAGGTGCTAAATGCTGCTACTGAGGCTACAACAACAACAGCTGCCCCTCTTTGTGTTGCTTTTTTAATTTTTAAGCTTGTTTGCCATGTGTGAAACTTGAACTAAGCCCACTTCAAACTGACACGCCGAATAGATTCAATATTTATATGCAAATCCGTTGATGTATAGAAATTGGAAATTGGCCAAAAAGAGCGAGCTGCCGTGTTGAGCCCGTTTATCGTTTAGCGCTTAGCTTTGTCTCTTAGCTTATTTATTTAACACAGTTGGTGGCAAATTTAACACGTTCGTGTTATTATTATCTGTTGTGCTGCTGCTTAGCGGCGACTTAATATTTGTTGTAGATGTTGTTGTCTTGCCTGTTTTAGCAGCTGCGTGCATCGAACACCAAGTTAAGATGAAGTCGTTGCTTTAGGGGCGTGTCACTACAGCAAGTGCAGCAATCTTTCAAGCAGGACACACACGGAGAAAGAGAGATGAGGGAGCTTAAGAGAAATGAATGCAAGTCACTTTCAAAGACACCCAGTAGCGAACTAGCGAGTGAACATTCTCTACCGAATGCATTCTGTAATTCATTACCTAGTAATGCTCTTGTACGCAGAGTTATTTGCTGACGCTTTTAAGTCGAGCACAAATTTGGCTTCGCGAAAGCTTTCTTATATGTTTTCATTTCTAATCTGTTTTACCATCTCTTTTAATTATCGGGCTTGTGCGAAAAATAAAACATATATATATATGTTTATATTTCAAATTGTTATGTATCCTAGAAAAAGTATATAGTCAAATTTCTGTTTATTTTTTTTAATAAATAACATTTTCTACTATCTACTAACATTTTTTCCATATTTGGCGTTGCACTGTAGCTGCATTATAATATATATAAAAATATATATGGCAAATGGAGCCGTATAGTATTCCGTTTACAACCGCTCACACAAGGTATGCGAGCCTGTAAAGCGGATAAAAAAGCTCTCGGAAATGCTTACTTTCTGCATTCCAGTGCACTGCAGCATTTAAAGTGGTTACTTTACCGCCTCGGCTATGCTTACGGAAAAGTAACATGGGTTGCGGTATGAATTCTAAGCTACACCACCTACAAAGTATAGATTACAAATCGAAATCGTAACGGGATCTTTTCGCTTCTGGGATCTTAACAGAGATGAGAACGAGTCGCTCTCCAATTTCACCAAGAAAATGCAAGTAACTTTTATAATGTGCATTTTACATGTTTAAAGCTGTTTTGTAATTTTGTTGGGCGCACAATTACTAATAAATAACTTAATTAAACATCTAATCTAATTTTTATTTTTAAAGTATTTACTTCTATTTAAATACACTTCACTTTTATCTATCCGAATTCTAAAGCTCAACTCCAAAGTTTCCGCTCTCTATCTTTGTCGCTCTCGCAAAACTCTCTCGCGGTGCAGCGAACTTTTTTAATGCAGCTTCATTAACGCGCACAGCAAATGGGCAATAAAATTAAAGCAAAGCACCCAAAAAATTACACAGCGACCAATGGGCCCATAAAATACATTTGGTTTAGTGTAGAAAGAAACAGAAAATTCCAAAGCGTTAAAGTCGTAAAAAGTTGTTGAAAGAAAAAAACTACGAAAATTGTCGAAAAATGTCCGAAATAAAATAGCATTAAAATTCAATTTAAATAAAATGCCAGAACCAAAAAAAAAAATGTCATTTTAAAATGTAGCGCGTGTCACAGTAAAACACATAAAACTTGTGTGCAACGAGTTGTGGCACACAGAGAGGGAGAGAAGGGGGAAATAGAATATTATTTACTGAACAACAAGTCGAATCGATCGTGTGTGGATTTTAGACCCAGCCAGCCTCGCCCAGCTGTCTGGCTGATTATCATATATCATATGCCAGTTTTTATGACTAAAGGCTTACAAAATGAAAAATAAAACCAAACGGCATTGAACTCTGGAGGCGACTCCGCGATGACTCCCTGTGGGGATGCTTATGAAAATGCAATGGAAATAAAAATTAATTCAAGCCTCGACTCAGTTTCAACTTCCCCTTTTGCCAAAATGAGAAACACGCACACAAATCAAATGCAAATTATGCTGCCTAATTGATTTATGGCCTTACGCTTCTCTTTATTGCGCGCATTTATCAAAGCAAAAGGCAAAGAGCGATAAAGCATCAAGAGAAAGAGAAAGAGTAAGAGCATTGGTGCGGTCTGCAAACTTTTTAGCTTAGTCTTAATTAGTCGCAATGCTGCCTGGCTTAAGCTGCACTGAGCGAAAACGGAATGCGCTTAAGGCGGGCGCCCACAGTCGATAAACGACAAGCGACAACAATCCAAATCCAAACATACGATATTTTGCATATTTGATTTTACGCCCCAAAATTCAAAATGCATACGCAAATTATGCGCATCGTAGTCGTCGACGTCGACTTCAAAAAAAAATCAGCTCCCACACATGGTGGTAAAAAAAAAAAAAACTATCTAAACTTAACAAGCAGGCAGCATGCCAAACAACAACAACAGATGCATATGCAGTGGGCGGCAGCTGTTGTTGACTTGCCAAAAATACGAGTGCCAAGCAAGAGCCACAGGCGTCGTCGCACAGTGCCCTCAATGCAATCAAAATGTGCAGGCGAAAGGACACTTGAATTGGAATTATTATTAGAACATAAAATTATAACAGGTTTTTAAGTAATCAAAACAGATATGTACATATATTATAAATAAATGCTGTTCTTCCTGTTATATTTCCTTCCTAGAATTGAGTTTCTAAATTGTGTATGTCCCTTGGCGACCACTGTGCACTGTTATAGCCCCACAAGCACCAACACACAAGCAAACACCGACAGCAGCAGCAACACATAACACACACACACACAGCTGACAAAGATGCCTGCGCTCTCATTGTTGCTGTTCCTGCTGCTTCTGATTTTGCCCTCTTTCGCCAGCTCTCTTCTCCGCTTGCGTTTTGCGGCTGCTCCAAGTCACGTTTTGGCTTTTCCTTTGCCTTTGCCTTTGCCTGTTCCCTTCGCCGTGGCTGTTGATTTCGTTTTGTTGTTTCCTTTGCGTTGTCATCTCGTTTGCGTGTCGTCTCTTGTGTATGTGTGTGTGTGTGTTGTTTTTTTGGTAGTGGAATTTCAATTCCAAGAAATATTCAAAAAATATTCCCTGGCAGTGAAATAAATTTAATGCTGCTTGTAAATTTGTATTGTTGTTGTTGCTGCTTCTTTTTACGAAGCGTAAAATTTCTTAACGAACCAACAGAAAGTTATGTTATAGAAGAAACAGTTTTTGTTTTTGCTTTTGCATTTGCCTTTGCTTTTGCCCGTTGTTTGTTTATTTGTTTAACTGTTTAACAACACCTGCAGCAGCAGCCACAGCACGCAAGAGCGAGGCAGACATATGGCTTGTAAGGGAGCTAGAGCGGGAGGGTCAAAGAGAGCCGTCTAAATTAAGCCAAAGCAAACATATCAACATGCTCAAAAAAAGCATTTTCCCAGTTTTCAGTTCTCAATGAATGAAATAATTTGTTGTACAAATTAAAGCTGCCGCATAATTGGTTGACACAAATTGTTGTTGTTATATTCTGAGGTGGAGAAATCAATAACAAAGGAAGTTGGTGGGGGAGGGGGAGGAGGTAGACTCACCCAGCAAACGCATCACTTCTTCTGGATTGAGGAACACATTCAAATGGGCTGTGACGCCGCCGTTGCCAGCGCGCATCAGAAGCGCAGTCAGCGCCAGCAGAGCGAGCACCATTTTATTGTTGTTGTTAATCATATTGGTTGTTGTTGTTGGCATTTTCATTCAAAAAACGCAAATTTTCCGCTAGTTTTTATACATTTAGGCACACACACAAATTCGTAAACAATCGAATAAACGGCGAATATGTTGGCAAAGCACACGCGCAGAGAAAAGAGCGAGGAGCGAAGAGCGCAGTGGAATAACAGTGGCGTCGCACGGACAAAGCAAAAAGCTTTAAAACATCAACACTGGATTGGCTAAAACATTTTTTACACTTGGCACAATTCACTAAAGTAAATATTTAACACAATTTTACACGCGAAATTTGTGTGTTTTGTCGTTTTTCATTTCATTTGCCGGCCGCAACAACCACACGCTTCAACACAAAATTCATGAATAACAGGTCTGTTAACGCAAAATTGTTTTACTAACAGCGATAGTTACCTAAAATGTTAATGCTCTGCACAACCGCTGCTAAAACAGCTGTTTTCGTATTTGGGCGCGCTGTTTTTAAACACTGATTTTTCACATCTACATTTGTACAAATTTTTGTTTATTATGTAAATTGTTATTTAAATATATGTATTTTACCTATATAAGCACACAATATTTTATCGTTAAGAAAATTTATTTAAACAAATTGTCCAATGAATTTCACTTCTGTAAAGTGCTAGAAATAGAACGCACTACATTTTTTTCTCTTTCGCTCTGCGTCTGTTGAGCTAACAGAATGGCAGCAAATCGTGTATGTCAGAAAAGTAACAAATGCGCCATCTGTCGGAAGTGGTTTTTCGTTGGGCAATATTTAAGCCGCGTAGCACAGTTTTAAAAGGTAGGGGAAAAATTATGAACGAGCTGCTGTTAAAAGTTAGCAGGATCAATGTTAAGAACGCTTTAAGTTTTTATTTACGTTAAGTTTTATTTAACTTAAAAACTGAATTACAAAAAAACTAGCATTAAATTTTGAATATATTTCCTAAAGAAATTGAAGTTGTGGTACTTCTTTCACTTGTCGTACAAATGTACCAAAATTTTTTTTTCAATGGTGATAATAACAATATTGTATTTACCATGCTCTTCTAAATTGGCTACCGGGCATAAAAACCAAGGACTGATATACATATATATACAAAAAACAATGTTACGTATATAAATATAGTGTATAATATAAACTATTATGCAGATAACGGCGTACTCATGACTTGCTGCTCCTTATCAGTTGTGGCTATAGGAAGTACCACAAGAGAGAGAGAGAGAAAGAGAGACAGGGAGAGAGACAAAGATAGGGAAATGTAGGGAGAGGGAGAGAAGGAGAGTAAATCCTAACGGAATTTGAGCACAGTGGAACAAAAGCGTTGTATTCCAAGCTAAACAAGAGAAACTGAAATTGAACTCAAACTGAAAACTGATTAGAGCAATTAGTGATTAGAGCGTTTCCTTATCGGGGGCAACACGGGGCCAGTGTTGAAATGAGGCACGAGTATTTCAGGTGCAGTTCGCTATTCGTCGCAATGCCAAACAGCTGCCAATCTGAGTGTCGCTTGACGCTGCTCCTCTGCCTTGGACTTGGACTTGTACTTGGACTCGCTGCGCTGATTCCCACAGCGTCTGCGCTGCGTTGCAAGGTGCCCTACGAGAAGGTGCAGGAACATTACTGCTATTTTATAGCCGACGAGCAGCCACTGGTGAGTGACTTTATCCCAACTGTAACAGACTCTAATAAATCTTAATATTTATATGTGTATGTATATATATATATACATAGATGAGCTCTTTTAGCAACTTTTGCTATCGGGAGAAGCGCACCTCGCGGGTCTGCTTGGACAGCGAGGAGGAGATGCGCGTCCTGGCCAATTATCTGTATGCGAATGGCTATCAGAATGGCACACAATTCTGGAGCGCTGGCCATCGCTGGCCTGGCGATATGCGTTTCTATTGGAATTACTTTGGACGTGCTCGCATCCTTAACTACACCAATTGGCTGGAGGGGGAGCCAACTCCCCAGATGGGTCGCAATTGCATGCTGCTCACGCTGCGAGCCGGTGAACTCTTTATGACCACCGAATCGTGCCACACGCGGGCCGTCGACATCTGCGAACAGCTGCTCACCAATGAGCCAACCATAATGCACTGACTCCGGACTTCTGTTGCACAAACAGCCACCGTTGAATGCCTCGCAATCCATTCGCACATTTCCAAATCAAATTTTACTTAATTCAAATCTAATTGAAAATTATTTAAAATTTATTTTTAATTATTGCGTAATTCGTCTCGAAATCAAATGAATTTGAAATTATAAATTTCTTAATCTTTCGAAAATTGTAATATTATAGATTAAAGATTTGCTTAACTTCTCGTTTTTATGTCAATATTTTGGTAAGTTCGCATTAGCAAAGTTTGACTGTATATACTTACTAAAACTAACCTTAGAATTACCTTAGAATTACGCGGGAGCTGATCAGGTTAAAGAATAATAAGTCAAGAATGTATAAGAAATTCAGGGAAACTGGCTCTTCCTTGGATTACTCTCGTTACTTGATTGCACGATCCAAGTTCTTGGCCATGAATAATAAATGTTATAAGGATTACCTAAGAAGCTGTAGTTTACAGTTTCAGCGGGATCCTAAACGTTTTTATGATTTTGTTAATGCTAAGAGAGGCTCAACAATACTTCCTGCTGCCGTATTTTTTGAAAACAAGTTTTTCAAACTACATATAGTTCCCATAATCAGCAGTTAGTTTTGCCATATCCTTACCTGGTTAGTGGTTCTAATTGCATTTTTGGTCCTTTGATAACGGAGAAATCTTTGCTTGATGAACTAAATGTCATTAAGCCGGTATTTTTACCGGGACCTGATGGTGTACCTGGCTGTGTACTTAGGTACTGCTCTGATGGTCTTTTGAAGCCTTTGTTTAAACTTTTTGAATTATCTATGGAGTTATGCTCTTTTCCAGACATTTTGAAAGAATCATTTATTATTCCTCTCCTTAAAAAAGGAAACAAATCAAATGTTCAAAATTATAGAGGTATATCTAAGTTGTCCGCTGTTCCTAAGATTTTTGAGAAATTGGTAACTTCTCAATTACATCTTTGCAGATCCGTAATTTCTCCCTGCCAGCACGGGTTTATGAAATATAGATCTACCACCACTAACCTTTTAGAATTCACTTCTTTTGTTATTAAGGGTTTTCAAACCAAGATGCAAACGGAGGTTGTTTACACTGACTTTAGTAAGGCATTTGATTCCGTTAATCATTCATTGCTAATTCACAAACTTAATCTTCTGGGATTCCCAAATAACTTAATTTGTTGGATCTCAAACTACTTAACGCGTAGGACACAGAAAGTTTACTTTAGAGGTTCTATCTCAAAGTCTGTTCGGGTTACTTCCGGAGTACCGCAAGGAAGTCACCTTGGCCCTTTGCTATTCACTTTATTTATAAATGATCTTCCGTCCGTTATAAGTCATTCTCGGGTACTTATGTACGCCGATGATGTAAAACTGTGTCTGTCGTCTACCGACTCGTTTGCTGGACAGAGGCTTCAGGCTGACTTAGATAGTTTTGAAGCCTGGTGTCGTGTAAATTGTTTAAATCTAAATAGTGAAAAATGCAAATTTATGTCTTTTTATAGGCGATTGCCCTATTTAAATACTTATTTTCTTCATGGCAAGCCACTAAAACGCATTGAATGTGTTGATGATTTGGGAATACTTTTAGATCCCAAGCTTAAGTTCGACAAGCATGTTTCTTCCTCTGTTAATCGAGCCTTTGGGGTCCTGGGTTTCATTAAGCGCTGGTCAAAAGAATTTGACGATCCCTACATTACTAAAACTCTTTATATTTCACTTGTGCGTCCTATTCTGGAATATGGATCTTGTATATGGTCACCCAACAAGCCCGTGCTTGGTATCGTTGGGCCGTTGAATCGTATCGGTATCGTTGAATGTGCTGCTCGTTAGTACTATTTCAACGTCCAATAAAAATGCAATCTAATCAGTGCCTTAATCGGAAACTAAACAAAGAACTGTTTATAAATTTATTACGTTGTTAATGTTTATTGCATTTATAAAAAGTCGGCCGATAAGCAAGACTGTTTAAGAGCTGGTTTCAGGGTATTTATTTTACACAACCATCTTTGCGAAAATCAAAATTAGTTATTCCTATTTTCTTAATTACTTTTGTTATTAAAATTTATTTGTAATTAACTTGAATTTATATTCATTAAATAAGTAAATGTACTATATTTTTCTTATCGTTTTTTTTTTTATTTTTTTCTTTTGCGTTTTGCTGAAGCCTGATAAGAATTTTACTGAATTTTTATAAATGATTGTAGGCACTGTACGATGCCTTTTAGTCATGCTATGGAGTCAGCACTGAAACGACGGTTTAATAATGTGGATTTACTCAATATTGTCAGCTTTATTGTCAATTACAATGGTAATGTCCCGCGAAAGCAGTTACAAATATGATCAGATAGGCGATGGATTATACTTTGTGGGCGTGGGACACACGGTAAGAAACTCAAATGGCGCAGAAACACAGACAATTCAAGTGCATTTCGGAGTCAACATTCTATGTAGAATAGATTTAAAAGCGTTTTCATATTTGAAATGAAAATCATTACTTGGGCATAAATAAAAAAAATTTATTGCGCCATCTGTGTGTGCCATCTTCGCACACATTCAAAAGTCAGCGCGATCCGTTAGAAATATACCTGCGTCTTTCGCAAACGTTCATAACCCATGAGATGAAAAGGTGCGTTGGGCTCTGAGCAGCGGATTCACTTTTTTTTTATATCAATTTGACGGTTTTATTTAATCATTGACTAATTGTAATTGCTTTAGGACCGTGAAGTATTCGATTGGTTCGATGCCCGTCAGAGTTGTAGGAATCATTTCGGCCAGCTGGTGTCGGTGCAGACGGAAGCGAAGATGATTGAACTGCAGAACTATATTGTGGCCAAGGGGTATGCGAATGGAAGCACATTTGCCACATCCGGGCATAGTTTCAATCGGGAATATCCATTCAGTTGGGATGCACTGAAGCACCCGCTTTCCTACTCCAAATGGCTGCCCGGTGAGGAACCGCACTTAAAGAGTTTTTTGAGTCTGCAACTGATCGATGACGAGCTGTTCATGTTCAGATCGTGGGGCTATGATCAGTTTTATATATGTGAATTCGAATCGATATGGCAACGTATTTTGGTGAACCTCCCCGGTCCATATCTGTTTATTTTGATATTACCTTATTTTCTATTAATCTTTATTTCTTGTTATAAAAGACGAAGTCAAGTGCAGAGAGCAGATGTTCTCTTCCAACCACTAAAAGAAAGAACATTTAAGTTTTTACTACCCACCAAAACATAAATACCAATAAGATTCCTAAGAATCAATATTAGTATAATAGTTAATAGTTAATAGTTAATAGTTAATAGTTAATAATAGTTAATAGTTATATAATAGTTAAGAAATATTGTATCATTATTATTATAATATATACTTATGTACTTGAACTATCAAAAACGTGCACGCAAAGTAAACACTTGGGGCCGATCGTAACCAGTTCCAACTGAACACCTGGACATTCGATACCCATCCAGCGGCTGCGAAGCAACTTTTGTTGAGATCTTTCCAATTTGTTGCTTTCCAGTTGGAGTTACATAAAAGCTGATGGAATCTTCGATTTCCTGTTCAGTTTTCGTTTATTCTATGGAAGATGATGATCTCAATGGGAATACCCTGTAATCTGTTTTTACTCGTAGTCCTCATGCTGGCTACTTATGTGTGCATCTATTCAGAGTTCTGGAAACGTAAGTGCAGCAAGCTTAAATAGACAATAATTTTAAGTATTTGACGCATTTGGGGCACAAACACAGCGCGTTGCATGCAACCCTTTGTGGAGATTGGCGACAATTGTTACTTTCTCTCCACCAACAAAGCAGTGAGTACAAATATTACCTATATATGCAATAGTATATATATAAACACATATATATTGCAGCCCACCTATGATTACTATAAGGTGTCCTACAAGGGTCACATTTTCAGTGTGCCCACGGAAGTGAGTTGATCCCTGCCCAATTCTCGAATCTTCATTTTACTGTTCCTCTTCCAACGTAGCTTGACTGGCTGCAAGCCAGCTTTGCCTGCGAGACGCTCGACGCCAATGCGCAACTGTTGACCATGAAGTCCGCTGAGGAGATGAGCTATCTGGCCAATTATATGCGCCGTTATGCCCACTCGGGCACCCATCCATTCTTTTGGAGCGGCGGACATCGCGGCAGTCTGGCCCAGAGTGAGACCGATCATGGCTCCCTGGACAATTATTACTGGCACTTCGAGCCGTATCCCATGAACTACTCTAATTTTCTCAAATCGAATGCTTCACGCTTTCCGTCCGGTTTCTGTGTTTATCTGGACCATGTCGGCGAAGAACTGATTATGGCCACAGCCAGTTGTAAACAACGAATGCCTTTCGCTTGCCAACTTCAGCCGTTATATTAATATAACTTGGCAAATATATAATAAAAGAAAAAGCAAGGAAAGAAGAAAAATAAATAAAATAAAAGAAAAATCCCAGCAAAGTTAAACTAATTTTAGAATGTGTTATCGAATCATAAAAATTGTTGATTGTTCAGATTAATATTCAGTCAACTCTTACTTATCGCATTTGACTTAATCGATTGTGATAAAATCATAAAAAATAGCTCAACTTATTGTTCAGAAAGTCTATCGGTTGTTTTTCTGAGTGTGAAGTGAAAGATTGACCCATTCACATTGTATCTCAATGGACCAAAGTCTTGTGCAACATATCTTGAAAATGAAATCGCATTGGATGCGAAATGAAAGCGGAAGCAGTCGATAAATCAGTATCTGCATTGAGTCGAGTGAAGAAGAATATACGTATATAATACAGTACTTAATGCGGGAAGGAATAACCGCAGGCTATTACCCTTAAATCCGCTATGAACAAGCATTATTCCCCAAACTGAGTTGATCCCTTCTCTTCGCCTCCCCTCCTTGCATATTGATGAGCGTCTATGTGGCTTCCCCTTAAAAATAAAGGGAATGTGTCCTTTAGCCATGCATCTGTGACGATTCCTTTGACACGCCCTTGGGCCTAGCCCCAGCTTGTAATTACCCCCACCAGGGTGACCTCAGTAAGCCGACATAATTGTGTGCATCATCTTGAGATGTGATTCATTTGTCAAAGACGGAACTATACATTTAATAAAGTGAGTGTACAGACATATATGTATGTGTTTATATTAGTAAGTGTTATTTTTAAACATTATTTCGATAAGCGCCGGGAATTTTCCATTGTTCTTCACAATCAGTTCAAGTAAATAAGCTCTGATTGCAGTCTGTATTTATTCTAGAGAATTACAGAAGCTCGGGATAGCGTTGCGAAAGTAGGTAAAGCTTTTGTAAATATGTATCAAATATTGGAATATTAAATATCACTTAAATAGTTCAACAGTTGGAATGATTGCTAAAGCTTTAAAATTAAACAATTATTCGAAATAAATAAGCAATAGTAGCTGAATAGCTATAATACACTAAATAATATACTAAAAGCATCTCTAAGTCGAATGTTTAAATTTATATTAAACAATAAATTTGTAGCAATCGTGCTTAAGCTTTCTGGCAACCTTGTCTCAGCACCGGTCTGGCAGCTCACCAGTTTAACGATACTTATCGCACATTCGTATATCGATACTGCGATCGATCTTTCATACTCTTCTTCTTCACCTACGCTTATTGTCATTTAAGTGAGTAAATCAAATACTTGAGCATTTCCATAGCTCAATACAGAAATCACAATATAAATGTAAGAAGATGGTAAAAATGCATAAAAACTTAGCTATCACAAAATATGTCAAATATTTCGTTAGTCAATAAATTAGAAATAAAAAATAAATAAATAAATTTAAGAATTTCCAAAAATAAATAATCAAATAACAACTGAAAGCAGCCATTATAAAATGAAAACTTGACTTATATCTAATGAAATATGTCTTATATATAGTCTTTAGCGACTGCGACTGCTGCTCGAGCACTTTGCATCTTTTGCCAGAAGCTGTTGTAAGTTCAAGTCATAATCTGTCGAGTGTCTAATTTAATTATTCAGCTTTTCTTACTCAATTTAAATTTGGCTTTCGCTGTGTAAAACAAATAAATTTCGACTAAACGCTTTTAGGGAGTCGCACAAGACTCACGACGACTCACGCTGCCTGACGGTGACTCACGTTGACTCACGACAAGGCAAGCAACAGCAAATTATATGCCACAAGTTGTGGCAAGGCGAGTAGAGGCGAGGCGTCGCGTCAATTAAGTCAAATTGATAACGACGACTAAAGTTGTAGGCGTCTGAAAATTGACAAGTAGGGGTTGGTGCGGGGCGGGGAGTTAATGTGTAAATATGGCTGCCTGCTGCCCGTGATGTGATTTCATTTCTGCATACAAATGGCGACACATTGCGACACGTACCGGAGCATTATTCAGTTCGGTTCGGTTCGGTTCGGTTCCGTGTTCAGTTGAGTTGAGTTCAGTTTTCATTTGAGTTTGGGCTTGGGCTTGGGTTGCCCCTTGGCATAATTAAAATGAAATAATTTTCGACAAGTTGGCTGTTTTTTTTTTGTTTTCCTTTTTTTGGGCTCTTAACAGCTTTTAGCATCGACGGCATAACATTGGCACGTAGCGGCAGTTAGACGGTCTGCCATATGATGAAAACTTCTCAGCACTTTAGCAGCTCCTGCTCCGGCTCCTATTCCGGCTCCAGCTTTTGCTCCTGCTCCTGCTCCAGCTCCTACTCCTTTTGGCTGCTGCCAGCTCCTGCTCAATTTCTGTTGTGTTGAGTTCGTGTTGGAATTTTTATTTAATTTGCTTGACTGTCGTCGTATGTTTGCTGCCGGCCTGGCTTGTCTTCGTTGCCTGTTTGTCTTCTGTTTGCTGCATTGTTTGAAATTAATTTCACTTGTCGTTCGTAGCTGCCGCTCCTGCTCCTCCTGCTCCTCATCATCAAGAGGAGGACGGGCCCTGTGTTCGTGTCGTGAGCAGCGTGTTGTTGTCAATGGCGCCCAACGTTGCATAGTTGAAACGCCAGAGCCGAGGACTACCAGTCAACTACAGTTGAGTGATGTCGCCTCCTTGAGTTCACCCCTTCTCGTTCCAACTTGCACTCAATCGCTTGCCAAATCGGTGCGCTAATCATCCAGACCGTATACGGCTGCAATGCATTTAAGCTCGACAGCAGAGACGCACTGACTCAATCACATTTCAAGCATTGTCAACAGCTTATCGGCCTTCCAGGCCTTCCAACTACATGCAGAAAAATAAAATTGTGCTAAGTTTTTCTTTTTTTTTAGAATTAATATCTAAGCAAACATTTATAAGAATCTCCTTACGCTTTTTACTTTTATATTGTTTTCTTTACCATCTGCCTAATGCAGGCAGTTGATGACCTACAAATTATAATTTAAGTTTATTTCTTTTAACATAAACTTTGCTTTTCAGCAGCTGTCGCTTAAAATTAAAATACTTGACTTTAAGCAAATTTGGTATTTTTTTTATTTTATTTTGCATAAATATTTGCTATTAAACCAAGGCAGACATATAATCTCTTTTCTGCAAAATTACTAATTTTAAAAAATCAGCTTATAAAAATTAATATGAGCTGGTTTTGCCGCCATTCCATTGGGATTTCTTTTGGTGAGTGTAGGCTATCCAAGGCAGTCGCATTCCGCGTTTGGGTTTCATCTGCTTTTATTTTGTTGGTTCCGTTGCCGGAAGTAGTAAACCCATAAATGTCATAGAGGGAGAGACTGCCAAGAGCAGCAACAAACGGGAAAACGTTGCTAGTTGTCAGCGCATTTGGTTGGCTAACTTATGTGGCATCCGCAGAGGCATGCCACCCGGTTCCCACTTCACTCGTCTGTGATGTCATTAATCACTGACAATAATGAACTTCCGTCGTTTGTAGTCGCAAAATGGCGCCGACTTTTGGATTCGAATGCTCACAGATTGCAACTGCTGCTGCTGCTGCTGCTGCTTCATCTTCTGCGCCTGCTCCTGCTCCTGCTCCTGCTCCATCTCGTGCTTGTTGTCATTAGCGCAATGTTGCAAAATTTATCGTGTGACTTATGAGACGAACAACAGCAGCAGCAGCAGAAAACAGCTGCACAGACCACAGCTGAGCTGGGTTGAGCTGACCAGGACAGACCAGACCAGACCAGGCCAGGCCAAGAGTGTGGCGACCATGATGGCTGCTGGCCTCTGTTTTGGTCGTGTGATTTTATCGCTTCGATTTACGACTCATAAAAATGCTAGCAACTTTATATGCGCCAGCATCGTAACTGTTTCTCTAAGCCCCCCCTTTTCAAATGGTCAGCGCTGTTTTTTCCGATTTTATGCTTGACTTGGTCTGATCCTGCCCCATCGCCGCTGCTGCTGTCTGCAGGACAGTTTGTTGCATGAATGTCTCCATGTACATTTTTTCCCCCCATGTACTACGTTGATTTTTATGGCCATTTAGTGATGCAGAAAATATTTGGATATGTTGCTCTCTGTTTTGCAACAGCAATCGAACCAAATAAATAAACATCGAGCATTTTAAGACTATTAGAAGAAGGGTATGCCAGAAATGAGGCAGAGCTGAACTCTGATTTATGATAGCCATCGTAGCCAAATTCTTCTGCACAAATTTATCATTATTATGCCATGCATCGATTCAATTGAAAGGTCATATGAGATAATAAATGTACATATTTTCAATATCAAAATAAATAAATGCAGACATGCTTGTTGAAAGAAATACACATTTTACAATTGGCAGCAGCTTGGGTTATGTTGTCCTTATTAGTATTGGGAAATAGTTACCCGTTTCCAAGAGTTATCCTTGCACAGTAATAACCCATTTTGTGTGTCCCCAGTCAATCCTGTTGGGCTGTTGGGCTCACACATCAATTTGCCGAGCAATTTAGTTGTAATACAAAAGCCATTTGACCAACAAGTATCCACCGCCTGGCTTCGACTGAAGTATCAACATGCTGCATTTGACAGTTATTAGATTAACACCTACACATACTGAGTTGAATACTCGGATACTCGGTTACTGCTATACTCGTCTATATACTCGATTACTCGCTGCCTGAATTTTAGCAAACAATAAAGCGCTGAAAATGTATGCGAACATACATAAAACCTCCGGCCAGACAACGAGGATGGTGACAAAACAAAAGCAACTGATGGCAATGTTCGGTCCGGCCCAGGACCAGCAACAAGCGATGTCAATTTCAGACAAACAATCCGGTTATATGCAAACTCGTTGCCATACACATCCGCATACACAGAGAAAAAATAGCACAAAGTTCCAATTATTTATCCGAGCATGATTTCAAAGCGTTCAAGTCTTGATTCAGTTTAAAAATTACTTTGGATATCTATATATATATATATATATATATATATTTATATATATATTTATATATATATTTTGGCCAGGTTCAACTATGATTTATTTAACTATTTTTTATTGTTAATTACTTCATCACTAAATACTTGGAATTTTGCAATACTTGACTCAAGTAATTTAAAGCATAATGAAGTAGAGATTGTTTCTCTCTGTGTAGACACATATATTGATACATATAGATATAGATATATAGTCTGTATGGTTGGCTTGTGTGACGCTCAAGATGTGACAGCCGCCCACCGATTTTCACTCTGCCCACAGATTGCACATTTCGAGCTACATAAAAAGGCGCTTACGATGCGGACGGAATGGGGAAAGAGGCAGAGCTTGAAGAGTCGACGGAGGCAAGTTGAAAGCTGTCAGTGGCTGTTTAGATTTACGTGCCGCACTGCAGCAGTATTAGAGGGCAAACGTAGACGGACATATGGCCATCAAGAGGTGTGACAGGCACAGCATCCCCACACTCCAAAAAGCACCCCCAACTTAGCCAGGTCTCCCCAACCCCAATGCACTTTGTAACAATGCAAAAAACAACATCAGCACACACACACACATACACATACAGACAGACAGACAGGCACACACACATTGATTGTCATCGCTCTGACTTTTTGTTAATGAAAGTGTCAGCTAGACAAACGCACCCAAACCCAAAGGACATCATCGAACAGTCATTCGTTCTACCCAACCCCAGCCCAGCCACACCCCCCTTAGTCCTGCGCTTTGTTTGTAATGCTTTCCATTTTGGCCAATAAATTATGATCAGGCTGATTTTTAGAGGACCTTTTGTATTCATCGGCCGTTAAACAGCGTGTGGCATTCAGTGTCATTAAAATGTCCTGCACAGGATTGTGGCCATCGGTTTTGCTCAATGCGAAATTTGCTAATCGAATTTGGGAAATATGTTGAGATTATTATTTGACAATCCACATTAATGTCTATGACAGCAAAACCAGCCAGTACTAAGAAAACCATTGGCATATTGAGGCGTGCTGCAATTGACGCAAAAACATTTCGCTCTTAACATAAATCAGTATTATCATTATCTATCTTTAGATGACTTAACTATTGCTTAACTGTTGCCACTTAATTATTTAGTTTTTAGGTAAGTGCTCAGCTTTAAAACTTAACATCAATAATTTAAAAGAAATTTTAAATGCTTAACTATTAAGCAATCTTTTTTCTTAGGTTTTCTGTTTAACATATGTATTCTATATGTATTTCCAGTTTAAGCGACAAGATCACGATTATTCCAACAAAAAAACCTATCTGAAGTAATTTTTTTTGGCAATTTGGGCAATTAAAAAGCGCCTCATATCGCCAGTTTGGCATCGCGAATGCCACCAGCTTTTTGTGGCATTATCCTAAATGTTTCTAACTCAATTTACTTGCCGGGGGCGTGGTCGAAATGGGGCGTCAGGCATACGAATTGCCTCCGCCGCATTATTAAAACGGATAAATCGCGACGTGCAACGGCGCTGAATGAAAGCGAAAACCTGTGCGTGGGTAATTAAAAAGTCAACGAGTCGAGGAGGCAGATGAAACCTAATTCGCATGCTGAATTTTAATTAATTAAGAGCGCAGTCGAAGCCACAGGCAGAGGCTGCGAGAGAGAGACAGAGAGAGAAAGAGAGAGGGGAGTGGTTAGATGGGAAGATAGATAGGCAAGTCACGTGTCTCGTTCGCACCCAGAGACTAAAGTAGGTTAATGCGCTTAGAGATACGAGTGCTAAATTGTGCGAGGGGAATGAAATTGAGAGGGGAGGGGGAGTTAGCGCGCGGGGGGTGTTGGATCTGACAGTCAACGTAATTGGTGGCGTTACAAAATATTTACAGTAACCGTTACATGGAAATGGAAAAAGATGATAAAGTGCGCAAATGTTTGCACTTTCCCTTTACGACTCTTTAGAGACATTTAGGTGTTGAGTCGCACCGCCCCCCACCCCCTCCCCCTTACATACACTTCGTTATATCCTGTCGATGGAGCAGGCAAATATTTTGGGGGCGGTTGTGGCTGTTGCTGGCGTGGCGACTTGATAAGCAAAATGTGAAAATAAATATAAATATGAATATTTCTATATTTATACGAGTAATTTATTTGCAGACATTTCGGTTGGGTTCAAGCATAGACAGGGCTAAGGGAGGCAGTTGCTAACCAAGTTGGCCTTAAGGCAACAGTATTCAGTACACAGCTAACTGGCATTTGCACAGAGTAGCCCCTTCAACTAACAACATTTCGGTCCCAGTCACATCAAGTCTTCATAAATATATATTTTTTTGTTCTATTTCAAACTCATTTCCAAGCATAAAATCTCTTACTTTTCTGCATAAAGTATGAGCGCTAAGTGTCCGGATCTTCATGAGCGCGCCACGCGTGTTCACGCACCGGGTCGAGTGTGTCGCGAGCAGCTCTATTTGCGCGCCGAGCGGGTAAGTAGTCCAGGAGTAGGTTACGAGTAGCTGCACTAATCCGGGCTTTCTAAGATCAAGCGAGAGGTGCCCGCTTTTACCTATCAGGCATTGCAGAGGGGGACTGTCGTAAAGCCACCCAAAAGGTAAGTGGATTAATCAAATATATATGCAGCTATTTAGTTTTGCGTAATAATAGTTCAACGGTTGCAGAATCGACATATTTAAACGTCAACCGGTTAAGGAGACCGTCTTCAAGATCTACTTTATGCGTGGCGATATTCCTGTGGCTCTCTCCGGTCGCAGCAACAAGCAGGATCCCATCAAGGATCGTCCGTTGCGCTGGCACTGCAAGCCCGAGACTCTCGACTACTGCTACTATCTGCCCATCTTCCTGGATGGCCTGGCCGACATTGATAGCGACACGCGTCTGCTGGCCGTGAATGCAGCCGTCGATCTAATCATGCGGCAGCCCCACAAGGTGCTCCCCGTGCTGCCCAAGCTCATTCTTCCGCTCAAGCGCGCCTTTCAGACACGCGACAAGCGCATCATTATCTCTGCCCTCCAGGTGCTGCAACTGATGGTGCGATTGGGTTAGTCTCTTTTATTATTGTAACCATATTAATTCAATACTAATCTAATATATGTGGTTCCATTTAGGACCCTGCGTGGGACAAGCTCTGGTGCCCTTCTATCGCCAACTGCTGGCTGTCTGCAATCTGTACAAGAATGTGAACGTCAATCTCGGCGAGGGCGTTGATCCTGATCGCAGCAAGCGCATTGGCGATGTCATTGAGGACACTCTGAAGCTACTCGAGTTCTGTGGCGGACCCAATGCCTTCATTAATATTAAGTATATGGTGCCGACCTACGAGAGCAGTGTCTTCCCTCGCTGCCAGGTTGGCACTGGGCAAGATGCGGAGTCCATTTAGTGATAAATGTTTCAGTTTCTTCCACTCGTTTGGTTAGGTTGCTGAGTTCCCTAATTGAAAACAAATTATCATCAGTTTGGTTCGAAATTATATGCAATAAATAAAATCAGTACGATCTTAGATCTCTGAAGAACTTCTTGAATTCAATTATAAAGTGGCCACAGTAACTGCAAAATATAAGCTATACTTCCGCTGTACTTTGAGTTTTGTAATAACTTCCGATCATAATTCTGGCGAACAAAGTTAAGCTAAGCTTATCTTTGACTTTGTGGCAGATCATCATATATAGAATTATACCAATGAACAAAACTATTTCTAGAAATAAATAATTATGCTTTATAAGCATTCAAGTATCAATTAATAATTATTCCCATTTCCTGTCCCCCTTCAACTTTCTCTTGCGCTTGCTTCCGGTACAAAGCCCACTACTTGTCACACGCCCATTTCCGATCTAAAGATTACTTCAGGTCAAGAGGACATTTTTTACATTTTTTTACTTCTTAATTAAAGTAATTTTACATATTTTATCATGTATTATTTGTTACTATATATTCAATTCAATATTCAAAAAGTATATCCATATGTTTGAAGAGGAATTCAAAATTATTACAACTATATATTATAAGGAACATCACATTTTAGTTACATAATTTTATGATTAATCTAACGACGAAATTATATTTTCATATATACATATAACTTAAATAAATTCTAACTTGTTTTAAGAATACACCATTTCGTAGCTAGATTAAAGTTATGTAACTAAAATTTGATTTATTTATATAAATATATGTATATATGTATGTGGTGAGATAACACAACAATCTACTTCAGTATTGCTTTGTATTACTATAAAAAATGGTAGTAGGCAGTGCTCTAAAAAATGTCAAGCCATCTGTTAGCGATTCTCGATTTCAACAACCACAACCACACCAAGCCAAGGGAAGCCAATGATAAATGCCTAATTAATTTTTAATTTAGAAAACAAGCTTCTGCCGTGCAGACACTTTTCAACAAACGAAACGAGCGGCCGTAAATAAAAAGCTCATTACAATAAATCATAAAGTGAAAATTGTTCAATTCGCTGCCTGATGCTTTAATGGAATATCCATGTTGAGTGCTCACTGTCTGCCTGTCTGCCAGGCAGCCAAGCCAGCCACATTTGTCTAAGGATGCGTGTGTGCAATGGCCCAGAGAGAGGGTGTGTCCCTTCCTCCCTACTGTGTGCTTATGCGATCTCCCTGCCTGAACGTCTGTCTCCATCTGTCTGACTGGCTGACTGTCTGTCTGCCTTTCCCGTATCTGGCCAAAATCAAGCATTGGGCCACACTCTTAACTTTTGACTGCTGCCGGCACTTTTCACAAATCGAAGAACGAGCACGCTCTAAAATTAATTTAGTTAAATTGCCGCCTTACCGGTGGGGAGAGATGAGAAGAGTACGGGTCTGAGTTTGGAAGTTTGGGTGTGGGTGTGGGTGTGGGTTTGGGATGCGGTTGTTCTGGCTTCTGTGTGGTTCTGTTGCGCTTTTCAACGTAATTAAGTACAACCCTCCATAATTTTGAAAAACAAATCTTGTTATCAGCGCGAGCCAACACAAAACAGTTGCTGCTAACAGTCGTTGTCCTGGTTGGTCAGTCCTTGTTGGTGGTTTGTTTTGCGACCTGTGAACTCCAAACTGCGGACTGTTGACTGCTGACTGTTTGTAACCACCCGGCTGGCTGGCTGGTAGATTGTGGTGCGTAGATAAAAACCTGCCAAGTGTTGCAACTCAATTTGCCCCCATCTCGTTTCTTTTTTTTGGTGAACCACCCTCCAATTTACCAATCGTTCCACAACACAAGTTCTTAATTCACTTTTTGGGTATAACGCTGAATTTTGTGTGTGCGTGTTTTATTATTTTTTTTTTTAATCTCCTGTTGACGGTAAATCAAACAGTCCCCCTGGGTGCAGCGTCACTTGACGACTCATCCGCCATATAAATTGCATTTGGCTGCTTGCGAATTTTCATTTTCATTTTCATTTTTATTGGGCTTATGCCACTGAGGCTGCTGCTTCCAATGCTGTTCAAAACGTTTTGAAATTTTTACACACTTTTTGAGCAATTTTTATTGCGACTCATCGCTGCATGTGTCTTCCATGGCTGGGCACAGGGGCAAAGGGTTCGCCGCGGGGAGCGCTTAACTCTGATTTAGGTGGAAAAGAGATTGAAATGCTTTTGAGGTACTACTACAACTATCAGCATGGCCTAGACTTCGAGCACTTCGAATTCAATCTGTACGGTTTTGTTGGCATGAGCATCCCCAACTTGGTTACTCCAATGCCCAGGAGAGCATTTCCGTCATCCACACACATACTTACACACACCCACACACACACTCGAACCACTCAGATGAGAGTACATATTCATATGCATTAAGTCATGACCATGTCCGGAACCGTTGTGCTGGAAATTGCTTTAATATATCGGAAATTGCAGGAGAGTTGCATAAATTGACACAAAATGCCCCGAGGGCACAATCCAATCTAATGAGACCCAGGCATTAATGTGCCTGAGCAAAATCGAAAGTGCTTGGACATCGAAAGTGCTTGGACATCGTTCTATTTATTTTCTTCTTCCATTTCGATCTGTAGTTAAGATTAATAAATACCATTTGCGACGTATGATTAACAAGTATCCGGGATTTCAATCCAATAGGAAATTATATATAACGTTAATGAGTTGGCTGTGTGATTTAAGCTAAGTGTGCGTTCCAGACGAGATCTCAGTACTCAATGTCTGCTACGACGACCACTTCGTGTTTCTGATAACGATATGTATATGATGCAAATGTATATAATATATGCATAAAAAAATAATAAATATTTATAAATATATTTTTATCCATTCAGCGTTATATATTATATTATTATTATTAATTCTAAATACTGGGAACACATTTTCGAGCAAGGCTTTGTAGACAGTTGCATTTATTTTGAGTCATGCAAATTGTAATTGATATATTTTATATATTAAATAAATATATAAAATAAGCTATGTAAATAATTATATTATTGCCTAATTACGAAGCTTACTTTATGGTTAGTAAAGCAATTTGGTAATTGGCCTAATATGGTCAAAATGGTGTGAGAGGGTATCTGCTAGTCTCTCTTGCTGAGGAAAAAAAATCTCATTGTACAATGCTTTTTTATATGGGAAATGCATATTTCTAATAAGTGTAGCATTTAACCTATTGTCTGCGAGCAAAATTTTGATGTAGCGCTCAAGAGGTGCACGCGCTGGCTCCGGCTGTATGGTTGGTAGGTGGTCGGGGTTCCATGAAATTTCCTTGCGCTACTTGCTCGCTGTGCTTAATATTAACCAAAAGATATCGCGTGCGGTGTAACTTCGACAATTTACTGGGAAGGAGGAAGGTAGGATTGGAGGAAAGAGGAATTATACAGATCTCACACATTAAATATGGAGGCGACACTCCTAGCCTGTCGTTGTGTGCGCTGGGCAGGTGTGTTTGCCCCAGCAGATGCCCACCCTACCATGATCATCCGGCACCTAAACATAATAATATAGGATGATCCCTAACACAACGACTACTCAATTTCTTCTCTATTCACCGTGCGTTGCATGACTCCCAAAAAAAATATTTACTTATTCATTTCCACAATATCCTATTTACAAAGTTCAATTAATTTCATTTTTGCTTAATCGTAATTATTTTCTAACTCTTAATTTAATTTGTCTACAACTATTATAGACTTTAATATTTTACTTGTGTGCATTATTTTATAAATGGTTGCTTCAGATTTGGTATAAAAAAAAAATAATAAAAAAATAAAATTAAATTAAATGTTAAATCCTATTTTAATTATCAGATGATATTTTTTTCTTCTTTTTATTCTTAAATTGTGTACTTCATTTATTTATATATATTTATGGGTATTTACAATGGTTCCTGAAATCGAGAAAATACTATGTATAAAAAATGTGTACTCTCGCAAACAACATTAGTCAATTATTTAATTATCTAATAAAAAAATTATTATTGTTTTCAATATGTTATTTATTGTCTATTTATATATATTATTTTAATTATTATTTTTTATTTCATTTTATATTTAGTTTCTTTTATAATATTAAAATTAATATATATTCATTTATTTATTTATTTATATATTCAAGTTAAACTTCATTTCATTGGTCAGGGTTATGCAATTAATTAATTTCAGTAGGCATTTATGGATTCTTCGACTTTAACGTGCGGCATAGAAGTCTATGCTGTCTTTAGTATATTCACTCTGAAAATGTGGGGGTGCATTCTTCCTTCCTTCTTTATCCTCCAGTAAAAAAGGCAGTTGGGTTTTGTCAGTTTGTGTATATATTTATTTTCACTTTAAATATATTTTGCACTTGTTGTGTTCTTGGTTGTGTAATAGCGATTGATGTTAATATTCTAACATTTATGTTATAAATAACAGCGATGAGTGCGCTGTATGGAGGTTGCATTGCAAAGAGAGAGGATGAGGATCGTAGGTTATGTTAAGCCAAAATGACACCAGCTGATAAAGCCTGGCTTAACATAATCCCACATAAACACACTCAGCTTATCAAAAGCTCGCTCAGCTTCCGCTCACTGTTCTTAACGGGGAGCTGGACTCTTGGGAAGAGTAAATTAATATTGAAAGTTTTAATTTTTGTTGCCACTGTGTGATTGATCTTTTTTTTTCTTTTTTTTTTTCTTAATTAATTATAGCAACAAAAAAATTAATTCTCTGCAAAAATTTGTTTGATTATAAATTGTAAAATCTTAACTTGGTTTTTATGTGATCTTCCAGCGATATGTTGAAATCAGTGGAGTCGCCATCCAGCGGTGACTGTACAACTGCGCCGATGGAACCGGTGAACTCGTGTGGCGGTGCGGGACCGTGCACTGTTTTCTTTCTCCTGCAGCCGTACTCTTGCTCCAGATTTGATGTCAATTTATATTTTTATTATTGTACACTGGATCCATCGGTTGGCGGCTGGAATCGTGTCTCAGAGTAGCGAGAAATATAGCGCCGATTCACCCAAAAAAAAAGTGAATATTGATTTTACCAAAAAAATTTACATATTTTTTTCACTGGGAGTAATCTGTTCATTTGTTAATTTGAAAAAAAAAACTTTGGTTAAACACGATTTTCCACAGTCACGTGTACTTTTTTTTCATAACCTACAAGAAATGAGAAAAGAAACCCAAAAAAAAATCGAAGTCCAAGAGGGTGGACCCTGGCAAACCCAATCGTATTTACGGACGGAATTAAAGTAAAAGTGCTGGAATATTACAACATCAAGATGTCTTAAGATATATTCTGAAGATGCTTATTGCTGGGTTTTTATTCAATGTGAGCTTATATATAGTGGTGATAGTTTGGATATCGATGGCAGTATCGATATCACTGTTATTCACATAAGTAGAGAGAATTTTGAATTGATATTTTCAACGTGTATGTCAATTATTTAACATTTAAGCTTTAAGCTGCACTGATAGGTAATTTCGTAGCCAAAGCGAATGTGTGTTGCTGCTCACAGTGCTGACAAGCTGGCATATGTCGAGGCTACGGCTTTGCCAATAGTCGGAGCCATGTTTATCCAGTCACGAACTGGCGTAAGAAATGCGGATCCGAGCTGGGCGCAGATGCTCACATTTCGCGAAATGCGTCGAACCACGTGCGCTGCCCGGAAGCGAATCGAAATTATCACCAATTTGCAGTCATCGAAATCCAATTACGACGGGCGTGTGTGCGTGTGTGTGTGTGGGTGTGTGTGTGTGTGTGTTATCCCGAATCCTGGTCCAGGGACAATGGTCGTAAATGCAGACAGAGGTCTACCTCTGTTCATGCGGTAGCCATATGTTGGCATCGATACAAACCAAAACTGCAGCGAGTGCAGCCCTCGAGCCGGAGCTGAATCTGGAGGCAGACAATAATCGGATTAGGTTGGCTGGCCTCGCCAAAAACATAATTTGCGAGAAATGTCACACGGCACACGGCGACTGCCCGGCGACTTATTTGCAATTTGCGAAATGGAAAACTAAGCGAAAAGTGAGTGGAATTCGTAGGGGGTTAGATTTGGCAAGGGTGGAGAGTTCAAATGCTGTTTGTGGGACAGGTTGTAACAGCGCACTAAATCATGCATGACAAGTCGAGTAGTTGTCGTCTCTATCAAACCCATCATAATCGGCAAACGCGTACGCATCATTATCGGGATCGGGCTCCTGGCTTGCTATACGAGCGCATCCGTTCGAGGGGGTGGGTCTCGTCTCCCGGGTGCCACTGTTGTTGTTTAGTTCCGGCATGCGACAGATGCAACAGACGTGCCCGGAGTCTGTGGTGAAACCACAAGCGGCTCTCCAAAAGGGCCGCCACCCCAGCCATCATTGTCCACGAAGCTGTCACTGCTCATTGTCAGCTAAGTGCCGGGCAATGGGCGGAGTTGATGACTAGCTGGAGTTGGGGCAGTTTGTTCGGACGCACAACAAGCTGTAGTCGCAGCAGCATCAGCAGCGCCTGCAGTGGCTAAAACCATTTTCATTTTCAAGGGCCCTAAACCAAATTTTTTGCTCTCAGCGCAACCTGCTCGCTTGGATGGTAAGGTGGCAAAAATAAACCCTGCTTGCACTGTGGCGCAAAGTTTTCTCATCATTCTAAATATTTCTAGTAAGAAGGAATACAAAAATTTAAAAAAAAAAATGAGCTCATTAAATTATGCTATATCATTTTTATGAAGTTTACAGAGAACATTTATCGCAAAACATTAATTTAAATCACAAAGTTTATCGTTTTTAAAAAGGAAAGTTCAAATTTTATAATTTCAATATATTTTTATATATTTACTTAATATGGATTAAATACTGTCTAAAATAATAATAAATAAAAATATGAACAATTTAAAATGTGTTATAAAATTGAAAATGAAAACTAAAGTTAACAATTAAAATATATAAAATTAAAAATCGTTTAAGTAGGAATTTTAATTTTAAATTGAACTTTAAATTTTGTATTTATTAGTAATATTCTTCCTTCTTTGTTCTTCTTAATAATTAATTTTACAAGCTTTCTAATAATAATATTAACAAACTGTTATTAGTTAAGCTTATAATTTTTTATCTTTTTTAATTTATGTTGTGAGAAATATATTTTTCTCTTCAGCCCAGAGTTTGTTTTAGCGCCAACAGCTGTTTAGTGTCTTATCTCTCAAATAAAATTGTGTACCACTGTGGCTGGCTGTGCCACCCGCTACGCGGCAACCGCAGCGACAGCGGCGAGGGCGATGACGATGGCGTCTGTGTTGTGCACTCAAAACGGGAAAACGATAAGACGGCAGACGCAAGGACAGAGCCAGGGTCGGAGTCGGAGGAACAGCAGCCGTCTCTTTGCTTCCGCTGCAATGCAGCCACAACGAGGGTGAGGGTGAGGGTGATGGTAAGAGGGATGCTGATTGTGAGGGTGGGTGGCCGACACCCGACAACAATAAAAGCAAATTCAATGCGTTTTGTGATAATTTCGCACTACGCAAGCAACAAGAAACGAGAAACGAGAAGCGATAAAACGAAGCACCCAACAACGATTGCAGAGCTAAAGCCGTAAACGAGCAAATAATAAAAATTGGATATGGCAAAGCGGTTCAACATGAAAATAAAATATTATAATAATGCCGCATATAGTTGTTGTATATGAAAAACATGAGTGTGAATAGTCAATGAGTGTTTTCGGTCTTGGGGGGTGGGTGGGTTAAACAGGTCCGATGCGGATCAAGTGATGCTTCTTCGCATCATTGTGGATGACAGGATGGTCTCGAGGGTGGTTGTTGTTGGTGTTGGTGTTCATATATGTATTGGTGGTGGAAATCAAGCGGAAACAATGCAATCAAAATTTACGTTTTCCTTTACCTTGGTGCAAATTTAGTTATTGTCTAGACTCTGGAGTTGGAGTCGGTGCCGGGACACTCGAGGGAATTGTAAGGCCATAATTTAATTCAGCTGGCCCATTATTTCATTAGTTGAGCGTCAGCAACCAACTCCGCCTTTCTGAAAATTGTGTAATTTATTTTCAGTATTGTATTCGGTTGCGTAAGTATTGCAAAATGGCTCTGGCAGCTAGACGCATAAATTTGTGTATTTCGATTTTGATTTTGCCGTTTTAATTGTTTGTAAACTCTGCCACATGCTTTGCCACTTGCTCCTTTGTCTGTTTGCCACACTCTATATGCCTGTCTGTCTGTCTGTCCTTGTGTCGCTGTGTCCCTGTGTCCCTATGTCTATATTGTCTTTGTTGGGCAAACATGTTCTATCTTTGCATCTGAATCTGAGCAGGCTTTCAGCAACGTTTGTGCACTTTTTGCGTAGTTTGTGTGTAGTTTTTGTAATCAACATTTATGCCCAAAAGCTAGAGATTTTCGTATTTTGCCAAACTGAAGCTAAGGAAAATTGCCAGCTTCCGATTAAACAAACTTTGTATTTGTCATTCTGTTAGGAATTATTCCCATAATTTGTGGAAATATAATTTTTGCTTAGTTGGTTATCAGAAAGAGAAAATATGTGTGTTTGCACTAACAAATTACCAAATCTAATTTTACTTATCATTGAGATTTGTAGACTAGCAATCAATTTAAATCCTTTTATATAATATAACTTTATTTGTTTATAGAGGCTCATTTCATAGCACAAAATAATTGACAAGCAACTACAGAAAATACCTAAAACAATAAGAACAAACAGTACAAATTTAAATAAAAATTCTTAAAATCCTTGAAATCTATTGCAAATAATATTTTTGTATAGATCTAAGCGAATTGCTACATAATTGTTACAACAATCGAATCGGCATTTATTGCAATGTGAGAAAATTCTTCGAACATTTGTGGATAAATCACAAATTAAGATACAAGTATATTTACACAAAATATTCATAGTTACAGCTTTTTTTATGTAATGAAAAACCTTTTTTTAGTTTATGCCATAAATTAAATGGCCTTTTTGATATTTTATTTATTTATTACTACCAAGCTATTACTCAATTACTCTTTCGCTTCAAATCAATTGCATATTTGTCTAATAGGAGAGCAAAACTCTGATGAGTAACAAAATGTGTTATTGGGGTTTTATCAAAATAATAAAGAAAGATAGATTAAATGTGAAATAAATGAAGACTGTTTTGGTCACTTCTGTGCAAACGCATGCAGTAAGGGCAAAATGGAATCAGTGCCATTATTAAGCATGCCTAAAAGTATGCAGCAGAATATGTAAAGTGTCAGAGCTCAATAACTCAATGGGTACTGAGTGAAGTTGAGTGTTATGCAAGTGCAAAAAGAAAATGTTGAGTGGAAGGTGCCGCACTTGAACTTACCAGCTACACTCGAGTGAGTCCACTCCGTCCACTGGGCATGTGCAACATAAATGCATAGAGACAATGAAAATTAAATTGTTGCAAGCAAGCAGCGCACAACTTTATGCAAATAATAAAGACGCAAACTGCAGAAGGACAGTCCACCGAACAGATGAGATTCAAGTCGGCAAAAGTATATTAAAAAAAAATAATGCCGACAACGAAATCCATCTGCTTAATGGGTCTACCAGAGCCAAGACATGCCCAGCCCACAACACTCAGTCCCACACATACATGATTGTGGGTGCTGCGATGGGTGTGCGCTTCTAATCCGCCAGATTACAAAAGTGTGCGGCAAGCTTGGAGCTGCGGCAACGGGCAACCATGATCCCATCCCCATTAGACGAGGTCCAACCCTGGGCCAAACTATTACACTTGATAAATTCGAGATTAAAGTGCATTTGCAGTTGAGCTGAGGGCAAGACCAGGAACAGAACCAACCCAAACCGAGCTGGGCCTGGTCATCAAATTTATGGCCATACACATTTGCCAGAATTTTCTTTTATATGAGCACTTGGCCGACTCGTGCGCCCTTTTAATTATCACACGTAATGACAGCAGCAAATGCAATTGCTAATTAATTACCCAGGAGCCAGGCCACAATTCCATCGAAATTAAGGAATTTATGGTCTACACATTTGTTCTACTTGACATATTATTATTCCAACATGTGTGTGCTTATATATATATATATATATATATATTGTTCGAATGCAATTTGGCGCTAGACGATGGATCAAATTGGGGGGCGTAGGCTGACAAATGTCTGCGACTCGCATAGTTCATTAATGCGGTGCGGCTTATCTTACTTGGGGTTTTACTGGCTAAGGGATCAGATTGGGAACGCAATAAACTTGAAGCTCAACTTGAACTTGAAATGTGATTTTGGGGTTATTTGGTAATTTTGGTGGTTGTGCGACTAATCTCTAATGAAGATAATCGTTTGTGCTGTCAAAACGGCCACAAAATATAATTGTGATAGCAACACGAATCGCCAGCGCATGATTAACGATGAGAGGCATAATGAAAAAGACCAAAAACAAAAATATACTTATAAAAAAAAAAATGAAAAGCAAAAAAAAGCAGACACAATGGAATCTTTAAGATACAAACTCGTACGTAGTACAGCGGAAACTTCACTAAAACAATAACAAAAGATGCCAGCCAAGCGATTACTGGCAATTTGGCAAGGGGCCTGGAGAGGGGGTTTATACGCATTACATTTAGAAGCTAAAGCTGCTGCTAAAGCTGACCAGCCACACACCCCCTCCAGCTGCAACTGCAACAGGCCGGGTACGGTAACAAGCTCAGCGACTCACTTAGGGGCCCAGTCAAGATGTTATCGCAAAAGCTCAAACGTCAAAACATCAGAACAGAAACTGAAACTGAAACTGAACAAAACAACTGAACAGTTGAGCAGTTGAACAGTTGGCTAGTTAAGTTTTTAATGAATCTCGGCAGATATTTGAAATCGGTTTGCCATCGCTTGACGTATTTTTTTTTAGTCGTTTGTCGGCAGTTTTCAAGTGCGCACATCAGGCGCGCTTCAATCCAAGCCAAAAGTTCTCAACAGTTCTTCCCAAAAAAAAACCCCATAACTCAAGCCGTGTCAAGTGTCAATAATAAAAAAAAACGAACCTATATATCTTCTTAATATATAAACACATTTTTTTGTGTGTTCCCGAAATGTTCCTGGGATCCGTAGTCTATTTGGGATTGTGCTGCTTTCTGTTAACTCATCACTGCGCACAAGGTGGTACACAAAATCTGATTCTTAATGGCTTACTTACCAATTAGCGACAAACCTTGTCATTGTTTTCGATGAAAAGATGAAAGTTATCAATCTCAGAATCCCACCCACGCAAATCAGTTGTGGGTTTTTCCAGTGATGATTACAAAACCTACAAAAATTCACCAAAAGAGTTGAAGGAACTTTGGGAATAAAATCGAATGAGCTAGATTCTCCCGATTATTAGCCCGTCAGTTTATTTTGGTATCTAATTATTTATAAAATAAACATATTAGTGTCTGAGCAATCACAAATGTATATATTTTACTTTCTCATTGCATTTGGCAGTTCAGTTGAAAAAAGTGTCCCATATTTAATTTAATATAAGTTGTATAATTTATTTTTATATGCCATTAAGATTTTTGCTCATTAGCTTTTGAAAATTTGAGAATATTTTTTTTTAAATCTGGAGAATGTGCTGAGCACTGATTTAAGATTGATTTAAATTTTTGAATTGCAATCTGCAATTCTTTACTGTAATAAATGCTATTGTCAGTTATCTGTTGAAAATAAAATTTATCATAGCAATTCCAGATTAAATTTATCTAGGGAATGTCGAGCATCTGTGCCTCAGTTCAGTTCCTTAACTCCTAGTTTGCTTTTCCCTTTACCTATTAATCAGATAAATGTGGTTGAATAAGCTTAACCAATTCAAATAGAAACCAAAACCAGTTCAGTCTAAACACAATCTGGGTTAACTTTATTCCGTAATCAACTTGAGTTGGCATTGCAAACTTGGAATATTGAAGTGCAATTAAAAATTGGCCAAAGTGCGCCTGGTCCACTCGGTAGGCAGTCAACTGTGTGTGTGGTATCCATAAATAAGTCAGCGTGATCTAATTGCACCACTTATAGACGCTGCTAGAGACACGCTCCAGTTCATTCGGTGCTCTTCTGGGTTGGGGTGGAGAAGGGATGTGGTTGGGTTGGAGGTCGAAGTGTTTGCATAACTTAAATGAAATTTCTCTACTAAATCTAATTTCTATGCTAAACCAAAAAACAAACAACGCTGATGACGACTGGTACGTGGACACGGACCGTAAACCGTAAGCAGGTCAGGCGAATAAAGTGTCATCCAAGTTGGATTTCGATGACATGGAGAGCAACAACAACAACAACAACAACCAAACGGGTGTGCCTGTTATAAGCGGACAGGGACAGGGACAAGGACAGGGGCAACAGGGTAGTGGCTATGATCAGGGAACTGGACGCGCTGGAAACGCAGGTGGGAGCGGCGGAACTGGATCTGGTGGGGGAAACAGTGGCAATCGGCCAAAGATACACGGAGTGCGTGTTACAGTCGATACGGGCGATGGGCAGCAGCAGACGAAAGGTAATTAAATTTGGCTCAATGCAATGCAAAGCAAATGAGACTAAATATAACTAAAAGCGAACTTCAAAGCAGAGTCCAAGGAGAGTGTCGAAATTACGGACTTGGGTAAACACAAGAAACGTGTGGGTATCCACACGGACATCACGTTCGAGATAACGGCCGAGGGGGACGCAAATGAGACGAGTTCCGCCCAGCAGCAGGGGGAGAAGGGTAAGCAGAATTACAGCATCACCTGTCAGCTTACTCTCACTTTCACTTTCCCCATCTCCCCCATCTGCCACATAACAGAGGATGCGAGCGTGCCCATTTATAAGGGTCGTGCTAGCAGCAACGATGCCAAGCACAAGTCGAGAACACCCCACGGACCCAAGTCACAATGGAATCCCAACTTCTCCAGCGAGCATCGTGGCTACGACGCCGGCAGTCGAGGTGGCTCACGGTCCAGTTCGGATGGCTACTATCCCCAGTACTATCCCCAGCATGTGTATACCAGTGCTGGTGTCGATGCCGGCAGTATCTACCGCAACGGGGAGACCTGGACACATTATGTGCCCGTTTGGACCACGGAGCGTTCACCGCATGAGCAGAGCCAGCTGCAACGACGCCCCTCCTGGAAGCCCTGCTACTGCATGTCCTCATTTGGCACCGACTACAGACGTCGTCGGGATAGCAAGACCAAGGGTGTAGTCAAAAGTCACGTTATGCACATCGATGGCAAGTTGGAGCAGCCGTTCTCCTGAAGAATGCATCCAAAAAAAAATTCAAATTGCTACAAACAAAATAGAATTCAACTGCTTATAAGAAAAAATTGTGCTGGTTGCTTGGGAAAAATGATTAAAAGATTGAATCAAAGGGGTTCAAAATATAAATCTAATAGATCATCCGGGTAGGTATTTGAAATTAAGAAGTTTAAAACTTACTCAAACAACACATTTTATGTTATTATTATTATTTTTTTGAAATTCATTTTATTTTATTTATGACATGTTGTTAACCTACTGTGGCGTAGGTGGCAAATTCCTTCCTATTACTACAGTTACATTTTGGTGTGTGGGGGGGGGAGGAGCATCTTAGGAGTGCACACTGTAAGTGCTGACCTTGCCATTGTCATCGACAGAGGCGGTGGCTGCATTGTAGCCAACCTGCTTGCCATTGACATTCTGGCTCTCGCTCTCGCCAGTGGCCAGATCCTTGTAGTTATTCACATGTCCATCCGAATCGTACTGTGGAAATAATTGAGGTTACATAGACAATTAAGCAAGCTGTTGCATCACGAGTGAAATCGAACTCACCGCCGACTGGGAAGACCACTTGGATTGCTTCTCCCATTGCTTGGTCTGGTAGCCATTGTTGCCACCAACGCCGGCGCCAGCACCAAAGTTGCCAGAGCTCGCCAATTGCTGTCCACCTGAGAGACCCGTCGACTGACCAAAGTTATTCTGTGCACTCAGCTGGCTGTTGCTCGAGGAGCCGCCCAACAGGGAGCCACCCAACAGAGAGCCGCCCAACAGAGAGCCACCGAACTGGGAGCCACCAAACTGGGAGCCACTCAACAGCGAGGCACTGTTGCCAGCATTCAATGAGCTTGCAGAGTTTAAGGAACTGGCAGAGTTCAGGGAGCTGGCGGAGTTCAAGGAGCTGCCCGCATTGTAACCATAGTTGGAGTTGTAGCCACTGGAGCCGCCCGCCTGCAACTGATTGGCGGAGGACAGACCGGCACCGCCGCTATATGTGTTACCAGAGGCTGCCTGCTGCCTTGCTGTCTGATGAGCCTGGCTGATCAGCTGATTCAGCTGGGAGCTACCGGCGCCAAATTGAAGGCCGCTCCTTTGACCAGCGCTTAGCTGGGATTGACTGCCAAAGTTGCTGCCAAAGCCGACATTGTGATTGAAGGCGGAGTTGGTGCCAAAAGCGGAGCCAGTGTTTGAGGTGTACCTAGAAGCGGGCTGCTGAACAATCTGTGGTGCCGATGCAGTAGTTGTCACCTTGCGCTGATAATAGTGGGACGATGTGGACGCGGGCTGAGGAACTTGCACATACTGCACCGTGGGCTGCTGCTCCACAACGCGCTCCACATGCTGCACGTATCTCTGGGCGCCACCGGGCACTGTATAAACCACCTGCTGTGGCGCACTGGACACGACGCTCTCGTGATGCAAGTACTCCGAATTGCCACCGCTGCTAACTGGTGCGGTTAGAGACAAAGGTGCCTGCAGATTGCTAGATTGCAGCGACTCGGAATTGCTTGATCCGACACCACCAAAGTTCACCTCGGTGCCAGCATTGTTGGCATCAGCAAACTGCACATTGCTGGCAGCATTGTGTGCGCTGTTGAAGTTGGAGCTGGTCTGGAATGCCGAGTTCGAGGAGAAGGCGCTGTTCGCTCCGAAAGCAGAGCCACTACTGGCACCGAAAGCAGCTGCATTATTGGCACCGAAAGCAGCTCCATTATTGGAACCGAAACCAGCTGTATTACTGGCACCGAAACCAGCTGTATTACTGGCACCGAAAGAGGAGCCACTATTGGAACCAAAGCCTGAACCGCTGCTCGAGCTGCTGTCGGCACCCTCAACGGCACCCACCGAATCGTAGGAGCTCTCCAAATTGCCCAACGAAGCACCGCCGCCAAGCGAGAGATCCGCACTGCCACCAACTCCAAGTCCGCTCGATCCACTGGAACTGTAACCGGAGCCGTAGGCTTTCCTGCGAGCCGCTTCAATTGCCTGCTGATGCGAATTGTAGTGGCTAAAGATGGGATTTAAAAGCAGGATGATTCTCATTAGGGTTCAGATTTGTAAAAAATATTACGAATTAATAAGTACAGTTTCATAAGGGCCGAATTTATATAGTGTTAGTGCCATGTAGCCAATTGGAAATTTCGATTTTGTCAATTACAAAATGATATCTTCAACATTTACCGCTGGGCACTTACCGACTCTGGAAATCATCCCGTTTGGGCCTAAACGATTTTTAGCCAAGATATACAAAAGATTTATCAAAGATGAAGTTCTTGTTGACTTTCACAATGACCAACTTACCTGGCTTGGAAATCTGCAACGAGAAATGTTAAAAAAATGTATTACTCTGGTTTCACAATTTATAAATCAAATAAATGTGGCGTAATCTAATCTCGACACATGCCTATAAATCAGACGTTGCACAATTTGTGTTGGGTAAAAAGTTCATGCAGCACCACGTAATCAGTCGACGAGTTTGAGAAAAACGCGTTTTGCAAATGGGTAAACATCAGAAGGATTATTTGCACACCGTAGACTAGACTAGATGACTAGGAGTGACTCTTTACCTGCACAGACCACACCCAGGCACAGGGCGAGCAGCAACAATGATCTCATATTGAGTTGCTTGAAAATTGATATTTTAGCTGCGTAAAAAAACCGTGCGAGTCTCACGCCTGAAATTGTACTAATGAACAGGAGCGGTTGCAACTCGCTTTAAAAACCACACGATTGGCCCAGACAATTATTGATAAGACCTGAGCTCTACTCGGACTTGAAACAGATCGCTTCTTGACCTAGAGAGCAGATAATGTCTGTATGTCTATCGATGTCGATTCAATGAAATGAAACTCGGAATTGGTGCAGAAAATCATGAAAATATATATTTGTTTCAAACAATGATGAAAGTAATTGCGACATGGAAATATGTATATGTGTAGGTACTGTGTTGGTTTATTACCTTGCATGAGCTTCTATATAGACAGCTGATAGGAATTGTTTTCGTGTCGAAACCTTGGGATTCAAATAATACTCACACATAGTTGCTATGTACAGTTCTGATCGGAATGGGCACATAAATTGTGTATTTATATGTATTTGTATATATGTACGTATATATATTTGTATGATGGCATTAGAGCATCTTTATATATAAGTACTTGTTCTCTCTCTCTCTCTCTCTTTCTCTACATGAGTTGAAGGAATTCACGATTTTCTAATCTCATATTTTTCAATTTTATATTAAGTTTCATAGATTATGCAAATCGTCATTTAATCGTTGTTTTTTTCATGGGTTGAATACGTCAGCTACTTGATAATTTTACATATTTATATTTATATTTTTAATAATATTATATTAGAATACATTGGAAAACGCAAAATTTTGGAAATATGTACATGAAATATGTGAGCTTTAAATTCCTCATTTCTAATGTGACGGTTTCGCTTTTCTTGGGGAAGATTATGTGACTATACCTATATAAATCGAACTATAACTATATATTTAAAACCTTCAACATAACTTCAACTATACAAAAGCATACTTTAGGGATTGGAGTTGTCTGTAATTGTGTAGTTATTTTTTCACAACAGGTTTCATTTTAATTTTCAATTATATTCAATTTTTTTTTGTTGAAATAAAAATAATATGTATGCATTCATGTAGTTGTCACAACTATAGAACTAGTATTTACATATTTATATGAGAGAAATTGATTTTAAACAAAAATTACATTATCAAATCAAATTAAATTGCATTATCAAAAAATACTCCCTTCAATTAGAAGCTGAACCGGTTTTTTTACGCATGACATATTTCTGGGAATTTGTTTGACGCTACCCGGAATCAATTTTGACTGATTATTTTTATGATTCGTAAATTAAAAAAATTGTAAGTTGTTTACAAGCAGCACCCTCTGTTTTATTACTTCCGCTAAATGCTAATCATTGAAATTGACCAGATTAGAACTGGAAGTTCCCCTTGAACTTGAGCTGCATGAGATTCGTATGCTCTGCAAGCATTATCCACTTAAGCTTTTTGTCAATTTTAATACCAAAATTAATAATTTGAACTTACCTGGGATTTTTGACGTATTCTTTATGACTGTTTAGATCAATCGGAACATTAGCTGCCTTATATATGGCAGTAGTAGGAGATACGAGCGATCATATAATAATTGCTATTCCTAATGAGTCAAATTAATTAACTATACATAGGCAATTTCCTGTGGCGCCTGATAAACTTTGCCCGGGTAATAATCTGTCAAACATTTACCAATTATATTATATACTCAGACATACTATATAGCAGATTGTTCAAATATAACATTTTGGTGCTACAAAATCAAGGTCACGAGGGTATTTGCTTTTGATTTAAATTATCAATTATCAGTCGAAAGGTAGCAAAAAACTTTCAGTGTCATAGTCAAAACCCATTAAATGAGAAAGTCGCACAAATTGCAAATATGTTATAAAGACTATATATATATTATATATGTATGTATATATTCTGTTGTATTGTAACATATAAATAGAGAACTGTTAGCGTTCGTTAGGTTTATAATATGCTAAACACCAAAAATTGAGTTGAGTTTAGTTGAGTTGAATTGAGTTGAGTCAAGTCAGCTCTACGAGTGCACCGAATATGACGTCACCTTGCCATTATCGTTGATGGTCGTCTGGGCGCCACGTCGACTGGTGCCATCGCCATTGCTGGTGCTGAACGAGGAGACGGAGACTCCCTTATAGCCACCACCACCACCACCACCTCCGTTGATGCTGCCAAAGCGATTCACAATATTGGGTTGGGCCTGTAAAAAAAATAAAGAAATTGCTTAGCTCAAAATCCAAGCATACAGAATATCACTGAAGAATTTACCGGATTGGCGGGACTAATGTAGGCAGTCTGCCGGTATCCATCGGATCCAATCGAACCAGCAGCAGCGGCATAGTTGGGTGCATAGCGATGCGAATAGGAGGCACCTCCACCTCTGTTGCTATTTGCGGCTATCTGCTGCTGAATGCGGCTGTGAACATAGAAGCAAGATTCGGGAATTGGATTAGAATCTGATTAGGACTGACCACTCGCTGTGCAGATTAGTATAGAAAATTATGGACAAGCGGAATAGCAGTTGTGTGTGTAATTACGTGTCATCGTCGCTTATGGTCGCATCCGCGGTTACGGACGCATCACCAGAAGTGGCCAGTCCCGTTATAGCTCTACAAGTATAGATTACAAGCGCTGTTAGCATCACCATCGCCCACTAAAAACTAACTAACTAAAACGAAGAACCACCCAACGCATAACTTTCAACTTACTGTTGGGTCGCATAGTTCTGGGCCAGAATCTGATTGGTCAACTGCTGATGGAACAGATAGGGATCCGTGATGCCAAAGTACGGTGTATAGCCGCCACTATAGCCACCACTATAGTCATCGTAATCATTGTAGCCGCCAGTGTAGCCACCAGCTGCTCCACCATTGGCATAGCCACCCGCATAGCTGCCGGCATAGCCACGACGGCGGCGGACAGATCTACGTGCTGAAATACAGACACAGATAGCAAGATTAGAAATGAAAAAAATAAAATATACATATATATATATACAGTATATAAGAAGTTAGCGATAATTATTTAATATGCATATTCTTAATTTTGATGCATAATAAAATTTTAGTATATATATATCCATTTATAATAGAGCCAATTGAAACATATAACTTTATAGTTTTTGGCAACAGGTTTCCCAAATTGCATTTTCACTGGTCATTAAAACATTGCTAACATTTCTGATAGTCGAAGTATCTAAGACGGAAATTCAATTTAAGTATCAAAAAATGATATTTTATTCGGTATGGATTCCGTCTTTGAATTGACTAGCTTTTTATTATAGTCAGACGCTATGGATATAACCCTTATGCCATATTTTGAAATAAGATATTTTATGTGTATTTGGCGCAAACTGGCAAAGAATAAGATCGTTTTTCTAATTTCGGTGATTTTTCAAAAAAAGCAGAATCAAATCATAAAAGTGAGAGGAAGATTCGAAGATTACAAAACAGCTTTCTAAAGCACTTAAGCAGTTTGCATTTAGCAGTTTTTATGTATAAATTATAAATAGGGTTTTTAAAAGAACTCACGAAAGATAAAACTATTTTGCTCTAATAGAAATCGCTTTTTGTTTCATCTGCGAGCAATATTCATATTTTCTCCACATTTTTTATAATCTCACATCTATTACTCAAGAATATTGAAAAGGAGCTTAAGTGTTAGAGCTAAACAAAATTTTGAATAGTATATATTTAATAGATGTGAGGGATGACTGCCAATTATCTTGTACTCACCTACGGCATCACTCTCATTGTATAAACCGCTCATGATGACACAAATTAGTACAAATTTCCACATCTTATTCGATTTGCATTTGCGATATAAATTCGGTTGGTTATTGCTAAAAGTAAAACCAAAAGTTTTCGAATATGAAATATTAGTTAAGTCGATAATATATTAAAACAGGTCTTGGATTAAGTGTAAGCGATCCGGTTTCGAATTGAGATGTTATCCTTGAGTCGTCTATATTAATTACAAGATTTTGCTGATGCGCCTAAGTAATGAGCTTATATAAAGCCACATACATATACATATATATATATATAGAGTCAGAAACAAAGTACTCATCTTGAATTTACGCAAATTGTGCTAGGAACACTAACCCTTTGTTGCTATTGTTTCGCTGCTTTCTCACTTATTATAAGTAAAGGCTAAGAGGCGGCTTCACTTAACCAGAGCTTACCTAATAAGACAAACAAATAAATTGATGATGCGATTGTCTAAAGACGAGATCGTCAATACTCTTGCACTGCATATAATTGTTCTCGTTTAGAGGGAGCATCCCCCAAACCCGGAGCTAACTTCTGAACCCATCACGAGGCTTACTGAAACCCATCATTATTTGATAAATCGCCTCATCGCCTTTTGGACACCCAGCTAATTGCTATTACACGATTTATCGATTATGAAATTGTGAAAATTATAGAGAAGAGAGTTCATATACATATATAAAATTAGAATACGAGGGAGTTGTTAAGTGGACCGTTAAGTGAGAAAATAATAAAATTTCAAGCGGAAATACCCAAAATGTAAATTAATGGATTTCTAAATGACTTTGTATATTTTTCGTCTCGATTTGCTAACTCAGAGATTTCTAAACCGGTTTTGGTAATTGTTTGCGCTGCTTTTTTTTTTTTTTTGGTTCTTTATTTATTAAAAATATTGTTTATTCATTAAAAACATTTCAAATTTGGTGCGCATTTTGTACAACACTTTGAAGATGTGAGCAAGAAGTACTTGGAATATGTTTATTATTATAATTATTATTAATTCAGTCTGTATTGTAGCTCACTTTATCAACTTTTTTGATTTCGGTTTTTTGGAGGGATCTCAATAATATAATTTAGATTTGCCAGCCAGTGGTCTGTGACTATTAAGTTTGCATATCAATTGCCACTCTAATAACAGAATATCAAATGATCTTTCGCCTCTCTCAGCGCTTTCTTTTCGAGACCCAGACATCAAATTAACATATGTTTCGTATATTCGCACAGACTGAATGTCGCTGCTTGATTCTTGTTTTTTGGAGCCCAAAACAAAAATTGTGTTTGTCATTTTTGTTGTCTTGTTTTTGACTTTGCACTTAAATGACGGGCTTTTTGTGGTACTAACAAGTTTTTTAAGTACACTGTTCTTAGATGTCTTGAATGTCGCAACAAGTTGTTCTGCTGATAAGCACTCGAATACTAAGTTCGAACAAATGCCCTTCCCAATTTCTAACACATACACACACTGGCCAAGAACAGACTGAAACTGCGCCACAGATTTGCAAAACTAACAAAATTATAGAACAAACGAAGCGTCTATTTACACATCTCTCAGTTCACGGCTCACACAACTCTCATCAGCTCATCAGCTCGGCTTGGGAGCGCAGCAGCGTTTCTGATCGGCTTGCTGAGCTCGACTCTGGCTTTGTCAGAGCTCAGCGTGTGCGACTCATTTGAATTGTCAGGCTAGGCACGATTCTTAGCCAGTCTTACACATTTGCCGGTCACTCGCTCACACTGATTCACTCACTAACTTTGGATCGGACACCCGCTCACCTGCACTGTGCGGCAACTTTGCAACGTCTGAGCTGGAACAGGTAAGTGCGGATCCTCTTATAAACGGGGCTCGCAGCAGAGCCGCCCCAGCTCGTTAGTACACTTATTTATTGACAGTGACGAACAACTCTTGCCATTGCTGATGATGAAGACAACTCTTTACACACAAACACACACTCATACACATATAGGTATGTGTGTGTATATATATATGGTACGGTGGGTGTTTGAATGTAAAAAAAGTTGTTTATATGCTTCGGTAGCTGATTAATTACAATAATAGGTGGTTTGTGTTCTCAGCCGGGTTCACTAACGAATTTAAACTTTTAAGTTATTCCCTTGCAAGTCTGACAATTATTTTAGGTATTTAAGAATTAACTACTTGCATCTCAATAATCTATCAAAGTCTATGTACCTGGTAAATTTTGAATAATAAAGTCTGTGTATGTATCGTTTAGTAAACGTAGAAAGTTTTCGATGTGATCAACAATTGATAGTTTTGGGAATAACATAAGCATCGAAAGCGGCTTAGGGGTATTCAGTGCTATATTTCCTTTGTTTTTTACTTACGAATTAATTTTCTCACGAATTTGAATCTAAATCACTTTGTATCTAGGTAAAGTTAACAGCTTCCCCTAGACTGTCCAACATACTAAGAAATAATGCAACAATTTTGAATACAATTTAATTTGAATACATATATATTTTTCAAAGCACATAATCAACAATATACAAAAGGAAAAAAATGAGAATATAAAATATATATACAGATATAATGATGTTACAGATATGGTGAAAAAACGGTCAATATTAAGAAATGAAATATAACTGTAACCACAATCGAAACTGAACCCTACTAGTAGTGCTCGTAGAAATACACGAGAACTTTGTTTATTATGCAAAACACTGTCAATTGTTTTTCAGTTATATATTATTTATAGAATGCGTATAGAATGGATTTTATTGTATGTATATATGGAATGCATTCTATTGCAACTAGCAGTAATACCTGATGTGATATGAACCTATAGCAATTGCTGTTAATTGGGTGACCGATCCATCGATCTGCCCAGGCACTTATTCTTTCTCGTCTTGCTCTCTTTCTGTCTGCTTACAGCTTTGATTTTTCCTGGGGCTGTGGGATGAGGACGTCACGCCACCAATCGGGTCGCTGGAAGGCGCCCTCGTTGGTCATAAACTCGTTTTGCAAATTCTCGTAGAGCAGCCCATCGGCACGTGCAATCACCGATTGGAGGGCAAAGTCCGGCGGAGCAATGGCGTCTGCCACACTCACAGCCACATCCTTTAGCTGGGCACAGCTCTGTAGCAGACGCTCTTTCACAGCACCAGCGAATGCACCACCGACAGCAAAGCCGCCCACATAAAACATGGTCATATGCTGCTCCAGCAGCCACATGGCATACACATCGTACAGCAGACGCAGCACCTGCGCATACGGCTGCTCCACACTCAACTGTCGCACGTGGCCGACATAGCGACTGAGCGCCATGTACTCGGCAAAGGCCAGCGACAGTTCCCGTGCACCCGCCACCTGCGAGTTGTTGCGCGCCTCGAAGCGATCCACGCCCGAGGTCAGTTGGGTCTCGATGTGGGCACTGGTGCGGGACATCAGATGGCAGAGCAGCCACTCGTAGCAGCTGATCGCAACTGCAAGAAAATCACGGCGATTACTCAATTATCTACAGATTGGCAAATCTTTCGATGGCTTACACTCCCAGCTGTCGATTGGACTCTGCTGCACGAGTTGTGCATAGTGCAACTGCACCAATTGGTGACGTTGCTCCAAGAACTTAACGCTGCCAATTGGCGTCTCCAGCTCCTTGGCGTTCCACTGGCGCAGCAGCCAGTTAGATGCCTGCTGGCCAAGCACATTATTATCGCCCTCGTAGGTGCACAGCGGATCGTGATCGGTACGCATCTGACCCAGCCGGGAGGCTTGCAGATATCCATGGCCACCACATGATTCGCGTGCCTCCTGAATGGCATCGCGTGCCGACCAAGTGATACGCGGCTTGCACGCCGAGATAATCGCATGAATCTCAGCCGCTTTCTGTGACTGTAATTTATGTGATTTGGATATGATTGCTTGCTAAACACCAGCGTACTCCCTAACTGCACTCACCAGTACATCGAATCCATTTGAATCATCCTGAGAGCCAGCTATGATCGCCAGATAAGTATTGCTCAGCTCCTCGACGGCAATCTTTTGCACACAGGCGGCAGCCAAGAAGGGAAAGATGCGATATTGCTGCGAGTGTAAATCAAGAGTTAATCCTCAATTCTCCAATATATTCTAGGTGTATGGGGTCACCACTTACATGCAACTGATACTCAATAATGGACAACTCCTCGCCCTGGCGTTCGGGGCCAAACTGTTTGCGCACAGCCGCATAGCGGACAGCGATAACAGCTGCACTGCACAGAGTGTTGGCTGCCTCCTGCATGATGCCAATGCGTCCGGCCGAGAAGCTCTCGAGTGCGGCGCCCAGCGCTTGACTGGGATCGGTGAAGACACTCTCGTAAACGCCCTCGGGTGTCACATTACCGGTGCGATTGAGATGATTGTCGAGAGGAATGCGATAGTTGGTGAATACCACAAAGCCATTGTCGATGCCATTTAGTCCAGACTTCTCGCCAATGTCACCGACAAGTACACCCGGATATGAGATCAACGTTTTCGGATCACGAATGGGTATGAGGAATCCATGCAAGCCATGATTCTCACCGTCTGCCGTTATCAGATTGGCAAAGGTCATCGCGATGGTAGCCGTTTTGCCCATATTACCCACCCAGCATTTGGCAGCCTCAAAATCCGGTGTATTGATGACAAACTCCTGCAAGCTGGGATCATAGGTGGCAGTGGTGCGAATACGCTTCGTGTTGCTGCCATGCGAGAGCTCCGTGACGGCCAAACAGGTGATCACCTCCCGATTCCAGGCAGCCTCAATATACTTCGTGTGCTTCTCGGTGCCCATGGCGCGTATCGCATTGTTGAACAGGCCCACGCCGAGGGCTATCTTCACCGACAGACTTGGTGAGTAGCTCGCCAGCGCCTGATTGATTTCCATCAGATACTTTGTTTTGGCCGAGAAGCTCAGGCTCTCAATCTCCTTGGGCACCAGCTGCAGATGCTTCATTCGATTCACCTGCATGGCAGCTACACGCTTCTGTTCGTCCATGGGTGGTGTGCGTGAGGGGTGTGCAAAAAGGGGATCACTTTCCAGACAACGCCACACTTTGTACTGTTCGGAATAGATAAATACAGTTTAATAGTCATCACTTGTTCCTCATAAAACTTTATTGTTCAGTAATTATTCATTAAGTAAATTGTTGTATTAGTTTTCAAATTACACATAATCTTCGCAGCTAGTGTTTATCAATTGGAGACAACTTTAAGTAAAAAACAAACAAAATAAATAGGAAGTAAAATATTCGCTTCCGTCTAGATGATGTTCTACATATTTTCGCTTTTCTCTATAAATCACTTACCTTAATGCGCAATCCCTTCTCCTTCTCTACGATCAAGCGTAAACGCTTCCAGTCAAAATTGGCACGTTTGCGGTAAGTCTCAAGAGGTCCGCCCGATGGCAGATCGGGAATAAAGCTTGTGTCCATGTTCTCCATCCTACTCCTATTTGTGATGTGTAGACTTCCCTTATAGGGTTATATATGTAGCTGCAATCAGAAAATCAAACAAATCAAATCAAAAGTGAGTGATCAGCTGAGTTGTTTACGGTTATAGCTGCGACGAGACAATGTTACGTTCAATTTGGCTGCAATTGAAGTGGAGCACTTCAGCTAAGTACGAAGCCTTAGTAATATGGAATGCGTAACCAGAACACAGTCGGTTACCAGCTGAAAACCTTCAGCAAATAAAGAGCCGGTTGACTGACACAGTTGCAGAGCAACTGTTACATGACTAAGTCGCACATCGCTGTTTTAGAGTCACTGTGCGAAGCTAAGAGTTTGACAGGCCTTACAGTAACAGTCAAAATTAACGCAATCATTTATATTATTATACAATATCCGAATATCGCATGTCCGATAAATGATTACGCTCAAGCACATATTAAAGTCAATTCCTGATGCTTACAAAATGCAAAAGAATTGATGATAAGAAAATACTCAAGTTTCCCATATACTAGAAGACTCTAGACACACTTGTTGTGATTCTTCATTGAGAGTGATTAAGTAAGCGGTAATTAAGGTAATATGACTTAATAGAAACCAACCAATCTACGAATTATTTAAGATTATAGGTCTAGCCAAAAATTTTTATTTATTAACCATTATAAAAAGTTAAAATCTTATCAATGATTTCATATCATGCATACATAAAAATAATATTCATTTTTTGTTAGCCACTTTTATCGTTGTGAAATGAAAACTAATCAAATATTTTAAGCAAATAAATATAGTTTGCAGCTCCACCGTAACACAAATTGAATGTGCTGAGAGCATGTTGAGTTCCACTTATATCAAACACAATTTAGTAGTTATTAGCACCAAACACATTCTTAGCATCAGTGTGATAAGAATACGACACTGGATGATAAATATTTATATAATGCTGTCACAGAGGAGCGCAATCTATGCGCTTTTTATACATTTTGAAGAGCATCATCTGGTATCTGAAACGGCTTATTAGCACCTCTCTCTTTCAATTTCTCTCCCTCTCTCTCCATGTGTATCCCCCTACGCTTTTTTCAACTACCAGAGGTGTAGAAAAGATGACTAGATAAGCAGATACTCTGTTGCCACCAGGAAACTATACACTTTCCCAGGGGGTTTCACTCTCGCTCACTATCTAATCATACTCTAATCAAAGCTCTTATGAGTACAGGGTATAAGAGCGAAGAGCTCATATATCTGAGAGGAATTTGAATCTCATGTGTAACAGCGAGATGCACCGATAAACTGTGCGCTTGCACTCATAACAGAGGAAAGATGAAGAGAAAATAAGGAAATATGATGCAATCAATTGCTCAGCAACAGCAAAACACAAATTCGTTTTGTACCCCATTAAAAGAGAACTGGAATGAGAATACAAAAAGGGGGCGTGCGTCAGCCAATATAAAACTACGGCTATTATCGACGACTCAATACTCTAGTAGCGTGTTATATTATAACTCAATTAAATTTTATTGAGCTCTGCTCGATTCTGAATTAATTTTAAACACTAGTTTAAAAGTTCTCATTTAGGGAATAAAAATTGTTCAAGCTTGAATCTAATCTCGCACACGTAAAGAACTATTTGGATTTGAAGATAAGTGACGAATTTTTGCATATATTATTTAATCAGATAGCCAGTAAGTTAGAAAAACTATTAATATAACGAAATAAAGATTAGTTTTCCCTTTCCTAATAATTCAATAAATAAGTTGCGTTTCGACTTTGGACTTTTATCTGCTGTCTGGGGTTGGGTAAGGTGTTAACGACTTTGTATTCGACGCAGACAATGACGCTAATTTAATAAATTATTATTGAGGTAGAAAAGTTTTTACATATCGATTTTATTTATTTTAATAATTTTCCTTATGGATATACATAACTATTGGAACGATATCTTTAAGTCTTAGCAAATAAATTTGTATATTTATATATTGAAGAATTTATTTTATTATAAGTAATTATGTTTGTTTATATGGCATCAGAAAGAGTATACTTCATTTTGCAAAGAGACCCACACATTTAGCATCTCAGAAAGCTAAATTAAAAAATTTTTGGGTTTGGCAGATAAGCTATGTAAATACAGCATAAGTTGAATAGCCACTGTTCAGTGTACAGCAAATACAGTCAACCCCCAACGGAAATGTATGTGGACGCCTCTAAAACTGCAGACATTTTGTGACATGCGCTTAACTCCATTAAAAGCCAATTTATCGCTGTACATCAAATCTGGTTAACGGACAACATATTATTTGAGCATTAATCAGTAATCTATTATTACGTGTTTATACTATAAATACAAAAGTATGTATGTGTATATCCAACACACAGTTTTGAAAGCATTGGTCTGGGATAATGCAGCTGTGTTTGGGGCTGCTATATGAATTTACAATGCAATTTAAAAATAAATTCAAGTCGTAATTGGCATTAACAATAAGAGCAACGCTTATAATAAAAGCTGCAACTGTTGATTTCACTTTTATTTACATTTCGCAATCACTGACAAATTGCTGCATAAACTCATAAACAAACACCGTCAATTTGACATTCTGGCGGGCAATTGATTCGTCTCACTCTGTGTGTGTGTGTAAACTTAATTGTGTTTGGTATTCTTGCTCTCTCTCGCTCTCTCTCTTGCTCTTCTCTAGGTGCTTCGAGCTGTTGTTTATGCGGGTGGCGTGCGTGACGAACTGAGTCTGACTCTAAATCGAATTTGCTAAATGACTCGCAGTGCAGAAAGAAAAATTCTAATAATAAAAGGCACCCTGTGCTGCTGGCACGTTAAGCGCTTTTTCCAGCGTATTTGTTTTGTTAAGGACTTGAGCATAAGCTCCTATTACATCACCGCAACAATAACTGCATGTAAACAGTTCCTCGGCATGGCACTAAATACGAATGAGAGTCAAGTGATATCATATTTGAGTGTGTGTGTCTGTGTGGGTGTGTATACGCGTGTGTACGTCTCTCTGTCTGTGTGTGCGTGTGTGTATGTTTATTGTTTGTTTGTTGTTCACCAACCTGTAGCGCTTCCTTTTACCTCCTCGGACTGATGATATCCTTTTTCTTTGCTCGCTTGCTTCTCGCTATTATCTATTAACTTGGGATTTTCGTGGTCAATGTTTATGCCAGCAATAAACAGTTTTAGCCAAGCCAAAAATGAAATTGGACCGCGTGATCCAAATACAAATGCTGCGATACGAAAAATGTTACGAGGCAAAAGCGACTACGACTGCGAGGACCGGCAGCGACTCAACCGACACAGCGAACGGATAAACAGCGAGTGAATGAACGAAACGACTCCGACGCCGACTGATTCATAACAAACCTTTAGTGATGCGAACCTTACGTTTATAGGGAACGACTCACACGCAAACACACACATACAGCAATGTTAGAGAGAGGGAGTTAAATACACAAATTAATATGTTGGCGTGAGTACGCAGACTGTGCTCAATGTCAAGTGGCAAGTGCGAGCGAGCCGGCAAGCGAACAGCCAGCCGGCCGGCATCTTTACTAGATATAAGAATCGCACATGTGTTTGAAAGAGAGAGAGCAAGAGAGTATGGGAGAGTATAAATTCGTGTGGGCGCGCACATGGTGAGCACACAAGATACATATGCAGTCCAAACTGTAGTCGGCGCAACAAAGATGGGCAGAAACTGACCATTGCCAGTTAGTGATGCTTGCATGGGTTCGTGTCTTCGCTTAAATCGTCGGCATTGTAATTTGGTACTTCAAGCGTTAGCTCTTGAAATAATTACAATTTTCCAATCTATATGTGGGTTTTTTTTTTACTTGTTTAGTTTTGTAATTAATTAATCAATTGTCGACAATCCATTCATATCACAAAAATGCAAAAAATCACTTTTAATAATTATTGTAATGATTTTATTTTCAAATGGCAGAAATATGGTTTGACCGTTATATTGGTTTGGGTATTAGTGTCGTCTAGTTGATTATTCTGATCGTATCGAGTGTCTGTGTTAATTTTATATGACTAATTTGACTCGGTTATACAAAGCACAGATGAATTATTGCAAGTATTATTGGTAAAAAGACATAAATCGTACAAAAACAGCATCATATCGTAACTATATAGGTTATGCAGTTGGATAACATGGATAGTCTAGATCATCAGCCCGACCGGCTCAACCGAATATTTTGTCAAAGCAGGCATGGCAGTAGGGCTTGTCCTTTTGCTCCTTGAACGTGCCCTTGTTCAGCTGCTTGAGACAGAAGGCGCACACAAAATGTTCCGGGTGGAATTTCTTAAACATCGCCGTAATGCAACGTCCCGTTATGGGCTTCGAGCAGCCGGCACAGAGCGAGCCACGCTTGGCATGATAATGTGTCTCACAGTACGGTAGTCCCTCGTGATCGAAGAACGAGCCACCTTGGAACGGTTGTCGACAGTCCTGCAAAAAAAGAACGAACGGATAACGTGCCGAAATATTTAGAATATGTTACTGCGCCATAAATTATTATACAAAAATAATTAAAATAAGAAAATATATACAAAAACACATTTCCGATGATCTATTATAGAACAAATGTTGTTAAAATTTTCGCCGCCACGAAAGCTAATTACAGCTATAACTTAGCGGTCATATAGCATGAAAATCCCATCGCAGATCTCAGTGCCTTGGTTAAGATATATATTTTTAAAATTGCAATTCCGTGCAAATTTATGCCTGGCCTCAGTAGACCAATTACCATACCAGAAATGTGCCAGACGAAATACTGAAATGTGAATTGGCTTGTACCACTGTGCACAGTGGGCGGTGCACGCACGCACACATACACAATTCAAGTCAATACATTTCTCTGCATGTCAATTTCAACATGGTCTTTTTGCCAATTGAAAAATAAAAATCAAAATAAGAATAGCCAACAATCAAAATGATAAATTTTGGCACATTTTGCGACGACTTATTTGAAAAATACGTTTGGAAAAACATTTGTAAATCAGCATCAGCAGCCACAACAACAACAATAACAACGACAACAAATCACATTTGTTTCAACAATAACATTTTGCGCACGCTTTTGACAAAAGTAAATTAAATATAGCCTTGGGTTCATCCAATCACTTTCGGAAACGAATATCCAAATATATATAAAGTATGCAAACTGCCCACAATTAAATATTGGCTCGTGGCATCCAATTCTAGATGGAAATTTAAAACGCTTTTTCAATTCGTAGATATGGAACTTTCTTAAGAAGTTCTACAGAGAAGTTTTGGATTTTTTGGATAATAGGTACAGCTATAAAACTATTTTGGTCTAAACTGACTTCATGTTTGAGCAGAAAGCCTTATCTTCAAGTGAACTGTTTCGCTCCAAGATTATATAAAAATTATAGCAACAACTAGAGCTGGAGAACTGAAGAGACGAACACACCGGCACTTAACTATGCAAAGAGCAAAGGTTGACTAAAATGCTATCAACAACTTATCTCTAACAAAAGGCGGAGCGGAGCGTTTTTCAAATTATTAGCAGCAATTTGTAAGTGAGACGAATTCTTAAATGTGCACATTTCAAAAACTTTGGCATCTATGTGTAGAAATACTTTCATTGGAATTTATATTGAATTGGGGAAACAATCTGTTATGCATATATTTGAAATATGCATTCGTTTATTTTTGGAAACGTGCATGCAAATTTAGAAAATGATTGCTTTCCATTGTAAGAGTTTTCCTCTTTGATTAATTAATAATTAATATTGAAACAAATGATTGAGATTTATGGGCAGAAGATACACATTGTGTACTCGCTGAGTACTATATATATATATATATATAATATTTTGCTAAATTTGTTTACGATCGAAACGTAAGCAACCAAAATAGTTTCCACTTAGTTATGAAGAGCAGCCCCCTCTCCTCTACTAATCTAATCCCAAAATCGATGAAGCAATATTATAATTTGTTTGCCAACACACACACACAAACACGCACGCACAACAAAAGCAACTGAAGGTCGCTGAAAACGACATGCGATCGCAGAGATATATGTCAAAATCAGAGTTCTTGACACTGATCTTGAACTCTGGGCGAGGAGTGACCTGGCTACTGGCAGGCGATGAGGGCAGCATTAGCCACACACAGCCAGCCAAGTGCCGGACTCCAATTGAATATTTGTTGTGGTTTTTGGTGGTGTGTTTTTATTTGTTTTTTTTTCTTTTTGTTTTGAGGGTGTTTTTCTTTTTTTTGTGTTGTTATGTTTTTTATAATTATTTAAATTTTATTTACAAAAACAAATTACAATATTGCTCCATAAATGTTTAAATTTAAAAAATACCTAAAAACCTTAAGACTAAATTCGCATACATAGAAAAGTTCAACAGTTATTTAAAGGGGGGTAGACTCTCAACAAGGGGCCACACATATCTAGAGGGGGCAGAGGGGTGGAGGCATTTTCATAAACAGGGGGGGAGAAGAGGAGCGTACGGTTCTTGTAGGCGGCAACAGCCGACCTGCCCAGTTGCCTGGTGGTCAGCCGTACACCGTTCCCAGAGAAGAACCGACGCCGGGGCCGAAACAAATAGAATGGGAGATTCTGCTGCTCCTTTAGATGTTGCTGGTGTGTGTGTTGCTGCTGGATGGCAGGTGGCCACAAATCGCGGAAAGGGTGAACACACAAAAATGTGCACACTCTCAACGAAAATAGCCCCGAGAGATGTGAAGAGAGACCCGTGTGTGTTGGTTGTGTTTGTGTGTGTGTGTGTGAGTAAGAAAATGGCACGCAGCTGACGCTGGGTGGGTAAAGATACAAAATTTTGTATCTGGGCGGGGGCTATTTTCGTGCTGCTGAACTTCAACAAGTTGTTGCTGCTGCTGCTGCTGCTGTTGTTGTTGTTGTTGTTGCTGCTGCTGCTTACTCCTCCTCGTCAACGCCCACACACTGCGGACAGACGGGCTTGCCCTCCATGGCATAGAAGGACTTGCCACGCACAGCCTTCTTGCAATCCTAGATAATACATACATATTGGATAAATACAAATTTAGAGTAATTGTTAACAAGTGTTGGGAGGGGGGGAGTGTGCGAGGTGCGAGATTTAGCTTAGAGAGGCCAACTTACCCGGCAGACAAAGCAATCGGGATGCCACTGCGAGTTCAGGGCAGAGATATAGTTCTCCATGATGGCACGATTGCAGCCATTGCATTTGGGCGCAAACATCTCAAAGTAATCGGTGCGGCAATAGGGTTTGCCGTCCCGCTCATGGAAGCCATCCTCGCCAAACTGCTGGCCACACTGGGCGCAGAAGAAGTGCTCCGTGTGCCAGGTCTTGTCCAGTGCCGTCACACACTTATCGAGTATGGCGCCGTTGCAGTAGGCGCAACGTGGACTGAATAGATTGTGATAGTCCGGTTCGCAATAGGGGAAGCCGTCCCTCTCGAAGAAGTTGCGTGTGCCCAGCTCCTGGCTGCAGTGATTGCACGTAAAGTGCTCCGGATGCCAGGTCTTGCCCAAAGCGGTAATCACCTGGCCAACAATTGGCTTCTCGCATGCATTGCAGCAGCCCTTCTGCACCGTATTGACACCTTGACGACTCATATTGGCCTGTAGATTGCCAAGCATAGAATCCAATTGATCCTCGCGACTATCGTCCTCCTCCTGGACAATGGTTGTCTCCTCGATCGTTTGCGTCAGATGCGCCTGCTGTGTGCCCTTGTTTGGCTGTGCGTAGTCCGTCACCTGCGGCTGCTGATGCTGCTGCTGCTGATAGTGATGATGATGCTGCTGTTGCAACTGTTGCGCGCTTCCTGCCGTATGCTGATCGTAACCGTTGCTGTTGCTGCTGCTGTTGACCTGTTGGAATACAGTGCCTCAAATTAGTTTATGTTCAACACGTACGTTTGCTATATTTTCTTTTGAAGGATGAGGAGATTCGCTTACGTCGTTGCTCGATGTGCTCGGCTCGACTGAATTCAATTTTATGCGAGCGCCAACAGAATAACTTTTGCTTTTTGCTTTCTTACCCGTCGAGACGCCTCAAATAATTTTTCTTACAACAAAAATGGCTAGATGCTGCTACAAATGTTGTTGCTGTTGCTGTTGTTGTTATTCTTGCTATTGCTGCTGTTGTTGTTGTTGTTGTTATTGTTGCTGTCTCTGTGTTTGTGTGGCGGCTTTCGTTGCGCACGACGCTCTTCTCATAAATACGCTGCTCAGCAGCATTTCTAGTTGACGTAGTTTTTGTTCATTGCCAAAAATACGAAATAACCAGAAAGCAACAACAACAACAGCAACAACAATCACCACCACAGCAACAACAACATATGCGACAACAACAATAACAACAATAATTTCGATTTTTGTATGTCTGTCTGCTATTCAGTTTTTCGAATTCGGATTCGGATTTTGCCAGTTTTTCGGTTTTTGTTGTTGTTGTTATTCTTGCTGCGTGTCGTGCGAGTTTCCATTTCAACATTCAATTTTCTTTCATAAACTTTGTATTTTCACTTTGTATGTGTGTGTGTGTATATCTATCTTTATGCTTCCCATAACTAACCTAGACGCCTAATTGAGTGCTGTATTTATACATATACACACGCGTGTGTGTGTGTTTGTGTGTGTTTATATTTACATCTATTTATCTGGCGAGATCAGTGCCGTTCTAGAATAGAAAACAGGAGCCAAGGGGGCGCCAAAAGCGAAGACAGCTTTTATCGTTATCGGTTATCGAAGGGCAGCTGTCAGCTCCTAAGCAACAAATTAAGTTCAAGTTTTTTATACAAAAGCCCGGATCTCGGAGGCTATGGGAACTAGAGATTTCAAATTTGAAATTAAAGTTCTCTCTCAAACATTTATTTTATTTGTGGATATATAATGCATACAAATTGCATTAAGATCGAATGAGAAACACCCAAATTATAGCCCAAAATGTAGTCTTATATTCATTCTCATCCCATTAAGTATCTTTGGATGCCCAATAAATTAATAACATAGATCTTCGGGTTAGGCGTCAAGAACTCTATCTTAACATTTCATATTTCTTTCATAAAAATACATTTCAGTAGAACAGTTTTGGATTTTTTATACAAATTGTAATGTTTTTACTACCTCAATTACACAGTAAAGTCAATTTTATCAAATAATTTGCTATGAAATTCAAACAAATATTAAAAAACAATAACCTTTTTTGATTTGTAGCTTTATATGTGTTAATTAATTTATTGGAAAGATATCCTCCTATGAAGACAGACTTTTACTTTTTACTTTTTGCCTTTAATTTCAGACACAACAGATGTGGTCATAATTTTCAGACTTGAAATCATTGCACTAAGCAATAATAATAATAAATAATATGATATTCATGAATTTTTTCAAATTATAGCCTTAACTTCTGTGCAAAACTTTGAAATACATTCATTGAAATGATTCTCTGGTTTGATGGCTTGATAATTCCACAACTTTGAAGTGCCCATTGCTGAGAAACCCGCACTCCGCTCCTGCAATCGATTTACTTGTGTTATTTCATTAGCGTTGGCGGGTTTTTTGGGGCTATTTTAAGATAAGAAAAAAAATGTGGATGCGTCTACGCAAGCTAGATATAATGAAAAGATGAGCAGCTCTCGTTGGGGCGCTATAAAACAGAAAGCTTGTCGGGTGGCCAACAGGATTTCCCCATAAAAAGCGCAGGGGCACGTTCCCGGTGGTGCTGCTGCTGCCGCTGTTGCTGCCGGCGCTGTGGCACACGCTGGTCAATACAGATGCAGCTAAGGGGCGGGAAGGGGAAGGGAGGGGGCAAGCTGCACAGGAAGAGGCCAAGAGGAAATTTCGATCAATGAGGGGTGTTTATGAATGGGAGGGGGCCATCATCGGGTCCAGGAGCAGAGGGCAGAAGTTTTAACAGACAGCAGATTGCCAATTCGGGTCGGCAATGAAAAAGAGCATAAAAATATACAATATTTATCCGCACAGAGAAATAAATATAGATACACAAAGCACACATCGATAAATACATATGTATAAGTCAGTGTGTGTGTGTGTGTGTGTGTTTGTGTGTGTGTTTTAAAAAACGTGTTCAAAAATAGACGTGCAAATGATTTGCAATGGAAAAGCTACAAAATTAAATAAAAATTCAGAAAAAAAAAAAAAAATTAGAAAAACTATAACGAGCTGCTCTCCGTGAAAATGTTGTTGACAGTAGTGGTGACCCGAGCGGGGGGGTGTGGCAGTGGCCCGATGCGGGGCAGCAGCATCTGACTGCCAGTGTCGTGTGGGCGCCCCAAAAAAAAAAAACCCAAAAGCAAAGCAAGGCAAAGCGACCACAGCTCTAGTTTTGCTGAGGTGCCGTGTGCAATATTGTTTATATATTTTTCATGTATTTTATTTTTTCCCCTGCCATACACAGAAACAAATACACACACACGCACACACACACGCACAACTAGCCAATTTCATTTTCATATTTATCATCTCTTTGCGGCGTATCAACAAAAGTCACGGACACGCCACGCCTCAAAAGCGACCGCAAAAATTGAAAATGATATTAAATAATTAACACACACGGCCAAACACACACACACACACACACACACATACACACGCACATGTCTTTGCATTCGTCAATGACATTGAATTGCAATTTTCAATATCCCCCCTACATCTACCGACCCCTCCACCCACCCACGCTGCCCGTGTATTTGGTGACCATCACGCATTGCCAAGAAATCTTCGCCACTTAGTAATTAATTATTAATTAATTATGTGTTAGCAGTAATCTAAGCAACCATCCCCGACTAGTTAACTATATTTCGGGCTAGCTTGTCAATTTGCAAGCTTATCCTCAGCACCCTTTCCCCTTTTCCGCTTGAGAACCTGATATGGCCATAAATTGATGTTTTTTATTTATTTGTGGAAAATCCAAGGTCAACATTTATACGGAATTTTTATGGCCAAAGATTAAAAAACATTGCAAATAAATTCATTAAAAAATTAAATGTTTGCTTTAGCCAAAACAAACCGATTCGAACTAATTTAAAAACAAACAAATAAGGCATCGATTTGCCAACGATTATTGAGAATGAGGATGTTTGTGGGAAGTACAGTTTAGCAATCGCATCCTGACCCATGAAACATACAGTTTTGCAGCAATTGTTCTTTGGCTAATTTGAATAAAATTTTGTTTTAGACAAACAGCAATTTTTTGTTGTTTATTTTATGGAATTGGGCAGTTTCATTGTATATTTGAAGGATAAAATATTTTGTACGTCAACTCATTTAATTATATTCAATTAAATGTTTGCTTGTAGTCAGTCGTGTTAATAATAATACGACCTCAATGGGTTAAGCAACAGTCAAAACTTCAAGAATTGTCTATGTTGTCAATATTGATTCAGTTTGTTAAAGACAAAAAATATTGAAAAGAATTTTTAGTAAACGGAAATGATCTTCAATTGTTCCAATGGTAGCTATATACAAGTCCAACTATATAGCTCCACTATACTTAGAAATTACAACAGCAAAAAGACAGTTACACTCACGAAACTAACAGACGAAGCTGACTATAAGGAATCGGCTAGTTATGCTGATTGGGTATATATATATTTTATGTGATTGGGAACATCTTCTTCAAGGCGTTTCAAGCTTCACGACAAAATTATAATACCCATCGCAGGGACATAATAAGACAAACAAATAAAAACGAGCAAAGTGGCTATATCAAAACTGTCTTTAAAACATTTATAAGTTCAGAAAGTGTCTCCTTAAATGCGTAATACATTTCCTACTTTGCTTAACAAAAAGTACACGATATAAATATACAATATATATATAGTTAAAAAGAAAAACGGAAAACCAAAACACAATTTGAAGGTTAAAGGGAATTAAGTTTTCATAAACAACATTCGTATTTATTGCGAAAAATACAAATCTTTTGGGAAATCACTTTTTATATTGCTTGAAAATAAACAAAGTTTCCAATTATATATATTGCTCATAGCCTTAAAAGAAATAAACAATCAACAAGGATAGAGTATGCAGAAAAAGACTACAGTTTATACCACAAAATGGGGCAACTATAAGCTTTTTACTTTTGCGTCGAAATCAAAGCATATTCAATATATTGCAAGTAAATGAAATGAGCTGAGTATTAGCTCAATGTCAAATACGACAAGTACTTTTCTGTGGAATATTTTTGTTTTATTATGCACTTAAGTTGATTACTTAAACGCGTCGAAAATGCATTAAAGTGATTGCTGCCACATTGCAGTATGTTGAACGAACTCGAAGGGTGGATTTGCCTGCAGCCTTGACCCAAAATGGACAACAAAATACAAACAAGAAATGAAGAAATGAAAACAACACAAAACTGGGCTGTCTTATATGGAACAAGCGAGTGCCAAGTCGAGTAAAAAATGACAACAAGAATGCAGAGAACATCTGTTAAGATATATCATCATCATCATCCATCCGTTGTGCACAATGTCAGAAAGTTCTAAAAACAACTGTCAGAGCTGCGAGCTGGCGGCAAATATGAAAGCAGCACAAGCTAAATAAAAATAATACTATGCAAATCCCCGAAGTGAAAAGCACAATCAAAAGGCGGAAACTGTTGCGCCTAATGTAAATACTATGGCAAATGTCTGATTTTTTACTTAATAATCGCTGATTGATTGTTTAATCGACCGAGAAACGACTTTAGTTGATATTTTTATAACTACCATGAAGATATATAGCGCCGTGTGCAATAAATCGCACAAATGCGACAATAATAATAATTTGATTCGCGATCGTTTTCATGAGAATTTATGTTCCACCTACAATTTGCAATGGCACAAGTCAAAGTCATGAACTATTCGGATCTCTGACTTTCCATCTAGCAACTAAATATAAACACAGGTTTCATTTTGCACAGGTGCAAGCATGCCGAGCACAGAGGGACAGTCTAGGTAGCGTCATTAGATTCGCTTGAGCGACATGCGTCACACGATTTGACATGATATATTTTGTTGATTTTATAGTTTTTATTACCATCCCGAACAAGTCTAATGAGAAACACACACACAACTAAACGTTTGGATGTGCTAAAAATATCAGACAGTGTTTTTTTTTTTGTTTTTGTCAGCAAAAAGTTCTTACAATGAAGACAAAAAAAAGGCTTAAGCTATATACGCATAAGTACATGTATTTAAATTTATCTAATTTGCGCAGGCGACAGGTGAAAAAGTGAAAACATTTGGTGCCCAAAGTAAACAACGAGAAATACTCTAATCAACTGCGAGTTTTTCGGTTTTCCCAATCCACGCAACAAATGTTGCAGCAATTTTGCAATTAAATATTTAATGAAATCTTATATTCTTTTTTTCATTTTGGTCTGATCCTAAATACTTTCAGAAATCTTAAAAATATTTCTTCTTTTAAAATTTTTAATTTTAAATATAATTTAATTTAAATTTTTACTTTGTGTATTTTTTGTGTCGACCGACTTTAGTTGACATTAAATAATTAAATAAATTTGTCTTATTTTTTTCATTTAAAACTTAATACAAAGTTTAACTTTAAGTAATTGTTAATGATACCCTATACTCAGATTTAAGACGTTTTAAAATACAAAATTGTATTTCAAAATTAAAAAATAACAAAATGTTGATGACAGACAAAAGACAATGTCAGAGCTTAGAAATATTTCGAAATAAATGGCTGACACTTTTTTCTATAAGTTAATTTAAAATGCCAAAAATTGTATTTACCAAAAGGTACATATTTGTTTTCATAATATCAAACTGGCAGCTAATCTCAATTGCCAATGGTAGAGAACTTATTGCATCTACTTTAATCCCTTTGGTTGGCTAAAATCAATTAAATGCCAGATGTAAAATTGCATTGCAGAAAACTGGAACGCTTTTTGTAGAAGTTGTTTATTTTTAGATGCATCTTAAACGCATTTCTATTCGTTGTTACGTTGCTAGCCCAATTTGTTTGCCAATAAAAAACAGCTATCAGCAAAGCAGAGCGAATTCGTTAACAAAGGTGATAGTCTGAACCCAGCTGTTAAATATATTTTAGTTTGTTTTTTCCCCATTAAAAAGTGATGCACACCCAAATGTATAACAACGAGGTCAATATGAGAATAATTTTGTTTCTTACGCGATCTTTATGCAGTTTTTGTAGGTGATCAATAATATTTCTATGTATATTATTTTATTTATTTTTATTTTAGTATTTATATTATTTGTATATTATTTATTTTTTTAATAATTAATAATTAAAATTTATATTATTTATTTCTAATAATAATTAATATTTATAGTATTTATTTTTTTAAAATTAATATTTATATTATTTTTTGTTATTTAAGGTCTAAATTAACCGATATTCACGAAATGGAGAAAGTTATCGATAAAATTAAGTAAACTTGATCTGCTCGGGGATAAGAGAAGTTATAGTTCAAATGAGATGACTTTAGCTCTTATAATATCTCTAATCCCCAAAAACATATATACCCTATAGTGTCTGAAATGCTTACTTCTGTCTGTCACACACTTTTACACAAAACCATTATACTCTTTCACTAATTTTTCATGAGTACACGGGGTATACAAATTGGAACGCTGGGCAGACGACTGCTGACTGAGAATATATAAACCAAATCACTTATCGAACATAATCAATGTCGTGTTCTCATTAACTATAACAGCTCCTGCAAGGGAACACAAATACAATATGTTCTAACACACAATTAATGTTGCATACTTTTAGGAACTGTCTTAAGAACCAGTTTTAAAAACACACAAAACTCAACTATTGATTTGATAGTTTTCCAAAATGATGAACCTGGTACAAAAGTCGTGATAATTCAGCTCACCTTGAAGTCGGACAGTGATGCCATTAAATCATCCAATTCCTTGGTGGCCTGCGATGTGTAGCCTTGATGCTGAGGCGCTGGCGCTGCAAGATTGGGTGAATACGATTCCTTCTGTTGCACGATCTGCTCCTCAATGGAACCAACTGCAGGCAGATAGGAAGTTCATTAAGTGAGTAAGATTGCACATGGATTAAGCTGCAGTTTGCATAGTACCTGGTCCATCTGGTCCCGAGAGCTTCTCGGTCTTCGTTTCGCGCACAGTGATTGTAACATGTCGTCCTGGCGTCGGAGATTTGTGTGCAGATCTGAAGGAGGTTAAGAAGCACATTTGAGTTGAGCTACAGCTGAAGCTATAGTCGAGGCGTGCACCTACCCATTTGGCACCGCATAGATGTGCGCATTGTCCAGCTCATTGAGCAAGCTATCAACAGTGGGTCGCTCCTCGACGGATGTGTAGCTGTTGAAGGTGTTGTATTTGGACACCGGCGAACTATAATTGACAGGCACATCCACTTCTGCTGGCAACCAAAAAGAGAGATTAGAATATGTGTCTATCTTCATATATCACTTCTTTCCACTCACCCTTTCGCTCTGTGGCCGAGTTGTTGTAGCGTGCATTCTGCAAATCTTGCAGCAGGGAGTCTAGCTCTGACAAACCGGAGCTATTCTGCGGCCCAACCTGTCCGTTCTTGTAGGCCTGACGGGGCAGCGAGCCGGTGCCATGATGATTCTGATAGCCATTGCTCTGCTGGCTGCTGCTGCCATTAAAGTCGCCAGCCGTTGGGGAGCGTGTCTCTACGCTATAATGCTCCTGATACTGAGAACAGTGAAGGTAATTAAATAATCATCAATCTTAGCTAGATGCTTTGGCACTTACCACTTGTGGCTGCGCCTTGCCCCTCAAGCTGCCATAGCCGGGCGTATTGTCCACAAATTGTTGCTGCTGCTGCTGCTGTTTGGGCTGAACAGTTCCGTATTGTGGCTGCGACTGAGTCGGCTGCCCCGGCACGCTGTTCTGCAAATCGGCAAGGAGTGCATCTGCAAAAGAGAGTTACAAAGAGACAAGCGATAAGTACTCGAGTGCAACCGATTTTGTAGAGTATCTGAAATGTACCCAAATTATCGTAGTCGCCATAGTTGGCCATAGCCTATAGACTCTGCTCAAATAACGTAACTTCTCTGACACATACCAAACTGATAACTGCCGTCCAACGGCAAAGTTTCTATACGCATTCTCATATGATATATCTTGACGAAGGTAACTGATAAGAAAATACCTCTGAGTTTGTCAACATTTTGTTGGCATTTTCAGCGAGGCAAAACTTGTGAAAACTTGACGGTTAAGGGGGCTTTTATGGGTTAGCCAGGTTTGTGTCTCAGCTCCAACATCTAAGCCAAATAACATCTAAAGCTTTTTTAAATTTATTGGTTAAGTTTAGACTTAGAATACAAATAGATAAATTGAATAGAATAGATAAATGGAATAGATGCTTAAGGAGTAAATAATGATTGTTCTCGTTGCGTGTTGCTATCCAAAAATGCATTTGAACTTGAGCTCAGCACTATAACTCTCTATGGGAACTCTTTAGGATAACTGTCTAGGAGAACTCACTAGGAGAACATTCTTTAAGAACTCTAGGAGAACTTTCTCGAAGAACTCTCTTGGCGATTTCTCTAGTCGAACTCTATAGATCTTTTTAAGCTAGCTCTATAAAAGAACTCTCTAGGAGAACTCTGTAGGAGTAATCTCTGGGAGAACTCTTTTGGCGAACTCTCTAGGAGAACTCTATAGGAGAACTCTCTAGGAGAACTCTCTAGGAGAACTCTCTCGAAGTCCATGATCTTCAGTCTCCGCCCATATTGAAAGCTCGTCCCATCTAACTGGACTTACCCAAACGTCTCTCAAACGCGCCCACTTTGAAGCAGTCGTTGAGGGGCGTGCTGTGGAACGACGATGATATCAGTTTCGAAGACATTTCTCAGCCCAACACAAATATGGCCAAAATCGATGAAGACGCTGAACGAGGTACAAACGGTACGATTATAACTCCTTTATTGGCCAAATTGAAACACTGGCAGCAACCAACAAGAACAACAGAAAACAAATAATTTTTTTTTTTCTTTTTTTACAAAATTAGTTGCCAACTGACCGAATTTGAGCAACGTGCATGAAAACTCAATCGGAAAGCAAAGCCAAAGCCGAATCAACTCCCACACTGCGAAGACCCAAAAACAGACATAAACCGAGGGATGACGAAGGGGTGTAGAAGAGGGGGGCAGAGCTGGCAGCGGGGTTAGACGACCATCGAGAGTAGACGAGGTCTAAACACATATGTTTTTATTTTTTCATTTTTGATATCTATGCTCGTGGGACGAACTAGTCGAACGAGCTAAAAATCGCACCAGGGCATGAAATATCTCATATATGATTATTTATATAAATTAATTAATTTATAAGGTGTGTGTGTGTGTGTGTGTGTGTGCTGAAGACATATATGATCAAATTAGCGTTGTTTGCCTTTTGTTTGGCCATAATTTGGCTAAAAGCAACAAACAAAATACTCAAGTCAGCAAAGGCGGTGCCCCAAAGTGATTGCTGAGATTTTGGTTGGATGAAAAATGCGTCTGATGTGCACTTTGATAGCTCTACAAAATGTCAATCATGCCACTTGCCACTTGAACGACCCAGCCCAATAGAGAATACCAGACAACATGGAAACATGACAGCCTGCGATTAAGACATCACTTAAAAAGCAACCAACAGACAAAAAATAAATAAAAAATAAAAAAAAACAAAAAAATAAATCAAACAAATCAGCGATTTTTGTTTTTTCTTCTTCTCTTCTTGGCATTGATTCTTTGCGATGGGTTCAAAAGTTAGAGCCACCTGCAATTGGGCCAATGCCAACATATACTCTGATGATTTGTATATATATACATATATATAGAGAGAGAAAAGGAAAGCGCAAAAAATCACTCAGCATTGAGCGCAATTTTGAGTTATGTAAAGCTCACACTGAGTGGAGTCAAAAAAAGGTGTGACGCGTTTTTCTGGCAGTCAAATTTATTGTGAAAATAATAAAAATGCCAAATGGCAGGGTTTCCGTAGGGAGGTGATGGATAGATCGCTGAGTGATAATCTATATTTAAAAGGTTTTTCTTTTCAGTTTTCAATTTTTTGTTATGCTTTGCAAAATATCGTTTATAAATAAATCGATAGGAACCGATCCATAAAATGGGCCTTCGAACATGTGGTTGACTTTTTGGAGTGTCTGTATGTGTAGCAAAATATACAAATATTATACATATATGTATTATGTATGTATGTAAGCATGCCGTATGTTAATGTGCTGTATGTCTCAAAATAGAACTGGTGGGGTTATCAGAGCTTCGCGCTTGAGTGGGTCAACGTCAAGACTGAAAAAGACTTATGATGCGAACTGGGCGAATAGGAAATGACACGGAAAGCGACATGAATCTTTTCCCTCATTCTATATGCTGCTGTGACTGTAAATGATTGCTTGTGAGTGGCATAAGTTGTTTTAAGTTCAATATTTGGGCAAGGCGGCTAGAAAAAGATGTGACAAATATTTATTGTGCTTAGAGCTTAAAGAAACATCTCGATTGATGGTCTATAAAATGGAATATGCCTGATTCAAAGTAAATATATTTAAGAAAAATGTTGCACATAATAAACGATGCATTTCAAACTAAATGACTCGTAGAACGTTCATGTGAAATACAAATATAAAAATGCAGTTTTTCTTATTTTCTTGGAATTGAATGTGGTACTACAATGCGAGATTCATTAAAAAGCCATTAAATATCAGCGCCAAAATGCAGCCCCGATGACAATTGAAGCGATTGGTTAACATTTTCGTCAAGTTGTGTAGCGTTCATAAAAACACAATTAAAATCAATTAATAGTCAGCATAAGAGCGTCGAGAGGTGGAAGAGGGAAAGGGAGAAGAGCATCAATTGAGTGAGCATCGCAACAAGGTTGTAGAGAGATGATGCAGTTAAACAAAATAACAGCAGAAGCAGCAAAGAGAGAGAGGCTTAGTCGCTGTCAGTGGGGACTGCGGGCAGCGGACAGCTGCATTTGCAGTCACAATAGTCGCAGCAGCAGGCGAAGTTGAACAGATGACAGTTGTTAAGACTGTTGCCTTGCACAATGCAGCGGAGGAAAGAGAGAGACAGAGAGGAAGACAGATGAAGAGAGAGCGTGGGCGAGAGCAGGTCAAGCAGCACGCGCATGTTTAATGGCATGCTTTTGGTAGTTGTTGTTTATGTTATGCTCTTGACTGCGCTGCTGCTGCTGCTGCTGCTTCAGTTTCAACTCAACAGCTCGCAATTGCTGTTGACACTGTTACATATTTTTGCAGTTTGGGGCTGTCACTTTCGTTTTCATGTGCTTCACTTGTTTGTTTGCTGTTGTGTTTCAGTTGTGTTTCAGTTGTTGCTTCAATCGTGATTCGCTGCTTTAATTAAATTCCACACACAGGCATTGCCACAAATAAATATAAATATTGTTATGGGCACACTCGCACTCACACACACACTCGCACACACAGAAATACACAAACAATCGATCGACGATTTTTCACGCACAGAGCGAGCAACAGCGACGGCAAAAACAGAGCACCAAAAATTATTTTTCGCTCGGCAAAATCTTAAAAGCAACTGAACAAGACGTTCGACGAAAACCGTTGCTGAAGCTGAGGCTGCTGCGAGACTCACGGCAGCAGCGCACACTGGTACATTGTTTAAAATCTGGTTTTCTAAAAAAAAAAAACAGCTGGCACATTTGTTATTGCAAACTTTGGCCATTAATCAAATACATTAAAAAGTTAGTTTTCAATAGAGTGTATGGGACATACAATGTAGCTGCAAGATTTATCAACTTTAGTATGTAAGTCTTAAATAATGGCCAGCTATTGCTATAGTCATACAAAAATTATAATTTCATACTTCTTTTTAATATATGTAAAAAATGTGCATGTATATTATCTTTTATGTCGATACAGTTTTAAACAAAAATAATTAAATAAGACACTTTCAAACGCTGTAAAGTTTTTTGCACAATCTACAACCAGAGTGCAGCGCATAACTCACTCAAGAGAGGGTGGGAAAACTCGCTCAAACTCAATTGAGCATTTGTTTGTGTGTGTGTTGTTGTTGTTGTTCTTGTTGCTTGTTGATTGCAACACCGTCTTATGATCTGTTGTACAAAAGTGTTGGGTAAACGTTGCCATTTGTTGCCTGCTTCTTGCCCGACTGCCTGCTGTTTGCTTGCCCGCCACCGGCTGCGTTGGGTGGGCGTTTGTCGCAGTGGCGCCACCTGCCGTGCAGTATCATCAAACAGAATGCCGCGCACTTTTAGTGATTTTCTTTAGCCACTGATGACTCACTTGACTTTGACCAAAACTAAAATTAGTATGCAGCAAAAACAAAAACAACACAAAAACACAAACAACGAATGGCAACAAATTAAAAGTGTTGCTGTTGATTATTTCGTATTAATTTGACAGTTTGGTGTTTTTTTTTTGTTGGTTCTGTTTTTGCCTCTTATTTTCTTTACGATGAGAAACACATTTTATGGCTCAGATTATTTGTTCTCGCGCAGTTCAATTCAAGGTTAACAAGTAGAAATTTAAATTGACAAATTTATGCCTCGAACTCTATTGTGGCCAAAAACAAAATACAGCAAAGCAAAGATTATCGGCCAACTGGTTTCGTAGTAGACAACTTCCGGTCTGACAGGGGAACACTGAATATTAATCAAAGCAAGCGTTGCATTAACATCTGGCCAACCCGGTCTGAGTTCATGTTTATCAAGGCTTGTTATTGATATAGCATTGAATCACAGCTACCTTAGCAATTAAGAGCGCTTACATAATCACCCATACAGGTGTACACACACACATATATACACATACACATACATATCGATAGTAAAACCGACAATAAATAGAACGACGCCCACATTTGAAATGGCACTTTTGAGTTGTCGCTGAATGGAATGAATGATCTAATGAATGAACCACGTCGTGAGGGTCGCCGTAGTAAAACCCCCAACAATTCTACATTCTCACAGATTGCAGCGGCTTACCGATTTTCATTGCTAATCACTATATTCTGTATTCAGTATTCTGTATAATGCACTCCGGGCGACGTCTAATTACAAACTGAATTCAAAATATTCAAATCGATGTCTGACAAGTTTTGAGACTTCACTTTTGATGCAATCTCCCAATAACGTTTAGGTGTTTGTTCAGTGCACATGTGTGCGTGTATGTGTGAGTGTGTGTGTGTAATTACAAAGATCCAACTAAAACAAATATCACTGCTCTGATCGAGGGTTATAGACTACAAGATACTCTGCAGCCTGCACTCTGTTCTTAACAATAAATAAATTTAGGAATAACTCATCCCTAAAAAAAAAATACATAAATGGGTGAATTTATATAGATAATAATATAAGATCGTGAACACTCTTACATAGTATAGTTATCGCTCAAAATTTACAAACTAGATTCAATAAATAATTTTAATAATAATAATATTATTTATTGCGAACTATATAAAAGGACTCTGAACTGTAGCACAAATTATAAAAATTCGTTTGTTTAGTCAATTTTAATTTTCTCTAAATTATACTCTCAAACAAGTTTCCAAAATTTTGAAATTAAAATTACTTTTCAAATTTCTGCATAATTTGTGCTTCAGTCAGTTTCAATGCAATTAGCTACCTTTGATTTTTTTTATTGAATGCAGGGTATAAAAAGATTGACAGAAGCGATCTTGTTTTTAGACTTCCGATCGATTCGATGCCCCAAAATTTCGAGTTCCCATAACGCACAGTTGCAATCAAATGTATGTTCATGTGTGTGTGTGTGCTTGTTACGTCATATTTGTCTTGTTTGGGCTTCAATTGTTTACGCACCGATTGCAAAGCATTGTAAAATGTGTAACCAATAAAAACTAAAAAAAAAATAATTGATAGAGTGCAGGAAACAAAAAGAATTTTACACTTCTTGTTTAATAATTTTGTTGCACCTAATTAATATTCGTGCTATCAAATGGTGAAAATAAGTGCCAAATTGTTTTTATTTAAAATCGATTAAAAAATAAGTCAAATTAAGTAATTTTCAATAATAATAAATATTGTCTGTGTTTTTGATTGTGGACTGTAAGAAAAATATGCCCAAAAGTATGCAATGTTAAGCCAAACTTTAGCATACTTGTATAAATGATACATAGATGGCGCTTGGTGCTGCATCGAATAAAAGATTTAAATTTATGAAACAACTATTCTGAGCATAATGATTATTAGCTGCAACAATTGTTAAGTAATTGCTCCACTTAAATGGTCAACTTAAGAGAATATTGCAAACCTCATCAAGCTGCTCATTGATAGAATTGAGTTAATAAGCCGCTTAATAAATAGTCAATATTAGCTACTAAATTGTGCAACTTGTGTTGCACGTTGCAAAGTTTAGTTGTGGCATACTTACAGCCTGGCTGGATACCCTTGCTGCGCACCGTGCGATAGGGTTGTCGCGCTCCCGGATCGATTTTACCATACATTGTTCTATCCATTTTTTGTAAAACACTTTGAACTTTCGCTGCATCAAAAAGTCAATAAAAAAAAACTATTCATAAATCTGGCTGCGATTTTGAACTATTTTCGAGATATTTACATAGATATATGTATATAAAACTAGGGGGAGCACCGTGTTGATTTATTTAAAAGCTTTTGCCCACCTTCCCCCTGCCCCCTGAATATGTTCTGTTTGCATTATTTATAAACGCATTTTTATTTTTGGCCCGTCGACGGATTTGTCGTCTTGTTTTTTTTCTGTTTTTTTGTATTGAGTTTGGCTGTCATTTGGTATCCGCTTGTCTGTCAGCGTTTTGTTTCACAACTCCCCACTCCGCCCATTATGCTCCAAGTCAGTTTAATGACAGAAATTTGTAATTGTCTGGGAAATAAATAGACACATTGTTTTAATGTGCCGACTGGAAAAGTGATTTCAATTAAAATTACAAGTTTTAGGTAATCCATAAACATAATCAATTTAGAAAAGATGCCTGCCGATTATGGAAATGATTTTAAAACTTGTTCAAAATTAGAATGTAGATTAGCTATTATCCTGCTCACATTTCAAACAGACAATAAAGCTGAGCTTAAAGCATGAAAAGTATGAAAATTTCTGTAGAGATTCTAATATATTTCTTTTAATTTTTAACAATATCCGAAAATGTATTGATAATAATTGAGAACGTTATAAGTAAGTTCTGCAAAGATATGTGAAGGGAAGAAAGAATAATCTTCAGCCCCATAAAGTATATATATATTCGTGTATATTCGTGACTAGCCGAACCGATCTAGCCATGTCCGTTTATCTCTCCGTCTTTATAAACAAACGAAGAACTAAAAGAGCGAGAGACTTCAAATTGGGAATAAAAGCTCATATATAGATCGATTATAATAAGGTCTTCGCGGGACAATTAATAACAGTTCCGTTATTTGATTTTTAACAAAATATGGAAATTTAGATACTGATTCCGATTCTGAATTCAGATTTTCAGATTTGTCTGATTTTTGATTGATACATCTGCCTCACATCTCAAATAGATAATAAACTAGAGTTTAGATTAACGAAGGCACTTTCTCTTGGGATAAATCTCGGCATCATGTTGGTAAAATATACTTTGGAATATCACATGTTGACCATTTCATGTCTGAATTAAATCCAAAGTTGGCTGATCAATAAAAATATCTACATTTAAAGTCAATAGCTTAATTAAATGAGTGGGTTACTCCAAAGATCAAGCAGTCTTGATATATGAGACTAGATTTATTTATGATCACCCCCACGGTGGACAAGTGGACATCCATTGCGTGGATCAGGGTGATCCGAGCGGTCATAGTGGCCAGATTTATGAATCATTAAGATACAAAAATTAAATTATATTGGCACACATACAGCCAACATGTGTCTAAACAAATAACGACACATTGGAAAAGGTAACATATAATAAACATAAATTAGTGAACTACAAAAAAATGACAGAAAAAAAGAAATACTGAATACAGCATTCAGGTTTATAAATTCGGATTTTTTTGTTGGAATGGATGCTAGCGGGGAATCAAGGTTGCCAAATTACGTCAACAGCATCATGATAGAGAACTAAAAATAAGAAAGAAAACCAAAAAAAAAGTAGAAAAAGCATTCTCGCAAATCAAAGGCGACGTTCTCGTCTCGACCAAAAAAAAAAAAAAGCGAAGCGAAAATTAATTAAATAAAAAGCCGCAACATTTCCGCACTGCATTGCCAAAAAGGTAGCCAACAATCTCTCCACTGGCAGCATCCCTGGGAACCCTAACAAACAAATCCCATGCACACTTTTCCAGGTCTCGCAAGGCGGTAGGAAAGGGGTAGATGGAGTGGAGGGAGAGTAGTCGCTATGACGTCGGGGCCAGCGAGAAATAAACGATTGTGTTTGCCAGTTCTAAATTTAAAAGTCAAAGGCACGATATTTTTGGTATACCCTGGACTCAGTCAAAGGGGTCCAATAAAGTTGGGCATACGGAAATAAGAAATAAATCAGAAATATGTGAGTGAGGCCAGAAATAGATATGGATATAAATATATAGTGTATCTGACTAGAGAAAAATATGAATAATGTGAGTGAAGCGACAAATACACTTTGTCGATAACTTGTATTGCTTATCGATAATCGTTTTTCGATTGCACATGAAAACAAACATTTTGAAGACGTAGCCTTCCACAATATACTTCAACTATTGAAGAAAGTCAAATTCAAATTTGTTTATGATCGATCAAATCTTTGCCTTCCGATTGAATATGAATGATAAAAGTACAGTGTATCTTCTATCCAATAACATTTTTGCTTTCCGGGTTTATTGTTGAATATGATTGGTCAAAATACAGGGTAAGTTCTAATCAATAGCTTGGTTGCTTTTTTATTTTTATTTTTTAGCTTGTGTAGGGTATCTGCTAGCCAATTAACTGTATGCTTTTCTTAGGTATTTTTTTTTGGGCGCAGGAAATTCCAAGAAGATTGGCGGGCAGTGCTCGATGGACTTGGACTCTTGTTGACCGACGCCTCGGACGAACTCGGCGAGATCTTTACGTAAATATGTGTGTGAATATTTGATCGGTAAGTACATAAAAATTATGAGTGTGTGTAGCTGACCTTGCCGCAGGCGCCAAAGGTGAAAACACAATCTGTGTGGCCCAAAGAAACCAAACGAAATGAGATTTACACTCACGTGGGTGATCGGATCGACATATAAACATATACACACAAACACATATATACATCTAACCAGGCCTTTCGCTCATAAATATGCTCAGTTTGTGCAAGACAATAAAATGTTTTTATATTGGCAAAATTCGATTTATTTGATCTACTGTGGTTACATATAAATTACTAACTTCTCTTCAGCTAATTTTCACACTTGATTCACAGCTTTGAAATATGAATCGTAAGTTCTTCAATGGAAATTCTAACTTTTAATCACACATCTTTGAATAACAAAGTTTGATTTGATTTTTCTAAAAAAGAGTAAAATCACTTTTCAAATACATTTTTATTTACATATTTAAAAAAAAAAATATATATATTTTCTTAGATTTGTATGCTCGAAAATGCGTAAATATGAGGAAAGTCTTAAGCCTCTGCTGCTTAGTTCACACTGAGTGATTGAGAGGGAGAGAGAGGGAGAGGGAGAGAGGGAGGGAGAATGCCAGCTGAAAAGTTCTCCCTTCCTCGTCGTGCTTAAAAACAACGCACACTAATTGAAATTTTATGAGTTGCCACTTGGAGATTAGAATCTATTTGCTGATTGAAAACGAGAGCTTGCTATACACTCATACTCAAACTCATACTCATACTCGTACTCATACTCATACTCATACTCATACTCATACTCGTACTCATATTCATTGTACTCATACTCGCAACTATGATTACAAAACTAACGATGAACTCATTGATGAGCGGTCGACGTTTGGGGAGGTTGTCATGCAACCAGCCAAGAGGTGCTAACTTCCATCTATTATCTAAAAAAAAATGTATCTGGATCTGAAATCGCAGAGTGGAAGAAGGCAACCCGTTAGAGTTGCCCTCTCTTCGTGCGTGTGGGCGAACGAGGCTGGTGTTGGGGAGATCCAGCTGTTTCGTCATAAACACAAACAGCGCCAGAAGACTGTGTGGCACTCAAAAGATACACAGATACAGTTACAGTTACATACTGTGACCAATTGAAATTTGTTTGGCGGCAATTCCAATAAGTGCATTTAATGGCTGGCCTGCAACGCTGCTTGAGCGACAGTTCCCATAAACATTTTCCATTTTTTTGTACATTCATTACTGCATTCAATATAACAATATTTCAAGCACTTTCATAACTTTGTTTACATTTTTTATTTCAAGTGATTGAAATATGTTTATTGTGTGTGTGTGTAAAATGTCGTGCTCTCGTAATTGCCGTTTTAATGGTTTCTTTTTTTTTGTCGTGTTTGTTTTTTATTTTTGTTCCCATTTTCCAGTTTGAGATCTGATCAAACGATTTTCCCTCTTCAACGCCCACGAGATTGTCGCATTTTCTTTAATAACGCTCATAATCCGCTTGTCGGGGACGGGCCAAAATTAATGACGCTAGCCAAATTTCACTGCCTCTTGTCACATTTAGGCATATTTTTCGTTTTTCATTTTGCGTTTTTACGCTATATTCAATTTAAGAATTAGCTTCATAATTAGTTACAAATTAAAATTCTAAAAGTGCTGCTCAAGATTTCGCGGGATTTGCCAAGTGACAGAGTGAGATCATTAATCTGTTGACCGAAAAATAAACAACAATAAAATGTTTGCATATATTTTGCGTCTCTTCTTTGAGTGGTTTTGCTTGATGTGTTCATTTGTGTCGAGAGTGTTATCAGTTTAGCTACTGGAATTCTACTTTTATCTTCCTTCGCATTGTATTATCATTCTTTACCTACATAATACGACGAAGAGACGACTTTTAGCAAAGGTAAACAATTTTCCCACGATACAACATCTGTTGTCGCATTCGAAATGCCCAACAATTTTTCATTGACTTTTTGTGCAGTTGATTTTGTTGATTCACATTGAGCACTTGTTGATCGGTTGATTGACTTGTTAGATGCACTCTTTGTACCGTTATCGATTTAAACTTTGTCACTATGTGTTTTTTTTTCTTTTAATTTATTTTGAACTCTTGATTGCACTTTGCTCAAATTGTTGTTGTCTCAAATATATTTTGGTTATTATTTATTTCTCAACATGGACGCCAGCCGATTGAATCGCGCGCGTTGCGTCGTGTCTAACCAAGAGCGTCGCAAACGACTGAAATAGAACTTGGCGCTTGTGCACAATAACGGAACATGAAATGGAACTATAAACGCAGCGTCAATGGAACTTCATTAAAAACAAACGCAATGCGGCTCTCTCAAGAGCGATGCGCGCATAAGAGAGAGAGAGAGTGCGCGAGAGAGACAATAAACAAACGAAAAGTGTCTCATTCATTTGTTTCACTTTTGCGGTGTCTTTTGCTCATCTATCGCTCGGTCAGCGTTGCTGCCAGCGTTCGTTTGGCTGCGGTTGCTGCATGTCGTGATGATGAGGTTGTGACGACAACTCCGCTGCGACAGCGACAGCAACACAACCGCAAAGCGAAAGCCGCAAGTGGGAGGCAAAAGGAGGAATTAAAAGCAAGACGGACAAACAAAGATTATGAAGCGATCTACGCTCACAGTGGTCTTTAAACCATCAACTAAAAATAATATGACATTATTTTTGTGCGTCATTTATATTATTTTTAAAGGTTTCTATTTTCTATGATGCTCACTTGGCGATGTTTTTTTTTTAAAATCGTTTTGATGAGATGATTGAAAAAATTTTGTCCACTGTGCTGAGTGACAATGCTCTCTAAATGCAACAAGATCAGACACATCAACAACTTTTCTGCACACGCAACCCGACTCCGATTCCGGATGTTGCGTGCAGCAAGTGGGTAGCCTCTCCTAGTAATCAATAAAGTGGGCACACTCACTCACTTACTCTATACAAAATACAAGCGCTTTCCAGCTTATGGAATGTGTGTGCTTTCATTTTGCGCATAAGTGCACCACTGTGCGTGGGCAGAGTGCAGTCAGCTGCGCTTCAACTTTAAAGTTCGGTGAATTGCTGACAACTTGCTCGCTTTTCCACACTGTGAGCATGAGTGGCCTTTAGTCAACTCTTAGGAATGTCTCCACTCGTGTATGTGTGAGTGTGTGTGCCTGTTGTGTGTGCATTTATCAAAAGCCATTAACAAAAAGCGCAACAGGCAGCAACAGTCGAGAAATTGTGTCATACAGAAAATAAAGCACAATAAAGGCAGAATAACAGAAGATGACAGAGACAATACTCAAAATTCTGCTGATGATGACTAAAATTGTGTTCATGTGTGTATTTGTGGTTGGAAAAAAAGCAAAACAAACAAGCAAACCGAATTAAGCGCTGGGTCAACCTAACAATGCGAGATCATGAACAATACCAAAGTACATAACAAAGCCCAGCTTCGATGCTAAAAATTGTTGAAATGTCAACGTGTAAATGATTGAAGCGTCGACAGCAATACTCTGCTGTTGATTTTCGTGTTGAGTAAATCGCCAGGAATGCAAAGGCGAAGATGAAAGTATTCGTAAGCAGTGATAAGATTTGGACAGTGAATAACACTCATTCTTGTGTATATTATAAATACATTTATAATTGTACTTATCTGTAGATAAGGAGGCGACTGGATTTGAAAAAAAAAAACAGATAAGAGAGATGCGTGTCTTACACAAATTTAAAGAATTATTTAATCGCCATCTACCGGCAACTACCCGCAACTATATACGTGGAATGCTAATTAGCTATATATGCTCAAGCCGCTGATATCGGGAGTTGACCTTGAAGCAGCAAATAAAAAGTATTGATGAGTGCCACCAATACAGGGTGGCACGCTAACAGGAAGTGTATTTCTGTTTTTTTTTGTATGCACTCACCTAAATCATCCATTGCGCCGTTTCCTTTGACTTGCTGTTGTTATACTTTAGGTAAATGTACAACTCTGTACGTGTGTGTGTGTGTGTGGTGAATTCTCCAATTGCGTTAGACGAAATAATACACAGATTTTCACAAGTGCTGCCACGCCTTATTATATATCTCTATATTGGAATGCATGAAGTCAGAAAATAAACGTAGTTAATTGACTTTACGTTTTTAATCCACGCAAACAGTTTTTTTTTTCCTGTGCGGCGACAACAACACCAAGAAAAGCACAGCAGTTTTTTAGAGTCAACGACGACTGGTCGCCGTTTTTTATCCGTCGGGTTCGCGATTGGAATTGAAAATAATTTTGCTGAAACGGCAGTGAACGCTGCTCACGAGTGTATCGCGTAAGTTGGAGACGAGTTTTATATGATTCACTTTAATTTTGGAGCGGCATCGGACCACAAACACGCTGACAGCAGCGCCGACATAAACAATACACACAATACACACACGCACTCACACATGCAAGCAAACGCGTGAACAGCTGTGTGACCATCGATAACTTGCGCGCCATTTTCAAAGATTTAAATTCCTCGTTTCAGTTACGTTTAACAATGGAAATGGAAACGACTTCGTTATTAATTCTAAACGACGATTGCTTGGACAATATATTTGTGTATTTTACACTGGACGAACTGATGATGTTATTTGGAAGTCTTCACTCGCTCATCGATGCAGCAGTCGAACGACAACTGCACAGATTTTGTCACTTTGAGTTCAGCATGCGATTCCCACCTCAATATAATGAGATCCAACTCCAAGCACTCGGCCGACACTTGCGAAGTCTCAGTGTAAACGTGGGATATTCCGTTCGGACCAATAGCAGTGTGATCGGCCTGTTGCTGCATCCGTTGCTTGTGGGAGCGGCATCTGAGGAAGGCGGTCGACTGAGAGCCCTGAAAATACAACACACCTACATTAATAGCAGCTATTTAGAGCTAATCTCGCTGGTGGTTCACTTCTTGTCTGAATTGGATCTCAGTCGGTGCGACGTCGACGATTCGAATGAATTGATGCTCCTTTTGCGATCGGCAACGAAATTGAGAACTTTGGCTTTATACAACGAGCACGCAGCCGTTCTGGAAGAATCGTTGCTCAGTCGTCTGCAACTCTTAAAAATTAATTGGATGGTTGGAACACAATTGCTTGATGTCACTTCGCTCAGCCAAAAATATCCATTTTTGAGCATCGTTGTCTACCAGACCGATCAAGTGCATGTATACGGACCACCTGCTGTCGGCAAAATTGCATATTTCCGTGATATTTGAAATGTCATCAGTTTCTTCAAGGCATTAATAGATGGTGGATGGTTAAAAACATTAAGGAAAAAGCAACCCTGCATTTGTTAATAGCAACAGAAATTTTGAGCAACAGCTGCTATGTTATGCAGCCACCAGCTGTTAATTTCAATCTAAAACGTCAATGACCATTAGCGAACCATTCATGAAACTTTTTTGAGCAATAAACTCAACCAAATAACAGTTGAGATATTATTAATACTTTAATTTATGCGCAATAAATAGCATTGCGTTAATTCTTTTTTAATAATTTGTAACTGTTTATTAGTCATTATTGTGGGCTATTTTCGGCAACTGCTGGAAAAACATTACTGTTTGGAGACATCGATGTTTTCGATGGCTTAAATTTTCAAATATCTCCAAGTATTTCTATACTGCTTACATTTTCTGTTGAAATTGATAATAAACGAAGAATTTATTCAAAAATATATTTATTTTAAGTTTTCTTATATTTAATTTAAATATAGTGTAAAATAAAGTCACTTCGAGGGTAATTTGATAATCAAAAGTTACTAATTATAAATTAAAATATATATAGGGCTGCAAAATTGAAATAAATTTAAAACATCGATGTATCGATATTTTCCCTCATGTTGCTGCAGCCATTATTTGTATCGTTCTTGGTAGGGTAAATGCAATATTGCTTGTATGAGTGTGCATCTAAAGAATTCTCCAATTGGGTTATGCGAAATTAGTCACTGACTTTACACGCCTTTATTGACTATTATGTATTGAGTATATTGACATTTATTGAAAATAAAAAAAAATATATATATATATATAAGCGCGAGTTGGTTGACTGTCAATAACCTGCGCGCCACTTTAAGTGTCTTATCTGACTCGTTTGAGTTAACTTTCACAATGAAAGGATTTCATTTATTAATACTAAACAAAACTTGTCTGGACAAAATATTTGTGTATTTTACACTGGAGGACAGATTCTGTTATTTGGAAGTATTCATTCTCATATCGATGAAGCTGTCGAGAGACAACTGCAAAGATATCATTACTTACAGCTCAACAATCGCTCCCTTACTCAACTTAACAGAAATTAACTTAATGCACTCAGGCGACACTTGCAAAGTCTCATTGTAAATAATAAATATTTAAGCGATATTTTGCATTCATTATTTGTGGGAGCGATGGAAGGTTGCAGAGTGAGATCTTTGATAATACAATGTTCGCTGATAGATTACGAATATTTAGAGTGGTTCTACCTGGTGGCTCCCCTCCTGGTAGAATTGGATATCAGCCATTGCATCTTGTATGATAGAAATAAATTTCAGCTGCTCTTGAGATCGGCAACGAATTTGAAAAAACTGGAATTAAGCGAGCAATATGCAGATCTTCTTAAAGTAAAATTGCGTAGTCTCCTGCATGTCTAGAAAATTAAAAACACTCTGGGAACAAAATGCTTCGATGTCACTGCTGCAGGGAAAAATATCCACAGAGACAGACACAAAGACAGCCCAACTGAAAGCAACAAAATTGGCAAACAGTTAATATTGTTCAACCCTTTGTCTGTGAACAGTTTGTGATTATTTTTATTTCAACTATTATTATAAATTAAAATATACAGCCGGAATGAATCAATATTTTATTTATTACAAAAATTGCTGGCTTCGTCTTATTGTTGCCGTTAAGATGATTCATTTGGCACACATTGATAACGAAACTTGTTGCTTGCAACAAATATATGCATGAATCGATGTTTCCATTTATTTTTCTCCACAATCGAGCGTGTGAAGTGTATTATTGAGCTGCATCCTGTGCTTAACTATCGTTCACTTAGTGTGTGTGTGTGTGTGTGTGTATATATGATGAATTCTTTAATTGGATTAAGAGAAATAAGTCATTGACTCGAACACACTTATTGATATTTATACATATTTATAAATATACTAATTATCTGCAGCACTACAAATGCAGCCTGCAATACACACACACACGCATAAGAGCGCGCAAAAAGTTGATTGACTATCGATAACTTGAGCGCCACATTTAAAGATTTAAACTACTCGATTCAGTTAACTTCCACAATGGATGTGAAAACGACTTCGTTACTAATTCTGAACGACGATTGTCTGGACAATATATTTGTGTATCTAATATCGTATCGTTGCTCAGTCGCCTTACAATCTTAAAAGTTACTCATTCAACATACTGGTTTGGTGTCACTGCGGCTAGCCTAAATATCCCAACTTGCAGATTATGGTTAACAATAAAGTTAGGAAAAATAGAGCTCTTAGTAGTATAACATGCCGCGTGTCAGTAAATGCATAATTGAAAAGTTAAAAATATTTATCGATTAAACAAAATGTTGCTTAATAACATTAAGAACGCGGCCCTGCATTCACTAAAAAATCGATTTTAAGCTGTTAATTACAAATTCAGACAAATTGAGCGTCTATAGATGCATTTAATAATTGTTTAGACTCGTTTATCCAAATGTTAGTTGAGATGTTTTGCACATTTTCCAAAAGTCAAATAGTACGCGCTGTTAATAACATTACAGTAAATACCAATTTTTTGGGGTGCCCACAGCACACAGCTGTTCATGAGTGATTCCAGCATTACTCAAATTGCAAGTTCTGACGAAATATTTGATATTTATTAACTTTGCGAAATAAGCTTGATAGACAGACAACAAAGAAAAACAAGACGAACTGCTCAAAATGGTGGTGCGGCCCTACATCGAAGAGCTGAAATATCTGGAGAAGATCAATGATCACTGCTGGCGCATCAAGAAGGGCTTCCAGCCCAACATGAATGTGGAGGGCGTCTTCTATGTGAACAGCCGTCTGGAGAAGCTCATACTAGAGGAGCTGAAGAACTCGTGCCGCCCAGGCGCCATTGGTGGCTTTCTGCCGGGCGTTAAGCAGATTGCCAATGTGGCTGCATTGCCGGGCATTGTTGGCCGCTCGATTGGATTGCCCGATATCCACTCGGGCTATGGCTTTGCCATTGGCAACATGGCTGCGTTTGATATGGATGATCCGCTGTCGGTTGTCAGTCCCGGAGGTGTTGGATTTGACATCAATTGTGGTGTGCGACTGCTGCGCACCAATCTCTATGAAAAAGATGTACAGCCGATAAAGGAGCAACTGGCTCAATCGCTATTCGATCATATACCCGTGGGTGTGGGCTCCAAGGGCGTTATACCAATGAATGCTCGTGATCTGGAGGAAGCACTCGAAATGGGCATGGATTGGTCATTGCGCGAGGGCTATGCCTGGGCCGAGGACAAGGAGCATTGCGAGGAATACGGCCGTATGCTGAGCGCCGAACCAGGCAAGGTGAGCATGCGTGCAAAGAAACGCGGGCTGCCCCAGCTGGGCACCTTGGGTGCCGGAAATCACTATGCTGAGATACAGGTGGTGGACGAGATCTACGACAAGTGGAGCGCCTCCAAGATGGGCATTGAGGAGAAGGGCCAGGTCGTTGTCATGATACACTCGGGCAGTCGCGGCTTTGGCCATCAGGTGGCCACCGATGCCCTCGTCGAAATGGAGAAGGCCATGAAGCGGGACAAGATCGAGACGAACGATCGCCAATTGGCATGCGCCCGCATCAACTCCGTTGAGGGACAGAATTATCTCAAGGCGATGGCAGCAGCGGCCAATTTCGCTTGGGTCAATCGCAGCTCGATGACGTTCCTCACGCGCCAGGCGTTTGCCAAGATGTTCAACACGACACCGGATGATCTGGACATGCACGTCATCTACGATGTCTCGCACAACATTGCCAAGGTGGAGAATCACATTGTGGATGGTAGGGAGCGCAAGTTGCTCGTGCATCGTAAGGGCTCCACTCGTGCCTTTCCGCCCCATCATCCCCTGATTCCCGTCGACTATCAGCTGACCGGGCAGCCGGTGCTCGTTGGTGGCACAATGGGTACCTGCAGCTATGTGCTCACCGGCACCGAACGCGGCATGAAGGAAACCTTTGGCAGCACCTGCCACGGCGCAGTAAGCGTAATCTTTAATATTAATCTGTCCCATCCTCATTTGTGTTTAATTCTCTCTCAAATAGGGTCGCGCCTTGTCACGCTCCAAGGCACGTCGCAATCTCGACTACAAAGAGGTGCTGGATAAGCTGGAGCAGAGCGGCATCGCCATACGCGTCGCCAGCCCAAAACTGGTCATGGAGGAAGCACCCGAGTCCTACAAGGATGTCACCGATGTCGTCGACACCTGCCACGCGGCTGGCATCAGCAACAAGTGCATCAAAATGCGACCAATCGCGGTTATCAAAGGCTGATTGAATTACTATATATAATGAAAATTATTTATACATATAAATAAATCCTTATAGGAAACTATTCGTAGTCATCTAATGATAAGTTTTGTATGTTTATAAACGAAACAAATTATTCCAAAACCCTAAAATGAATTTGTATATTGCAATTGTCTGAATTATTCTCAGTTTTATATCTGAACATTTTGACTCGTCTAATTGCAGTGTAATTATCTTATCAGCTTTTAGGCATAGCTAACATAGCCATACTCTGTTAACTGTGGATTTGTTTACGTTCTTAACAGTGCGCTGGTTCCGTGAACCTGTTCGGTTTGGCTGACCGACTCATTCGGCAGCTGACTGTTAGTCCAATAAGACGCGTCGCGGCGCGATTGCGTTGAGAGTTTAGTTTTTTAATGGTTTTAATTGCTTGGCTTTTGAAAAGTGCACGTTAATACTTATAATTAATTAGACAAAAGTGAATAATTAGATGCAGTGCAACGAGAATCGTGACTGATGGCAAGCAAACAAATGACAAATTTTAAGCGCACACCACACGAATTTTGCATGTAACAACAATTTCCAATTGCGCAGCTTATACAAAATAAAAAACCAAAAAAAAAACACAAAACACATTCTAGTACATTAATACCTTACTGAGACAATCGACGAACGTATATAAACCAATACATATAAAAATGACAAACATGCGCCCACCGCAGAAATCCAAACTACTCAAGGTCATCATACTGGGGGATGGGGGCGTGGGCAAATCATCGCTACTCACACGCTTCGTGTCCAATCGCTACGAAGAAAACAATTTCCATACGATTGGCGTTGAGTTCATGAACAAGGATATCGCTGTCGATGGTGAGAAGTACACACTGCAGGTCAGCAATGCCAAATAACAATAACTAACTAATGCACTTAATGCTTTGTTGTTCCTCTTCTTTTTCTTGTCGTTTAATGTGATTAGTAAATTCCAATTGGACCATCTAATGGATGATTCACAAATGTTCATTTTGATTAAACCTTTACTCCAATTGGACCGACTCATGTCTGCTTCAGAAATGTTAATTTCGATAAAAATCTTTACTCCAATTGGACCAAGTCAGTTTTTGCTTTCGCTCTTTAACCACTTGTTTTGCGTACTTTCTTGATTATCTGTCTGGGTATCCGTTCCATCTGCCCCCGCACACACACATGCACACGCAAAGCTCAATTAACGTACAGTTTAGCATGCCAGAATCCGAATCAACAGCGTAAACAACAACAACAAACATCAACAATGCGGCGACTTTGTTTCAGTTTTGCTATTTGTAACAAGCACACACACACACACAAGCACACACTCACACACGAATACATACACACATTTTGTTTAGTTGCGTAGGAAACCCTTTATGTAAATGTGTATGTAAATTCTTAACCCACGTCTTTCTCTTCTTTCGTTTCTGCTTCACGCTGCACTCTTTTTATGTATTCCCAGTTTCTAACACACAGTTTCACAGACCGACAAGTCGACTTATGAACATGCAACAGGGGGTAGGTTGTGCAGCACGATGAGTAAGCAGTTAATTGCTGCAAAATGTCATCTAAATAATTCGAATAATTTACGGATTGCAAATGCGGGAATCAATGCAACAAATTCCTTCATAAATACTCAACTATTTCACAATTGTTTACGTTTGTTTGTCTGTATTTGCACCTGTTTAATAATATTTGTTCTTGTTGCTCACTCAATGTTGTAATTTGCTGCATAGAAGCAAAATTGACTGTTTTTTCTGCTTTTATTTCGTTTTTTGTGTTAACGCTTCGCTGAGTTTGGGCCAAACAAGAAGCGGGCAACTTGTTGAGCAGGATGAGTTATACACAAACAAATATATATATATATAAATATGACTCTGAAATGCCCTCCAGCGATTGTAAACAGTGGGAATACCCCGACTCATAATTGTCAAGGCAATCTCTCCACAAAATCTATAGTATAAATAATTTCAACCGGAATTCCTCACATATTCATCTGAAGCTTCCAGCTTATTATGTATTTGTATAATATTTGTACGTTGCCTCAGTGACTGTTTGCATCATTTTTGCATCTACATTATTTTCCATTAGCACAGAAACTGGGCTTGGAATAGTTAACAAGAACAAAGTTTGTGAACAATTTTATATGCGTCAAATTCCAATTTGAAATTCGACCTCGGAGTGGAAAAAATGTGGTAAACTTATCCTCTTCTCTCTAAAATGTAAACACACTTTTTGCATATTAAAAAAGGTTGTTCTAAACGGAAAAAAACCCATTTTAATATTTCATTAAACAAGCAGTAAAAATGACGCATATAAAACAAGTTAACTACTTCAGTCCCAAAATATATATAAAAGCTTCACAGTTTCTCATGATAAATGAACAAAGCTTGTTCTAATAATATTTATAAACTATACTATTATGTATGTTTATATTTTTGGTGTACAAATGTCCCCCCCCCCCCCCCACCCGATATCACACCTTTATTTATATAAAACTCGTAGGGATTTTCAGTTGTGAATGTTTATTCACTTCGTTATCAGCACATTGTTATCAGTCACTTGGTTTGCCTTTGGGTTTAGGCTTCTGGGATCTTAGGCCATAAACAAATATATTTATATATATATATATATATGACCTCGTGCACAATATTCTGCTATCTATTTGTTTAACGACCCAAGTTTTGTTTACCAGCAGTATTTGCCTATTTATTTGCTCCCATTTAGTGCTGCGAATTCTCACATATTTCCAATTAGCAATTGCAAAATTTGAATAAATCGTTAATTGAATGCCAATCAAGAGGTGTATCGTTGAATAATAATGCGTGTTTCACTTTAGATATGGGATACGGCTGGTCAGGAACGCTTCCGTGCACTGCGTACACCTTTCTATCGCGGCTCGGACATGTGCCTGCTCTGCTATGCCTTGGATGATCGGGACAGCCTGCGAGGATTGCGGCTCTGGCGCAATGAGTTTCTCAACTATGCGGACGTGCAGCCGGACAGATTCCCCTTCATTGTGGTGGGCAACAAGGTGAGCGGGGAGATTGGGTGCGATTGTGAATTTAATCTATATATATTTGAAAAATCATAGAACGACATTCGAGCGGAGAAACGGCAAGTGAGCTATGAAGATGTGCAGCAATGGTGCACGGAACAGGGGATTGGCTCACACATCGAGACCTCCTCGAAGACGGCGACAAATGTGACGGATGCCTTTGTGCTAGCCCTGCGCCAATGGAAGAAAATGGAATGCATTGCGGAAGCGGAGCAGCGACAGAATGGCGAGACCATCAACTTGGCGCAGCCCATTCGACTAACGCAACGACGCAATTGCTGCATGGGCGGCGATGGTGCAACCAAATCAGCTGATGTCATCGATGCGGATGACGATGATGACGGGCAAACGGCAGATGCTGCGATGCATGCACCCAACGCCTTATCACGTCACGTATTTGGACATTTGCGCAGCTCGCCAAAGGCGCCATCAACCAATTACCGTCTATGAAAAGTATGTCCACTTTTCACATTCTCCACTGCTTAACCAGAGGCACACACTACACATTCCAGTTGAGTGGGTGATATTTCGATATTGATGTTCCCAGAATAAACCAAAAACAAACAAAAAGGAAAGACACATTGAACAATCTGTAGTAGACACGTTTTGCATAAGCACATTCCACAAGTGGACACATTTTGAGATTAAGTTAGTAACAGCTTGCTAATCAAGAGAGTAGTACGAAAGACTATAGATATATATCAATATATATATCTATAATCTTTGATAACACTACAAGTTGTGTATAACAATTGTGCCTTGTAATTGGCTCAAATGATTTGACCAAATGAGCTTCAACTGAACATTTTTGTTATTAACTTTAGCTTTTATACATCAAAAGTGTATAACAGTGCCGACAGTGCAGTAACTGTTATACAAATATATGTTTTTATATAATAGCTGAATTCATTCAGCTTGTGCTTATAACAGTTAATAATTTCAAGCCAATTGATATTCAACGTTAGAATTTAAGCTTTAGAATTGCTTTGTTTAACGAAAAACTTACTTAAATCAGCCAATGAAGAATGTTATATTTATACATTCGTGATTTGTCTCTTTACAACCTAATCGTAAATTATATGAATGAAGAAACTCAAATAAAATGAAGTGGATAAAAATAATGTGCAATTTTGCTTTCATAATAACATTTTGACATATTTATTTCTATTTATGTGTAGGTTTATCAATGTAAGTAATATAGGTAATAACAGGCTATAATTACGCTTACCCCAATTAAATATATATATATATATATATATGTGTGTGTGTGTAAAGTGGATTATCTCAGCTATAACACTTACTGCATAAGACTAAGGCAAACTTCTTGGCTCTATCACTAGCGAAACAGATCTGTTTAGTATCGCAAGCGTATAACAGATATTTAGGCTTAATGCATATTAAACGAGTTTTCGATAAACGAGGGAGAAATATCACTTGCTGACACACTGCGCATCGCTGCTCATCACTCCTCGTCACTTCTTCTTGTAGCCATACGAATTGATGGCATCGTATTCGCCGTCGCACATGAGCAGCAGCTTGTACCACTGATCGCCATCGACGCGGGGCAGCTCCAGGATGCCGCCATAGCAGGCTGGCAGGCACTTGGGCGACATGTACTTGTGCAAGGAGTCGCGATCGGTGCCGTGGAAAATGATGCGACTGCGTAGCTTCTCGCGCAGGAAGGGCTTGAAGAGCGCAAAGACAACTTTGAAGATCGTGGGCTGGTTCACAATGTGAATGGCCTTGATGCGCAGTGCCACCGAGTCCTGCAGCCAGTCGACAATCCGCTTGGCAAATGGCGGCGTAAACTGCCAGGTCTGCTGCAGACTGAGGCCATCCATGTCAAAGATAACGACAGCGCCATTCACCTGGGTCTCCGGCTCCAGCATGGCAGCCTCCAGGAATATGACGGCACCCTTGAAGACCTCATCGAGTGTGACCTGCTTGTGCTTCCAGCGTTCTGAATGAATCACAAAATTCAGAGATTACAAATGCAGTCATATTAAACCTAAGGCTGTATGTCCACTTACTGCCCAGCTCCAGCAACAAGATGCGGCGTCCGCACTGATCACGATTGGGGAACACGGTGAGTATATTGTGCTTAAAGATGTTCTCTTCCCGCGTGGGCTTCAGATCGTTATACACATCCGAATGCTTCACCTTGAATGAGTAGTAGCGCTTGATCTGCAAATTGGAAGTTGTTACATTAAGTTACTTATATATATTTATATAGCCGCTTACCAAGTCGCGTGCACTCTCTGGATAATACTTGCAGGGACGCAGGAAGCGTATCAGCCACTCCTCATTGTCCTTGGGGCAGTACAAATCGGTTTCCGCTAAAGGTTAATACGATTTTTTAAATTGTATATATATATATAGCTTTCAAACTGAACAAAGTCCAGCAAGTTCGTTTGTTAATTACACAAGCTTGATGCTGCTGATCTCTTTGGCCTTTTCCAATTAAACTGACGCTATATTTAGATATATTTTTCTCTGGACTCAATGTTAGATCCCTATATATATGTATATATACTTAGCTGTGGGCTTAATTGACTGATTATGATGTAAACTACTCTAATAAGGGGTGTCGTCGAGGAAGTCAACTTTTAGTCTCGTCGCAATTTGAAAGATAAGTAATGGTTCTGTAGCTATATAATTACGGACATGTTATAACTTGCCGTCTCGTACTATGGAGTATGGATTATAATGAGAGTTTAAAGTCTAGAAAGTCTGATTGAATGTTGATTGAAATTATTGGAATTTCCTTAGCTTAATAATTCAAATAAATTCCTAACACAACTAACACCCAGTTCTACTAAATGACTTGTTGGGAAATATATTTAGATTTCAATATCTATTTACATATTTATTACGGACTTACCCTCCAGCAAACGCTTCAGCTCCTGGGTGGCCTGCTTTTGGCGCTCGGGGGATTCGCGCAGTTCCCGGACTGCAACTTCCTTGGCTGCAGCGGTGGGTTCGCCAAGTTCAAACTGAAGCGTAAAATCGCCCAGCTTAAGCGTGGGCAACGCATCGAGTTCCGACAACATGGTGGGCACTCCTATTAATTACACAAAAACACAAATCAAATGATAAAAACGGAGATGTCAATTAAAATGCAATTAGCGCATGTAACGAGTAGCGTGTCTATATATCCATATATATATATATATCAGAGAGAAACCTTTGACTAACAGCAATTTGCAATGATATATATGTATGGGTTATTGTGTAAGACCTCTGTTCAAAAAACAGTAATTATTACTTACTCATTTTGCAGCAGCCGTATTTGTTGCTGTTGATTGAAGTACTTTTGAAATGAAGTGATATATTCTTTTGTGCTTAGCACTCAATTTTTGCTTAATTTTCGTATTGACTTTGCGGTCTCAAGTATTATAGATATTGCTGTATGACAAATTGTATTTATATATATATAAATTGTTGTTCGTTTTAATTTGCAAACCGGATCGGTGAAACTGCAATGTTAGCACGAATGCAGGCCGATTCGTTCCATTGCCGATCAACCGGTTATATCTTCTGCTTTATCTTCTAAGTAACCTTAACCTTAACCTTGACATTCGCTTTTGGGCTCGCAAAAATAAACAAAAAAAACCCAACTCAATAACGGATGCTGCATAAAAGTTATTATTTTTAGCAGCACTTTTTTAATTCCGTTGACTTTGAGATGAGAATGCATTTGCCACTCATATATTGGCGAATTCAACATTGAGCTAAATTCTTGATCTTAGCTTGTTACACTTGATTTAATTTCAATCTTGTTTTAGCTATTCAAATTACATATTTCAATATTTAGCTAGACTTGTAATTTACATGTAATTGGAATATTCCTTACAAGATCTAAGGCTAAAGTTGTTATCGTTATATATATGACCAATACACAACTCAACAGATTATCTATGGGAATTCAGGTTTAAACAAAAGACAATTAGATCTACTTAAAAGCGCTTCGACATTGATTGACTTTGATTGAGATGAATGAGCATTTAATTTGGTAGTTTGTAATCACGTCAAATACAAGCACAGTAAATAAAAACGAGAAGTTTTTGGCAAAACCCAAAATGCACAAAATGTTTACAAACAACAACAATATATGCAAAATGTACAGCATAAACTTATGAATAGTTAATGTGTTTTTCAAAGCAACAACATAATAATCGTATAATTTATATAGTACACACTCCGACACCAAGACACAATTTGAACTGAAACCGAAAACGTGAAACTCGTTTTTTGAGGGAGCTCGCTATACTTGTACTACCATAAAGATCACTGATAATAGCGTGTAGACGGAGCAACGTGTAACGGAGCCAAGAGAGCTGACGAAACTGTGGCAGCCAAAAGCGCGTTGCGAAGATTATATACCAAGCCAAGAATCAAAAAACTGGAAATTCACCGACGACAACAGCTAAAGCAAAAGCTAAAACTAAAGCTGAAACTGAAGCTGAACTTGAGCGTGACATTCACAGAGAGCGAGAGTGAGTAAGAGTTAAAAGAGCGCAAAAGCTGAGGGGTTGCAAGAGAAGCGAATGCATTTGGAAAATTATGCCAAAGCTGGTTTTCAATGCGGTTGCTCAGCTGCTGTTGTTGTTGCTGCTGCTATAGAGAGAATTCCAGCACCAACACCAACAGTAGCAGCATCTTCTATATAAGTATATTATATGCATATATGTATTAGTGTTTGTCTCCAGTTTTGACCCTCAGGCTTTGTACTTTAGGTTCAATGTTAGCTAACTAGCGATGGTGATATCCGTCAATTGGTCATTACACAGTAATTACAGCTGCTTGACAACAATGGCTCAGTGTGTGCGATTCGCCTATAATTATGGTTGGTTGATCTCAACACGTTCCAAGCAACACCCCAACCATGGGCATGGGACCAGCACTTCTTTCGTCACTGTTTTGTTTCTTTTGAATGTTCGACGCCAACACGTGCGCAGCTCGCCTTTGTGTCGCAACATCCATTCATTATTTTCCGACTGTTTTATTTTTTTGCGTGTTTAGGCTTGTTTTGTCAGTTTCGGCCGAAATACGCTCACGAACAAAACAGCCGTGTCGTTAGATATAAAATCAGATTTTGGGAAAATATCATCACAGTGTAATAAACAACTACATATGCACAGTGGCGAACAAAAAATTGCACAACTATTATATTGTGTTTCTGATCAAAAATCAAACAATTACATTTGCAACTTTTTCAAATACTTATTTTTATAGTACTCTCTTTGAATTCTTTTCAATATGTATTTATTTTTTTAATTGTAAGGGATTAATTTTTTAAGAGTCATCCACGTCTAAAACCATATTCATGGGTTCCTTAAACTTAAAAATGTAATAAATATACTTTTGCAAACATTTATTGTCAAAAATTGTTTGTAGTCGATTTTAAGTAGATTGATTAGATTTCCCCTGTATCCTATTGTACTGTATCCTTAGTGGTGTTACCCAAACCATGTAAAAAAAACCAGAGTTTCCAATTAAAAAAAAACATGCGAGAAAACGCGAAAAATGCTGATGAGAAATAACCATGACGTAATGACAGTAAAGATAAATGTCAAGCAGTCTTGCCAAAAAGAAAAAGAAAAGAAAAACACACATACACAAAGGTATGACATTGAACTATGTACATGACAAGTCCAATGTAAACTGTGCTTTAACCTTCCGTGCCAAAAAATTACTATGAAAGGTTAAAACATATGTATGTATGTGTACATGTGCAAAGTAACCACATTCAAAATGTATGTGTGTATTATATGTACCTGAACCAATGGAAGTGGAGGTTGTTGTCCTAGGCAAGCAGGTTGTTACTGCACTCGGCATGATGACAGAAGTACAGCTCAGCTCGATATTCATTTTTATATATGTAATATTTTCACGTTGACTTTGTAGCGTAAACAGCAATAAAATGCATTTGCCTTTGCACTTGAACAGGAACTATTAGCCTGGTCTACAAATGGGTCAATGCCAAGCGTTTATTGAACTTCTCAGCCAAAATTCGACACAATTTTCGTTAAGTGACTCCCTCACACAAATGCACAGCAATTGCAGTGGCTCTTTGACAACTCTCAATTACAGCTTTGACGGTGAAACCGAAAGTGGATGCAAAAGGAAAAGCGAGCATTCTGACAGCTTGGTGCAGTGCTGGCAAGCGTGCAAAAAGGCAACCAGTTGCGAGTAGCGTTTGTTGTTGCTGTGTTTGCTATGCTTGTGTAGACATTGAATTTGTGCTATTCATTATGCAAAGGGCAAGCACAAAAGAGACGCGAAAAGCGCAACGAAGCCAAAACAGAATGCAGCACACATCAGCGCATTAGCACGCTGCAGAAAATATGTATGTATCTATGCAAAACAATAACACAACACTGAAAATAGTACACTTACCAAAATTGACTTCGGGCTCAGCTAATCCACAAGCGAGTTGCGTTAATATCCTTTAAATGCGTTTTTTTTTTAAATGTTTTTTGACTTGTTGAATGGTATTTTGCAGGCTTTCTGATTTACGACTGGTCTATCTCGGTCTTAACACGTTTAAAGACTAAAAAAACAATTCACTTTATCGAACAGTTTTATACCCGCATCGTATATGTATCGTCATGTATGTATGTATCGTAATGTATGTATGCGCGTATCTGTGTATCTCGAGTTAATTCAGAAGTAATATAATGCACATATGCACACACACACACACACACACGTGTCTGTATGTGTGGACAGGTCACACACAAAACGATTACTTATGGCAAATGGCAGCGCGTTGAAAAGTGCTGGCATCGTTAGCTGTTATACATCGGTTTACTGAAATGTCGCTAAGACTTAATTGCTAAGCCCTGTGTAGTTGTCTGCTTAGTCTATATTTATACATCAATGTGATAAACGCCTCACAGTGTTAAAGTTCAAGACAAAATGCCAACTTACGCAAGCCCTCATAAAATCGTATACGCACATATTACATTTTATTGCTGTGTTAACAGCTAGCACTGCCGCAACTGTTATAAATAATAGTAGACAACTATTTCAGTAATTTCTCGCAGTGTAGCACAGTCGTATAAGCTGCTATTCACACAAATTACACTCCATTGCTCCTGCAACTGTTATAACTAATAGTAGACAACTATTTCACAGTAATTTCTCACAGTGCACCACAGACATATAATTATTGTTGAACCTTTGAACGCTCAAGCTCAAACCTCACTCAGTACCCGGTATTAGTCGCAATCAAAAGTCGGGCTAAGGTGCCTTAGATTATTTATATACGTAATATATGTATAAATGTACATTTATATAAATATTTATGTGGTGATATACAACTAAAACAAATCTCGCACACGTAACTGGTACCTGGACTCGAAATCTGATCCGTTCGCACTTTATATTTGGCACTTTTTTAATGCTTAGAGCTACTTCATAATTAACTGCTTAAGAGTAAAATAAAAAACTAAACTAAACAATAGCGAGCTCAAGTCGAACGATTCGACGACTTGCGTGTCTCCGTTCAAATGTTCAACTGGCGATAATGCGAACTCATTGTCTTTGCTCGAGCAATTAATTTCGTATTTCGATTGTGTGTCCGAAATTTAATTCCATTTCGACTTTGATTTGTTTCTTTTTCTGCTTTCTATAATTTACCTAGTCAGTCAGTCATTCAGTCAGTCAGCCTGTCAATCAAACCGTCAATGCTGAGAATCGAGCTACGTCAGCTTTTTAAAGTTCAATGGAATTTCGCTGAGTAGCGATGCAATTCCAACAGCAATTAACTTAAGCACAGTTCGCCATGCATTAAATAAATATCGACTATTTACAGATAGATGTGTGTGTGTGTGTGTTTATAAGAATAACTAAATAATCGGTCGACAGGTTAAGTCAGTTAAACCAGTTGCATGCAACTAATGCGGACAGTCGTTGAAAGAAATACTAGTTTCAGAGTTGACAAGTAGTTAATATGTATTTACAATAAATTTGACTTGATGAGTTTCTCAGTTTCAAGTGCTAAAAGCTGATATACATTTTTCTAGAGACACAAATAATATCATTACAGATCGTACTTACACATTACTTTAAACTTTAATCACAAATAATATCATTATAGATCGTACTTACAAATTACTTTAATCTCTAAGTTACCAAAAATTAGTTGGTAATTGGTAAGCGCAGCACCCAGCAATTAATTTGTATTTGGGCTTTACGCTTAACGCGGTATTGTCAAATACTAATTACAGAAGAGTACAGTTTACTAGACAAAGGCCTAAATGTATTGTGCTTCGTTTAGTTGTTACAATTGTTGCAAGATATATATTGCTTACGTAAATCTAAGAAAAGCGTTATGTATGACTCACTATATAAAGTATACTAAACTAGGTGTATATATACATAGAGATAAAATCATTAATATGTCAACGATATTCAATTCTAAAGTCTTTAGTGTCTTTCACGAGTTCTTTGCTTGATTTTAAGTACAGATTATCTATATACACTATATATATATATATATATATATATATAAATAAAAACTGATATGCAGGGTTCTACTAGTTAAGCCTGCACTTGGGCCGCAATTTGCCATTTCTGATTCGGTGTTTGCCTTTTGTCTTACCCTTGCTTCTCCCAAGCAATCATTTGGGCCGAACTTTCTCGTACATGAACTGTTGCAAATGCTTATTATCTGGCTGCATCAGTTTCTTTTTGGTAAACTCAAACTGTTCCAATGCAAACTCGTACAGATCGTTCTCCATTTGCCAAATCTTGGACCGCTGTATGGTCTGTTTGGTAGATTCAGTGGGCGGTAACTTTGAAGAGGTCACACGTAAATGAGATTTATTGGAATTTTGATAATGTTCGCGAAAGCCTTGAAATATTCTGAAAATTTAAATGTCATTTACAACATGCTCATCTCAGATAGGTTTTGACGATAGGGTTGAACTCACCTGGGCAGTGATCTCTCCAGGAGGTCCACAAAGTCGTACATTTGCTCTGTGACACCGACCAGGAAGTACTCATTGACCAAATTGCGCTTGGCCTGCTTTAAGGCCCAATCGCTGCCGGGCTCCCAGCACTCGGCAGCGTGCCCACAAAAGAATGGTATTTGCAGCCACATATTTTTGGGATCACAGTCGGCTTGCTTTTGAATAACGCACTCATCGAACGTCTGCATAAGTCAAACCAAACCAAATATGACATACAGAATATATATACATGAGAATTTGATACTTACAATTTTATTGCCAGCTTTTTTTCGCACCAAATTGGGCCGATAGTTGTCGCCATACCGCAGAAAGTAGTAATATGAGATGAGTCTATCCAGGGGTCTACGCACCACATTAATATAGATGGGCTTGTGTGCGATTTGGAATCTGCAATATAGTGATATATATATATATATATATTATACATATTAATTTGACACACTTACTTGGAGAAATCGAGAAATGCCATGTGTCCGTGGTAGAGAGCCGGCTTCATTTCATGCCATCTGGTCACATTACGCACAAAGGAGATCTAACCAAAAAAACACAGCAGATCAATAGTTGAATAGTTGTGGATTCGATAGCGATGTCAACTAAGACTCACCTGGTTTGGCAGCGAAAGTACGTGCATATTGGCAGTCACATTGATATGCAGAACGTGATATCTGTTTTGTTTGCACAAATCGTAGGCGATGTTAACGAAACTGGTTGAGCCCGTCTTGGGTACTCGATTGTACAGCACCACCAATTGCTCCTCATAATTGAAGTTATCCAATGTGGGTGCAATTTGGGCAAGCGATGATTGCGCCGCTTGAGTGGCTCCGTTGCCAGCTATGTTCGACAGTGGCTTCATGGCTGCACGTAGGGAAATATAATATAAAATATTGCACAAATGGTATGGCAAATGGGTGTCTGAGTACAAACCTTGTTTCAATCGCAGCTCGACCAACCAATAAAAGGTGACAAAGATGCAGAGGGCGAGTAGAAACCAGTGGACTGGACGTATTGGAGGCAACATTTTACGCAATTTCTTATACATACTGTACATACTAGATCTGATGTGCTCTTCAATCTTTTGTAGGGGCTCTGCGCATTTTAATTAAATGATTTTTAGCCAAATTGTGTGCAGGTATTTCCCATTTTTGATTCTTTTTTCTCAGTGGGCTGCTGGCTGCAATATTGACCTGCGAAAAACAGCTGTCTCTGGCAGTGTTGTGCACCGCACGCTGTACGATTACCAACTGTGCTATCGAGTAATATTATGTTCACATCGGTTATATTCGTTGGATTTATTATTCAACATAGCGATTTTAATTCTGCTTATAAACTTTGAATTATATTTTTTAGGTATTCTTATTACAAATTAGCATACTTTATTATCTACCACATAACTATTTAGCGCAAGAGCGAGATGGCGAGAGTGTACCTTGCAACACAATCGAATGAACTATCTGTAAACATTGCTGCACACTAAACAAAACAGCTGTTTGTGAGTCGTAAATAGACGCTTGGCTTTTGTTAGTAAAGTGCAATTAATGAAGGAAAAATAAAAACAGGTAAAAACCGCACAAGATCTATACAAAATGTCATCAGCAATATATTTAGAAAATTATCTAGACGGTATGTAAAAAATGAAAGCTAAAAACTAGCAAAGGCGGCAATTGATTTCGTATTTCACATTTAGGATTGGAATCACTGCCAACAGAACTGGAGCGGAACTTTAAGCTGATGAGGAAACTGGATGATCGGGCACAGACTGCGATGAAAAGCATTGACAGCCATGCAAAGGATTTTATGCGCAAGCTAACCTCAGAGAGCGGGTCGATGAGCGAGGAGGAGCGCAAGGAGCGCTTGGAGGACATTAAGGCACTCTTTGGCAAGGCCAAGGAATACAGCGATGACAAAGTTCAGCTGGCTATACAAACGTACGAACTGGTCGACAAACAAATCCGAAGACTCGACAATGATTTGGCGCGCTTTGAGGGCGAGATACAAGAGAAGGCCTCATCCACGCGTGCCAAATCCGAGGAAGCGGTTGCCAAAAGTACGTCATCTACATTGAGAAAGTGGACTAAAAGTATCAAATTAATTTATGTTTATATTTTATATAGAGGGTGGCCGCAAGAAAACCAAGGATGGCAAGGCAACGGGTAAAAAGAAAAAGCCAGCTTCCTCAGATGAGGAGACTGGCCGTGGTGGTAATCATTCGAATAGTGCCAGTGGCGCGAATCTCAATGCTAGCAGCAGTGCTGGCCAAGGTAGCAAAAAGAAAAAGTCTAAGGTAAATCAAGAAAAAGAAACACGCAAGGGGGGCGCCCAAAAGGTAAATCATCTTCATCAAGCATTATTCATAAATATATTCGTCCTGTTGCGATTGTTGCTCCCTCCTTCTGACCACTATTTAGTTTAGTTTGTTTGCCTAGTAACCTACAAAGTAGCCAAATCGCTGAATATACTCTGCACGAAAGTTCCCCTCCATTTGCCTCTTAACGTATGTTTTGTATTTGACATTTGATGTTCAATTAGCTTTGCATCTTTCATTTTTTACATTTCACCTGCCTGCATGATCCCCGATAAGAGCTAAGCATTTTTAAACGCATTTGTTAACGCTCGTTTTCTTTTTGTCACCACACACAGAAAGCGGTTGATGTTGACGATTCGGAGAAGGAATCTAGCCACACGACTGCAACGCATCCCAGCGATGTCATGGACATGCCAGTGGATCCAAACGAACCAACATATTGCTTATGCCATCAGGTCTCCTATGGCGAAATGATTGGCTGCGACAATCCAGACGTGCGTTCCTTCATAATTATATTATACTTATATTTTGTTATTAAAATGTCTTTTCTTTTATTTTTCCAGTGCCCCATTGAGTGGTTTCACTTTGCCTGTGTGGGCCTCACCACGAAGCCAAAAGGCAAATGGTTTTGCCCCAAGTGCACGCAGGACCGTAAAAAGAAGTAGAGATTAATGACCATTTCCACAAGCAGCAATTGCGAGTTGCTTCTGGAATATTGCTGCAGCCGCTGTCGGTCAATGTAAATAGCCCCTACTTAGTTCTTAGTTTCTTAGCATAAGTATAAATCACTATTAAACAGTGTTTTTTTATACATCAATCTAAATGTTTATTGGTAACCTGTGATGTTTACAATAACATACATACGTTTCTTTTCTTAAAACTATTCCATTTTACACTTAATTAGTTCATTTTTCAGTTTCTGTTTGTTTTCACTTAGTTATTTTTTTCTCCATCTTTAGATGATATATTTTTCTCATAACCGTTGACGTCGACTTCATTTTGTACAACAGTTGTTAAAACCAAATGTGATTTTAATATCCAACATATAACATTTTTTAAATTAGATTTTTAATTATATCAATATTTATATCTGAATATATTACAGTTGATTCGATTCAATTTTATCCATAAACTTGTGGGATTTTTACTTAAAATTAATTAGTTTGTCAATTAAATTAAAATTATGCAATGCTAATCGAATCGATTTTCTTAATGTGTTTAATGTCTCTGCTAAATCAATGAGTAAACGAAGATCAAAATATGAAAATAATATATATTTAAAAAGCGGTGCTGAAGATTGTTGCTGTGAACCACCAAATCAGATCAGATTTTGCTAATTAGTTGGTCGACCTACTTTTTGGTCATAATCTTCAAATACTCTAGGGCATTCTGAGCTGCATGTCGCTGTGCCTCAGCAGACGATGTCCCAGTGCCATGGCAAACGCCGACTGGCAACGTGGATAACTGAACCAGACACTGAAATTGGTTGGTAAACGACCTCTCCTCAACGTCCACGTAGGTGACCTCGAACTGATTCTCGATAGCAATCTCTGACAGCAGCTTAACGGCGTCAAGTCTCGAGCTCTTCAGGCATGTCTTCTGCAAAAGATAAATCCATATCAATCATAAAGCATGGCATGGCCTTTTTCAGTTGCTAATACAACAGACCATCGAGACAGCTGCATCTCTAGTAGCAGCAGCTCAATTTACCTGTAATTTAATCAGTTTCTTGCCTGTAGCATTTTTCAATGCCTTGTGGAACTGCGACACCTTATTACTGTGTTGTGTGGTCAGTGTTGGCACAGTGATATCTTTCAAATCACCAAAATAATTATCGCTGTTACGGGGCTGCAAATAAGAGCACAACGATTTTTGTATATAATACGCAAAAAACTCCTTGCCAATCAAATGGTGAGTTGAAACATATCACGAATTTCCAACATGTATTAGGAACTCACGTCAAAAATCAGAAGAAATATGAAGTAGAAGCAATTAAAAAGCATTTGAAATAACACAATCCAAAATAATATAATTATTATTTAATAAATAATAGTATTATAAATTGCACCGGCTCAACAACAAATTCAATTAAAATAACACATGCAAACATTTCAAGCTAAACAAATGACATTTACGTAAGTTAGTTCTAAAGATTATTAATTTATAATTCTATAAGGATTCAAATGAAAACTAAAGAATTAATTAGGTGCAAAATTAAGAAGAAAATAGTATTCTAAATTTCAAATTCATTATGAGTGGGTGAAATGCGCTCGTAATAACGACTTGGTGGAGTTAGTGGCTGTGGCTCTAGCGGCAGCTGTACGGTATTTACAACCTTTATATTACTCACATCACCCTCCAGTTCGTTGCAGATGCTGTCATTGATTTGGTTAGCATCGATGGGCGTCTCCTCCAGGCGTGTCCACATCTTATGGGCGGCCAGTCGTTTGGCAATCTTCTTGCTCTTGCCCTTGCCCACCTCGCGATAATGCAATATGGTGCACGCAATCGTAAAGAGTCGTTCATGCGGCAGTCCCACCTCTGTCTCCGTTTCATAAGATGGCGGCGGCCAACGACGTTGCATGCACTTCTCCTGCAGCAAACCAATGGGATTGCCCACAATCTTGTCGCCAGCGCTAATAAGAAGAGTTTAACACGTTAACAATGAACACCATTTCGAATTTGAAGGGGCAATCAAAATATTTACTCGCCATTGCCGGAGGTATTGGCATTGTTGCCATTACCATCGCCACCGCTGCCCGCAGCAAGGGAGTTGCCAACAACCGCTGCAGCGGCTGCTGCTGCTGCCGAATTTCCCTGAGATTCCAGCTGAACACCAATCAGCTTGTTAATCAGGGCATGGGCAGCCGCATGCTTAGCCTCTTTCTTGGAGCGGCCAGCGCCCATAGCGGTAAATGGTGTATCTTTGTCCTTGAAAGACACACGAAACCGAAATGTCGGCTCATGAATAGCACCCTCGATCTGCACCAGCTCGTAGCCAGGCGTAATGCCGAGTCGACTCAGCATTTCTTGAAGCATGCTGACCGGTGTCTTCATGGCCAGCCCATTGGCATCCGTTTCGTTAACAAACTTGAGAGTGTCGTCAACTGGTAAAGTGCCAGTGCCGTCCACCGCACCGCTCAGCTCAGAGAGATGTTGATGATTTTGCGGCTGCTGCTGTTGTTGTTGCTGCTGCTGCTGTTGGAGCGCCTGCAGCTGTTTCTCATCAGTGCCCATCAGCGAGCTGCCGCAACCAACTATACCGCCATTGGCCAAAGATGCAGCAGCCAAGGCAGCTGGCGAGTTGCCCATATTGTCAAACTGACGACGCGGCGCAAATCCCGCCTGCATGGGCGGCTGTTGCTGCTGAACATGTTGAAAATGCATTTGTTGCTGGAGCAAATGCGATTGCTGCTGATCGTGAGTTTGGTAGTTTTTCTGTTCCATATTAACGTAATTAATAATTATAAATAGTGCGTATCTGGAAAATGAATGCAACGTTGCTTGAAAAATCAATAAAATGCACTAGTGTTTATTTGTTAGATATGTACTATGTGCGGTTAGTAGTACTTACGTTTGATTGGCTGGGTTTTATACTGATTTTTATTTAATAATAATTTATTAATTCTTTATTAATAAATTATTCTTAAATAAAAACTACAGCAAAATCCATACGCACACGCTTAATATCTGCGAATATATATGTAGTTGTGATGCTGCTGGGTTGCCGTATTTAACAATAACAGACAGCTTGCCCTGTGGCAACGCTGATTCGTGCCCAAATGTCCGAATGTCAAACAGTAAGAAGAAGCAGCAGAGAGCCATTTGACAGAAACCCATTTTTAAATATAATATTTATTGCAATTCGACTTTGCTGCATAAATGTTGTACATTATAGATAGATGTATATATAATAGATTTTTAATTTGTATAATTAATGCACGGGAAACACTCGGTCAATCAAACCAAAGGCGAATGTTTGTGGAATTAGCAGCTTTCAATTGCGATTGTTTTCGTTTTTTTTTTGAGTGTTCTTTCACGAATTATCAAGGGAATTTACGATATTTCTATGCATATTATCGAATACAGCGTGTGCTTTGGGCAGCGAACACATCTAATCATCGCTGAGAAAGTCATCATCCAGATTAACGTCTGTCGTATCTATGTTGTCATCCAGCGTAATCCCATCAATCTCCAGATCCAAATCATCATCGTCATCATCCTCACTGACGGCAGCAGCTGCAGCTGCCGCAGTGCTGCTAGCTGTTGTCAAGATCGCTGCTGCTGGCACAAATGCCGGCTTCACTTTCTCCTCCTGCTGACCGACACCACTCTGCTGTTCGATCGCATGCAGCTCTTCGAGCGGATTGCGCTCGCTATTTAGTGGCAGCTGACCGGCGATGCGGGCGGGCAACTTGCGTGTTCGCTCCTCCAGCAGATGTTGCTCAACGCGGAGGGCATCGCCTAGACCCGGAAAGAGATTTGTGTACTGTGTGGGATCGGCCAGTGACTGGCCAGCCTTCTCATTGACCTTGCCCAACTCCTCGCGCCACAATTCCACCACACGCGACATTTGGCTGGGCAAGTAGGTGCGGGCAAAGAACGCCGCCTCGGGCAGACGATTCGTCTCGATGAGAATCTCTAGGCAACGGTCGACATCGGAACGGAGAAAGGCAGCGAGGAATGCAATATTATGGCGTCCTTGGGTGGAACTAGTCGCACCCACCTCCTCCAGCATCTGGGCATCACTCGATGCCGTCGAGAGCAGCAGCAGGCCACTGAAATCGTTGGCCTTCTGCATGCACTCCTTGACCAGGGCCATGTTGTTCTTGCGTGCCGCCACATCGGCCAACTGTGACCATTTCTGTGAGTTCTCCGCCTCGCGTGCCAGCTTCAAAGCGATTTCCAGCTCACCAATTTGCAGTGCCAAATCAAATTTGTGGTCCGCATCGGTAGACACCTGCAGCGCCTGCTCCTTGAAGCCCTGCTTCTCCAGGAAGTGGGCGACACGCGTGCGATGCTCCTTCGGTATGGTGGGCAGCACAAGATCAGCGCGCTCAAAGTCGCGTCGCATCACGGCCGTTTGGTATTCCAACACGGACAACTGTAGGCAGAAGCTAATCACATTCAGCTCTTTGTCGCCCAAATACAAGCGATTGTCCTTTGGCACATAGCCCAGCAAGTACATGGTGCGATCCAGATGTGATATAGTCACAATCTCGCCGCCCACGTAGTAATTGATGCGATTCACCGAATTAGTGTAAATAAAGCAATCGCCCACCCACAGTCCAGTTTTCACAGATTCGGAAACCTCGCCTGCAACAAAAATAGTACATAAGCATTGGATTCGCAGATCAAATGATTACTTCAAATAGCTATTCCTCAAAGGCACAAGGCACAATCATCAATCGATTATTATTTTATAATCAAGATAACTTTATCATTTGCAGCTTGATCGATTTTAGTTGACTTAATAAAATGACTCACCTAGAACATTAAATGCACTTTCCACACCATCATCTTCGAGGCCCTCCTTGGTCTCCAGCGCATTGGCAATTTGTGCCGCATCCACACCCAAGATGAAGTACGAGTCATCGGTGGCAAGGCAGACGAGGCTGCCACTCTCGTTCCAGAACACATTGCGCGGCTGCACTTCGATGCGTCGCACCAGCTGCAATGTCTCCCAGTCGTAGAAGGCCAACCCCGACGAGGTCTTTACGCCAAAGTAGTAGCCACCATAGATGCTCTCCGCGCCATATTCGGGCGTGAAGCTCTTGCGCTCCTTAAAATTGCGGAAGATGCGAACGGTGCCATTGTTCTCGCGTATGGCATACTCATTGCTCTCCAACGCCCAGACGAACTCCTGAGCGGAACCAAAGGCCTTGTTGCGCAACGCCATGGATGTATAGATGATGTATTCACCGTCACCACAGACGACCACAAAACGGCCATTGGGATTGTGTGCAATCGTTTGCGGATAGATTTCACAGGCGCCCATATCCTTAACGGCAACGGGCAGGCGCTCGCCGTCCTTGATTTCGGTGCCATCCGCAATGGTTTTTAAATTGACCTACACAAATAATAATTAGCAATGTCTTCACTGATTGATTGCTTGATTTAGATTGCTTACCTGTTGCATCTCGGAATGTTTGGCCCAAATGATTTTGCTGCCAACCACATCCATGGACATAGCCGGTTCCTCTCGACCCACCTTGATGATGATGGAGCCCTCGTCGTAGCCCAAGGCAACGTTGTTGGTGCCACGCATACTGGAAATGGTCCACACACGCTCAAAGCCATAGTTGAGGCAGGTCTCCAAGCGGTATGTGCCCGAGTGCCAGATGCGAACGGTTCCATCTTCAGAGCCAGTCAGCACAATGGGCAACTCGGGATGGAAGCAAACGGAAGAAATGTTCTGTGCATGCCCTTCGAGTGTTTGTACACAGGTCTTGTTCTGATAATCCCAGATCTTAACCAAGCGATCGTCCGCACCAGAAATCAAATACGGCTTGTCACCGCCATGATAGTAGTCCACACAGTTGACACCCTTCTCGTGCCCCTCCAGCGTAAAGTTGGCAAACACCGAACCCAGCTGCCACACCTTGACTGTACGATCCAAGGATGCGGAGGCAAAGGTGTTATTATCCTTCGGATTAAACACAATCTGCATGACATAGTGTGTGTGGCCCTCAAAGATGCGCTGACACGCCCACATCTTCTCCCAGTTCCACAATTTGATAAGCATATCGTCTGCAGAAATATGATCAAATATTGATTACAATTATTTTGATTTATGAAATGTAATACGTGGTATATGATAAGAACTTTAACAGTGTTCACTCTTTAACTAGCACGTTTACGATTGGGAAAAATACAAATATGTCAATTATCTTTTGTATCTAAATACTTTTTTTAAACATCAATTTAAAAATATTTATTTGAACTTTTATAAAACACATTTGCAAGTATAGAAACACACGGACTCTGATTATCATCATGATCTAGAACCAATATATGTTATAAAATCTACAATGTTTCATTAATTTTATAATATTCAGAGGTTGTTCCACATTTTGAGATAGTGGGGATTGAAGTGCATTGTTTTATGTATTCAAATATGTTAAAAATTATTAAATAAATGTTAATAATTGAACATACCGCTGCTGGTCAGCACCAGTGGCTGTGTGGGATGCACGGCAATGCAGCGCAGGTAATCGGAGTGCGCCTCGAAGGAGTGGACCTTCTCCAATGTGTTGTAGTTGAAAATACGGATGAGCATATCATCGGACCCGGTTATAATCCAATTTTTGCGGGCCACAAAGCGAGCGGAGCGCACAGGGACGTCGCACACCTCGAAATCTTTGACCAATTGCTGGTTCTCATAGTTCATGATGTGTACGTGGCCATTGTAAAGAGCGCACAACATCCACGGCTCGGCCGGATGCAGATCAACGCATTTGACACGGTCCGAGCGAGATGTGAGGCGTCGTTTGATGTCCAATTTAAGGGGCATCTTGTTGCTGTCGTTGATGGCGTTCAATAATATGCCCTACTATAGCTAATCAAAATAAAAATCCACTGCGGCGAGATTGTAAAATTACTTGCAGTCGTGCTTCTTCTTCTTCTGCCTCTTATTAATGTGTCAGAGTTGTGGGTTGGTGTTGCCAGCTGCCACGTAAATTTGACAGCGGTGTATTTTTGATGCGAATCGATGCGATTTGCACATAATGAAGACATTATAAATAGTGCTTGCCCAGCTGAGTAAACTTTTTAAATAAAAAAGAAAACAGTTTAAGTGGCAATAAAACCATTCATTTATAACTTTTAGAAATAACGGAAATGTGGACTAAGGTAAACTTTTGGCGTTGGAAGTGTAAATGCTTTTTCGATGTGGCAACGCTGTAGCTAAACGCTGACGTCTTCATCGGCATTTTAAGTTGAAATTGTTGATCTACAGGGAAGAAGAAAATGCGTTTATTACATTAGTTGAATCAAGTTACTCATATTGTTAAATTAGTTACCTACTATTATTAAGCATAAAGAGCAAGGCAATCAATATGTGTTTTCGTCGCCATCAATTTGTGATGCACTTTGCGCTGCTGTTGTTGCTGGTGGCACTTGTTGCCGGCAAAACGAAAACATCCGCGGTGCAGGAGGATATTGGAGACTACAAGGACTTTAAGAAACTGCTACGCACCAAGAACAACGTTTTGGCCCTGTACGTGTCCAGCGCTAAGGAGGCTGCCGCGGAATTGAAGGTGTTTCGGGAAGCGGCGGAAGCGATTCGTGGCACAGGAACCATGTTGTATGTGGATTGTGCCAATCAGGAGCGTATGAAGCTCTGCAAGAAACTTAAAGTGACACCCGCACCGTATACACTGCGCCACTACAAGGATGGTGACTATCACAAGGACTATGATCGACAGCTGACTGTTGCCTCCATGATCACATTTATGCGCGATCCTGCTGGCGATTTGCCCTGGGAAGAGGATCCCGCCGGTTCGGATGTGCTGCACTTCAATGATGCCGCCACATTCAGCAAACATATGCGCAAGGACATACGGCCCATGCTCGTCATGTTCCACGTACCGTGGTGTGGCTTCTGCAAGCGCATGAAGCCGGACTACAGCAAAGCAGCAACGGAACTCAAAGCCCAAGGTTTATATCTGTTGGCCGCCATGAATGTGGAGCGCCAGGAGAATGCACCTGTTCGCAAGCTCTTTAATTTAACTGGTAATATTTGGAAATCCTTCAATCATCGAGTGATATCTCCAAATCTAAGAATCTTTTCAGGTTTTCCAACATTAATTTACTTCGAAAAAGGCAAAATGCAGTTCACCTATGAGGGCGAGAATACCAAGGACGCACTGGTTGCCTTTATGCTGAATCCGAATGTCAAGCCAACGACTAAGCCGAAGGAACCCGATTGGTCGGCTGATACAAACTCGGAAATTGTGCACCTGACCACGCAGGGCTTTGAGCCTGCACTTAAGGATGAGAGCTCGGTGCTGGTCATGTTCTATGCACCCTGGTGTGGGCATTGTAAACGCATGAAACCGGAGTACGAGAAAGCCGCACTCGAGATGAAGCAGAGCAATGTGCCGGGCTTGCTCGCCGCACTGGATGCCACCAAGGAACCGTCCATAGGCGAGAAATACAAGGTTAAAGGCTACCCAACTGTAAAATACTTTGTCAATGGTGTCTACAAATTCGATGTGAGCGTACGCGAAGCGTCCAAAATCGTTGAATTTATGCGGGATCCCAAAGAGCCACCACCACCGCCGCCGCCAGAGAAGAGCTGGGAAGAGGAGTCGGAGAGCAGTGAGGTGCTGTTCCCCAATGACGAAACTTTTGCGTCGACACTCAAGCGCAAGAAGCATGCACTGGTAATGTTTTATGCACCATGTAAGCATTGAGTATTGCCTGTTGTTAAATAATCAGCTTAATCCTAATAATATTTCGTCCTTTTAAGGGTGCGGGCACTGTAAGCATACAAAGCCAGAGTTTACGGCCGCTGCGAATGCGTTGCAGGATGATCCGCGCGTTGCCTTTGTTGCCGTCGATTGCACCCAATATGCGGCACTGTGCGCCAAATACAATGTACGCGGCTATCCCACCTTAATATACTTCTCCTACCTCAAAACCAAGCTGGAATACAGTGGCGGACGCACCAGCAAAGATTTCATTGCCTACATGAACAATCCGCCCAGTGCAAAGGAGCACACCGAGCTGTGATCAGCCTCAGCAAACACCGATTAAATCTCTCTCCCTAAATCTCTACAGTCTGTATTAATATTGTATTTACATTTTTTTTATATATATATATGTCGTATAAGCCCTTGCTAGGTATATTTTTAATCTGCTATTTTTTTGTCTGTTATGCTAGTGAAAATTGATCTTAAAGAATTTGACTCAAAAGTTGATTTTTTTCCATATATTTGCAAGGGTATCTAAACTTCGGCAATCCGAATGAAATCTTATATAATAACTTATGTTTATGAAGCAAACCCGATTAAAATAACTAAAACAGAACAAAATGTTGGCAAAAATTGTAATATTTCATTGAGTAATTTATCTAATTTGTGAATTTTTATTCTGGTTACCTATATAATGCGAATTGAATTCAACTGTCGATTTTTGTTTTAGAGGAATTTTGCTTATAATTTCAATAATTTCTATATTGGTTGCTGCTAAACTTAAACTGTATGTTTTGTTAGAATATGTGTTCATATGTGTGTGTGTGTGTGTGTTAAATTTTATGTGTTGTAAATGTTTGAGTATAATTTTTTAGTGTGGCACATAAGATTCAACATTTTAAATGCCTCCAAGTTGCGAATGATGTTTTATTGCACAATATTGCACATTTGATGAATATAATTTTTGTACATTTCCATTAAACTTGACAATCCCTAATAATTCATTAATTAATTACCTAAAAATTAATTACAACATAAGATGGTAAGAAGGCCGAATAGAATTTCTGTTGGTATATTTTCTTTGCTGTACTTTCTTTTCTTGATGCTGTTGTTCGTTTGCCTGGATTTTTGGTCGATCGCTTAGCGCTCCGGATCTGTGTCACGGTTGAGCTTGCGTCTATGTCGACTGAAGCTACCCAGCCAGCTGCCGCGTTGATCATTTGCCGTGTACTCATCGTTGATAAGGGTAAAGCTATTGAACATGTCTTTCATCTTGAGGGCACGCGAGCAGGCATAATTCTTGGTCGCCACATACATTTTGGTTAGGAATTCGGGCATTTGCTTTTGCGTTACCCATGACTTGATATTTTGCGGTATGGGTACGCCTGGATCATCGTAATATGTGAGCACAAAATGGAGACCCGGCTCGTGGAAGCCACGGAATGGCTTGATGACCATCAGGCTCCAATAGTCCGTGACGCGCACCTTGCCCGAAATGGCTGGATATGTCTTATGCTCCGCAGCCCGACTACAAACGAATATCATTTTTTTCGACTCGTCCTTGTGGTAGCGCCGGCAATAAACATAATCCCGATTGGCAAAGAGGCGCGGCCACTGCATCTCCCAATAGATGAGATGCGAATTGCTGCCGGGCACTGGATCCTCACTTATTAGCTCGAGCCTCAGCGCCGTATCGTCCCACTGACGGCGATAGTCCAGGTCCGTTTGCACATGCAGGAAATCGTCGGCAGTGATGTCATCGAATCGAGCATAGACCTTGTACGAGTAGAGCGATGAGCGCTCCTCTCGCCTCCAAATGCTAAATTCGTTTTTGCTAAAATACGGCTCCCAGTTGCGATCCTCCTGCGACTGTATAGACATCTGGCCATCTGGTGCACTACCATTCAAATGCAAAGATTTCCGGCAATTGCTGATGCTCACCGACTGATCGTTAGTCGGTTGGGGATCGACGACGGCGCCGCTCTTCTTACAGCGCTGATTGCCCAGCAAACAGTAGCAGTATTTCATCTTCTTGAGCTTGCAGCTTTCGCATAGCTGATTCACCGGCAGCGTGTTGATGAACTCAACATCGCGCTGGCACAAATCGAAATTGGCGAGCGACAATCGCTCCTTGCTCCAGTCAAATCCGTCGATGCCCCGCTGGTTCATGTTTAGACCTATAATTCCCACCGCACTGAGCATAAAACCGCGTAGCGGTGGCTGCAACTCACGGCGATAATAGGCGCGCCACAGCTGCTTTAAGCCCTGGGTGCCGTAGACGGACTGATAAAAGCTAATCAGTTGCTGTAAGCGCCGAGAACGCTGCGCAACTATTGATTCGCATTGATAGCTCCAGGCGCGCAGCGTTTCCCTCGATTGATTTTTAATGGCCGACACGACTCGGTTTAGCAGCATGGCGACCGGCTTATTGATTGCTGTTGCTGCTGCACATGCACAATACAGGTGGGGGTGGCGGTGGCAGCACTGCTTGCATAACAATCGGACAGCGGCAGCGGCTGTAATGTAATTAATGTTGCCCGTTCCTCTGCTGCAAAATTTTGATACACACACATACACACAAGTGTCGCATTTGTCGACCTGCCTTGCCACTTGTATAATTTTGTTTTTGCCACTCTTTGGTTGTTGACAAGTTTTTTTTACTTATATATTATGTATGAATTTACGTCGTTGTTACTTTGTTTTCAAGGCGCCCACATTTTCCGTCCAAAACGTGCAACCTGCAATTGCTGTTAGTGTTGTTGTTGTTTCTTGAATTGGTGTTGGTAAAGTCATAAATTGTGCAGCACCGGTTCTAAGCTGGATACACAGCCTACAAATCTACTTTTTTATGTAAAACAAACAAACGACTGTATTTATTTATTGAGTGAAATCTTAAAAGGGATTAATGTAAAAAAGCATTCAAATAATTATTTTGTCCCAATAAAGAATGCTAAGTTGGCTAGTCGTAATATGTTTGATATAATCTAAGCTTCTGTTTCATATATAATATTTGAAGTCGTTGCAATTATTTTTATCACACTGCCTGTACTTGCAAAATAAACGATAGAGTGTCATTCGAGCATACTTGTTTTGCAGAAGCTGCATACTGTCCATGCACTGTTGTTTTATGCGTTATGCAACACTTTAAGCCGAAAACTCGTGCGCTGCACTTTTGTTCCTTTGTTGTTGCGACTATTTATTTATTACGCCAAGTAAATGTGTGAAAAATAATACAAGAACTAGGCCATGTCTTCGCGACGGCAACGCATTAAGGCAACTGCCAATCTCAGCCAAATCAAACGCAAGCCACGCAAAGAAGATGGCGATGCAGAGCCAAAACCTGAACCAGAACCCGAACCAGAGCCTCTCCCCATTCCGCACGCCAAGCAGGAGCGCCCCGAGGAGGATGCTGCGGAAGTTGCATTTAAAATGCCAGCGGCCAGCAACGCCAATCAGTTGGATGATGTGTTCCATCACTCAGATCTGGAAGACAATGTCATACAAATGGATTTGCAGAAAACGGCCAGTGGATTCCCAATGTCGCCCGGCAAGGCGCAGGCACGCCAACGTGTGCGTCCCACTCCCGTATTTGGTCAGCGACGCAACAGCTTTGTGGGCTCACCGATGGCGCCCGACTACGACGGGGATTACCAGTCGCCGGGCACGCCGACGCGCCGGGAGCGCTACCTGAGCGGCTCATCGATGAGCGGCGCGAGTGGAACGCCACAGCAGTCTATGGCGTCGCCAAAGTACTTTCCGGGTGGTGGAGTTATGAGTCCTGGCATGGGACGCATACGCACCGAGTCGAGCTGCTCCGTCTATTCGGACAGTGGCAAGCAGCGTGGCAAAGGAGAGGGCGACAAGTCCCAGTCGCTGGCCCAGCAGCGCATTAACGTGAAGCGTGACTTTGAGACGCGCTTCAACAAGGGCATTCCGGATAAGTCCACATTCAAAATGTTCGACATGATCTTCTACAATCCCGATAGCAATCCCATGGAACAGAAACCGCTGGTGACCACCATTAAGGCGGAGGCAACTGCCGCGGCGGCGGCTAACAACACCGAAGAGTTGAAGCCCACATCTTCTGAATTGCTGGAGGCTAAAGCGGAACCGTCGGCCAGTGGTGGTGGCACTGCAGCCATGCCGGTGCCACAGCTAAAACTGGACGCCAACGGGGAGATGATCATTGATGAGAAGACATTGGAGATTGAGACCACTGCCGAGGTGGAAGCGCGGAAAGTTTTGGCCAACTCATCGCTGATACTCATGGACGAAACAACGGGTGACAATGGTTTCTACAGGCGTCACAAGCGCACGCCCACCTGGTCAGCGGATGACACGGTTCGCTTCTATCGCAGCCTGCAAATAATCGGCACCGACTTCTCCCTGATGTGCCAAATGTTTCCCAAGCGCACGCGGCGCGATTTAAAGCTGAAGTACAAGCGCGAGGAGCGGATCAATGGACAGCTAATCAATAAGGCGCTGCTCTATCCGAAGGCATTCAATATTCAGGAGCTGAAGGATAAGCTCGAGCAGGAGGATCGCGAGCGTGCCGAAGCAGATCGCAAGTGGCAGGAAATCGTTGCAGCTCAGGCGGAAACCTCGAAAAAAGTAAGCAAAAAGATGAATTATAAATTCTTGATGCTTTTTTTACTCTGATCCAAATCCATTTTTGATTGCAGCGCACCAAATCGCAAAAGAGCAAAGCGGCGCGCAACCTCAGCGATGGTGATCTGGTGTACGAGAATGAGCACGTGACCAAGCAGAAGCTGGGCAAGCATGCGCTGGCAAAGCGTCAAGCGGAGTTGCTTGAGCAGAATGGAGCAGCAGGTGGAGCAAAGCGCAAGCGTCGCCCCTTAAACCATCAGCCGAAGAACTATGAGCAAGTGCAGCCACAAACTAGCTTGCAACAATTGAGACCAGGTATAAAACAGAAAGTGCAGCAGCAGCATGAGGAACTGCAGCAACCTGAGCCTGTCAAAATACTGCCAGCATTTCCTGCGATCATAAAACGAGAGAATTGCATCAGCGAAACAACTGCACGGATGAGCAGTCAATCCTTGTGTATGGGCAAGGAACAGCTACAAGAGGAGCTAAATTCGCTGCTGGGCGAATCGCCGCAGGAGATTATGGAGAAGAAGCCGTTGCGAGATAAAGTTGTCGTCAATATGGACGATGGTTCGCTTAACTATGTCAGCGATGTGGAAACCTCAGCAGATACGGACACGGAGGCAACATACATTGTCGACTTTATTGCGGAAGAGCCACCATTGGAGAGTCCCAATTCGTTGGATGCTGTCAGTGAGAACGATATCGAACAAATACTTGCAGAGCTCTCGGAGGGCTCAATGGTCTTGGTGTCCTCATTAAATGCGGATCAAGAGGATCGAGTTGTCAATGAGATTTACATCCACGACAAGGAGACTGGAGAGTTGAGCGAACATCCGCTGAAAATACCTGAGCATATTGTTCAGTGTATACTGAATGTTATGAGTTAAGTCACAGATCAATATTTCATTAATTTCTTATAATGGACATACTTATTAATTTTTATCCATATACACGATATATATGTAAATAGATTTAATTTATTAAATAAAGTTTGAATTGAGCGCACAGTATGCATCCGGTCTGGTAATGCCGTAGGACAGTGTTGGCTAACTTTTCAGAAAAGTACGTTTTGCAGCACACGCAACTTTTGACAGCACTTGTCAGTTGTTGTTTTTGTTTGTGAGTAGCAAATTACAGATTTAGACAAATTCCTCAAACGAAACATGGCTCAAGTTCCCTTGGCAATTGTGTCGCACAAGCGCCAGGTGTGCAGCCTTTACAAGCGTGCGCTGCGCAATCTGGAGGCCTGGTACGATCGTCGGTAAGCGCACGCAATACACCCATCCACAACTTTGAACCACCTGATTATATAATGAAATCTTTGTGCATCTATTTTATCCATGGTGCTAGCAATGTGTACCGTTATCGGGCGGTCCAGATGCGTGCCCGCTTTGATGAGAACCGGAACAAGGGTCTGGCCGAAGGGATACGTCTGCTAGCCTGCGGGCAACAGGAGCTCTTCGAAACGAAGCATTTCCAACCCAGAAACTGTGTGTAGAAATTGTTATCCATTGTTTTTAAATATTTTTTAATATTTTACAATTAATTTCTAGTTGCAAATAGTGCTGGCGGCTGTGCCTTCGAGCGCGAGGTCATTCCGCCCGATTGGCTGCTGGACTACTGGCATCCGCTGGAGAAGGCCCAGTTCCCCGAGTACTTTGCCAAACGGGAACAGCGCAAGAAGGAGTATGTAGTCTGGTGGGAGAAGCAGTATGGCAAACCAGATCCCAAGGATTTGGGACACCATTAAGTCTAGCTTTACGAATGAGATATTGTAGTCAAATCAAATATTTGTTTCTGAATTAAAAACAGTCGAACACTTATTGATTTCCATTGATGAATCGTTGTCCTCTTAATAAAATAGTTTGGAAAAAAACTTCTACCCATTGTTTGAGCAACAATTCTAAGAGAAACTGTGGCAGACACAGATAGATGATATATTTCATATTTGAATGCGAAATTTGATTTGTAAGACAAAACTTAAGAAATCTTGAATGTACGCTTTAAGTTAGTTGTAAAGTATTTTATTTTAAGCATAAATGGGAAAGAAATGGTAATTTGAGGCATTTCATAGAATTGTGTATTATGAATGTGTTGGTTGTCTGTGTGTGAGTGTGTGTGTTTATATGTGCCGTTGTTTTCACGTCTTGCGGCTGTCTTCCCTCTACTGTCATCTGCTTCAGTTGAGTTCGTTGGCATCTAGGCGTGGGCGCTTTTTGCTACTGTTGCCATTCGAGGTGCTGTTGGCATTATTTGTGCTCGATTCGGAGCAGTGTTCTCGCTTCCGTTGTAGCGTCTTCTTGTCCCACTGCTGGGTGAGATAGCGCAACAGCACACATCGCTTATCCATAACAATCAGCTGTGCGGGCTCCGGTACATCCTCGGTGGGCAAGTAGACTGAGGCGCGCTTTTGCGACGTGCGTATTCCATGATCGTTGCTCAGATGTGTGAAATTGTTGGAGTCGTGAATGGGCAAACCTTTGATGAAGTCACTGACAGACATGCTGCTATCGATATTTCCAATTGAATTTTCTCGGCCTTCTAATGCGAATATTCACTCGCTGGTTATTTGTGCGCCGTGTTGCGGTATTACCGTTTGACTTAGGTCCACTTTAAATGGCTTAAATGCGAAACAAATGCTGTATGCAATTTGAGAAGTTGCAAATTTTTGTTTCCTCTTTTTGTTGTTGTTGCTGTTGATTGATGAAGAAATAAAGTGTGACCGCTAGCACATGCTAAAAAAATACTAACATTGCATAAAGTTGACCATCATTTATTTATTAAGATATTTCTGAAGAAAAACGAGTAAATTTAATTGCTTAGTTATGAATCGACGATATATAATATATAATATTTTTTATTTTATTTTTTTATTTTATTTTTTTTATTTTATTTATTTATTTATTGTCAACTAAAAATCAATTGACACAAAACAAGTACAAAAGCTTTAAGAATTTAATTTAATTTACATTAAAATAATATAAAAATTATAAATATATTTAAAAATAAGAAATATTAAAATGCTTAAAATGATATATATAATATAATTGGGGAAAGTCAGCACTGTGACCTATAAGGTCTATTGTGCCCCCTTACTGAGCCTACAGCTCTTTTATCAATCCCAACTCCTGCACGAATGCTAGAATCTTTGTTGGGTTGAGGGTTTCTATGTCCTTGGGCCTAATGATATGCTGCCCTAGGAGTCTGCATCTTTTCCTGGTTAAGGCGACGCACTCTGCTAGGATGTGCGTCGCAATTGGTAGAGCGCAGTATCCGTGGACCTGCCTGCTCTGTATGCATGCTGCGTTGGATGCAGCGGACTTTGCCTTAGCAAAGTGCTTCTAATTTTGTAGTCCACTAGCTTTTCCAGCGTTTTCAATAAAAACGATGTCCCTGCCTTGGGGATGAAGACCACCCTAGCTCTACCCCATGCATTAATTATGCTTTTGTTGAGATTTTCTACAGCCCACTCTAATTCAAGTGGACTTCTGGGTAAGTTTACTATACTACTGGGGTTAAGTTCTAGAGTTGACCTAAACCCTTCCCAGTTCGTCTTCCTGGGGTTGCGACAGGGTACACTGCTACCTGTATTCAATTCTATTCGAAAGAGAATGATTCTATGGTCAGACATAGATTCTTCCTGAGATACATGCCAGTCCCTGGCTGATGGGACCGACTGATGAGGGTGATGTCTAGCACCTCCTCCCTAATTCTGGTTACGAATGTCGGTGTAGATCCGACATTGGCAAGTTCTAGATTATATCTACATATGAAATCTGTGAGACACTCACCCCTCGTGTTGATGTCGCTGCTGCCCCATATGGTGTGGTGCGCATTGGCATCGCATCCGATGACTATCGGCATCTTCTCCTTTCGGCAGTACTCCACCAGCTTCGTTACTTCCGCTGGTGGGCAGGCTCCGTCTCCTGCAAAGTAGGCCGATACTATCACCAGGGGGTTGCATTTCTCTTATCCTGTATGGCTATTGGAACGCAGTCCCTCGTTTAAAAGTCTGAAAGGATAGTAAAGTTAATTTCTTTCCTTACCATAATGCACGCTCTGGGCGTTGGGTGTCTTTGATCCCATATTACCTTTGAGCTTGCCGTGAACAGGCCTTTAATGCCATTGTTCACCCATGGCTCCTGCACAAGGGTTAGCCCAAGATGTCGTTTGATAAACATCCTCGCTAGGACAGCCGAGGCTGCCTTGGCGCGGTGGATGTTTACCTGGGCCAGACCCGTTGTGATGACTCCCGTCATCTGCTAGAGGAGGGGTTCCTGCTTGCATGGTGGCTGGGGCCCGGAGCTGCACCCGTCACCACTGCCCGTCAGTGTGACGTCAGCTTCTTCCTCCTCTCTTAACTCTTCTTTTAACTCTTGCGAGGACATTATTACGTCCCCGTCTTCTACTTCACCCAGTTCATCGGGGCCTAGCGTCATGTCCGCCAAGTCCTCATCTTCCGCCAGGTCTTCCGACAGATCGATGATGACTGACTGATGATTGCCCGGTCCGTCCGATGGGTGCACCTTCGCCAACTTTAAGTTGGCAGCTTGTTCAATACTGTGGAAAATATAAAATACAAAATATGAAGTCAATTAATGGATAACATTCCTCTTCTAATTGAAACACTGCACATCAATTTATTACTGGGTGGCAACACTGCTGATCCGGCCTTTGCCAGATTCTGTTGGATTAAAGTTGAATAGTCAAGTAAAACTGAATATTTTAGTTTATGGTCAAGCTTGTCTAGAATATATAAGGAGTTCCTTTAAAGTAATATTTGTAGGTGTATATTAAATGACACATACGAGGTGTGTTCAAAAAGTATCGCGAATTTTGAATTTTCGCGGGTTACGTATATTCGAATTTCGATTTTTTTGTAGCGTTATGTTGGTACTCATGTCTCTCACTTATGCCAACAAGCTCGGCCATTGTTGACAGCTGCTTTGCTTGCACGTGTTTTGGATCGTCTTCGATTTTTACCTATTCAAAAAAATGGATCAAAGAACCTGTATCAAATTTTGTGTGAAAAACGAAATTAAGTGCGCGGATGCATTCCGAATGTTGATTGTGGCATACGGAGAAGCTACCTTGGACCGAAGCAACGTTTATCGGTGGTACAAAATGTTCTCAGAAGGCCGAGAAGATGTGAACGACGAAGAGCGTGCCGGACGCCCGAGCACTTCAACAACAGACGAAAAAATTAGTGAAGTGGAGAAAATGGTATTGTGAACATTCAAAATGGCCGAGCTTGTCGGCATAAGTGAGAGAGTAATATTTACAACTGGGGGGAGTTTAACTACGATTGTGCCGATTTCCATCACCACGTCGGACGACATCTTTGTATTCATCCATGCGCCTCATACGTGCCAAATACTCTGGATCGTCATCCTCCACCTGCAGCTCGACAACTGCCTTCTCCTCGTCCTCCTGCTCGTTGGGATCCAGTGCGGCGGCAATTGCCTTCTCCTGATTTATCTTCGCCATTTTGTGCTCGTCGGGAAAAATGCCCTCGTCGACACGTTGCTGATAGAACTCATCGACGGACATGATCGGCAAACTGGGATAACCCAAGCCAAAGACTGCCTTCTGGGCGGCATTTCGAGTTATGATAAATGGTTGTAGAGGTTTTGGCTTCAACTCGCCATGATGATGTGGATGATGTCCATGACTATGGCCATGTCCCCTGCCAGAAGCTTGCGTATTTGAGACCTGCTCGTCTTTGTCCGCCTTCTGGTGGGCCAGACGCATATTGAACATATGTTTCAACATTTGCAGACTATCCAATTCCTGCTTAGCTTCGATGATGCTCTTCTGCAAATATTTCAAAAAGAATTCGCGGCGCACCTCATCATCAGTGCTTTTGTTCTTGACGGCATCGCGCATGCTTGACATATATTCGTCGATTTCCTTCATCTTGCGGAATTGTGCGATCTTGTCGTTGCGATTGAATGCCGCTTGCTTCAATTCTTCCAGCTCACTTTTCTGCTGTGCTGCAACCGTCTTGTTGTCCTGCTCCGCTTGGTTCATGGGCGCATCGCAGAGCTCGTACTCGTGGCAGCGCTTGAGATGATCTTTGAAATAGACCTCACCCAAGTCCAGTGCCTCTGTGTTATGCGGATTGTGAATCTTGGTGGTAAGCTTCCCCAAGAAATATGGCAGTAGCATAAAGGGTAGCGAATCCGTGGAGACCTCATCAATCAGTTCGTTGGAACTGAACATGCCAACTTGATTAACGATAACCGTGGCCTGCTCAAAGTGCCCCATTGCAGTTTTCACTTTATTCTGCATTAAAGATATTTTAATCATATTTATATTTTTTGCATGGGTAAATTGTTGCATTTCCTTACCTGAAATACGGTGCCATTGAAGGGTAGCTCGGTAATTTCTAGCTCGTCAATCAAATTCCAGCCACTTAAGAATATGTCGTATAGCTGCTTTTCCTCGCCATCATTTGTGACAGCAGTATTGGCTTCAGCCATATTCAATTGTTGTGAAAAGAAAATATAATTTTCTAGCAAAAAATTTGCAAGCCGCCTTTAACAGCTGATAAATAGACACTACCAAGCAACTCTGCAACAGTGTTGCAAAACGACACACATGGATATGTAGCTGCTTGCTGTGCGCCTCCCAATAAAAATATTTTAACTGGCATTAAAAATTTGAAGCCCGTATATGGTTTAAAATACATATATTTTAGTCTATACATGAAGGAACATTCAAACTGCAATTTTTTCTTTTATTTTTGTCTATCAAAATCAATGCAAATTGTAAATTTGTGAGAAGCAAAGCTTGTTCCTGATTTCGTTTGTCCAAATATGTTGGCTGGCATTGACAATTTAGCCCTTTAGCGATGCTTCCAGCTCGTTGTTGGCCAACAGTTCCTTTATGATGTCCAGGCCACCAATTAGTTCGCCCTTAACATATACTTGCGGATATGTCGGCCAGTCTGAAAAGGTCTTCAAGCCCTGGCGCACTTCTTCATCGGAAAGAATGTCAAAAGTCTCATATGGCAAACTGTAAGAAATGCAGTTTAGTTAAATAAAGTTGTGAAATTAATAAACATACTTTGCTTCGTTAACAATCGCAATAAGCTGCTTGGAGAAGCCACAGCGTGGAGCGTTTCTATCGCCCTTCATGAATATCATTAGCGGCGCCTTATTGATGAGCGCCTTCAGACGATCTTCCAGCGTTTGTCCCGTTGAAGCAGCGCTGCTTGCACTTTCGCCCAGCTTTTTAGACTTGCTGCTAATTGCGGCAATATCGACACCATCCACACGATCCACAGCGGAGCCATTGGTGAAAAATATAACAGTCGGCACTGCCTCGATCTGGCAAGAATTTATGGAATTTATACATATGTATTTGCTTAATGTAATGCACTCTTTACCTGATGTTTCATTGATATTTCGGGGAATTTTTCGGCATTTAGCGTAATGAATTGCAATTTATCACCTAGAATGCTTGCCAGCTCATTGAGGACATCTTTGACCTGTGCACACTGCTCGGCCCAGTCGGCTGCGAAGAGCGCAACGGTCGTTTTATTGGCGCAAATATATTTTTGATATTCTTCGGATTTTTCTACAGTTAGCACAGACATATTTAAATTAAATTTTGTGCAATGTTAACTCTAAAGCCAATTAAGTTGAAATTGCTATTTAGAATGTCAGCTGGCGAAAAGTGCTGCACAGCGTCGTTTTATATTCAGTGTTAAGAGCCAATAACATTAACTCCATATTTGCTACGATAACAAATTAATCATTGTGTATATACGTATAAATGCCAATAGTATATTTCTTAAGCACAACCTTCTTTTTTTTTTAACTAATAAAGTTGAATGAGATAACAATCAAAAATAAAGTTCAAACTTTTTATAATGCCCCGATGAGTATCGTTATGCGCTTTACGTCATAGATGTCGAAAATTGTACAAATATTAAATACCTTTAAAAAAATTGCTGAAGAAATATATTATATTGCTTAAAATATATAGGCTTTTTAGATACTTTTGCAGAGTAGAAACTAAACACTGAATTATAACAATATATAACTATCGAATGTAAATCAAGAGCTGTGCAAGGCGTTACCTTCTAGCTTCTTGAATATTGAAAACCTGCAACTCAACTCAACAAGTGTTGCAAAACGTTGCGAGCGTACCATCAAAAATTAATCGATTTGTACGAGGCCGCACAACACGTGCGCCCTCCTCTCTCGTAGCAACTGCATTCAATACACACCAAAGGAATTCGCAAAAAAAAAAAACGTGTAATTCCTATCGTTTAGTTAATAATCAATTATGGTTACGAGGAAAAGGTCAACTAAGCGCAGCGCCCAAGTGGCTGCCATTGACCAAGAAAACGAAAGCGAAAATGACGGCGCCTCACAGCCCAAAGTGCCGAAGGAGCTCTTGGTAATTGCACAGGAGGTGAAAATAGTTCGTGCCCTCGCCTGCAATGACTTAACAAAGCGCAATCGTCAAATCCGCAAACTGCGCAAATGGTTCCAGCTGCGTGCTGTTAGCTCTTTTCCATTTACTGAGGACGATTTCATGCGCATATGGAAGGGTCTGTACTATAATGTTTGGATGTCGGACAAGCCGCTGGTGCAGGAAGATCTTGCCGAGCAGTTGGCTCAGATGGTGGACAGCTTTGGTGGCAACACCGCCTGCAGCGTGGCTTATTTCAGCGCGTTCATGCGAACCATGTGCCAGGAGTGGTTCGGCATCGATCAGTGGCGCATGGATAAATTTCTGATGCTTGTGCGTCGCATGCTGCGCCATATGCTGCGCGTGCTAAAGAAAAGCAAATGGTCACCGGATCTGATACAGACATTCAATACGAGCATGCAGCAATCGGTGCTTGCGGATCAGCCCAAATCTCGTGGCCTCACAATGCATTACATGGACGTCTTCTTTGAGGAACTGGCCAAGGCGGCCAATGAAGAGATCAGTGCCGAGCAGGTTAATCTATTTGTGCGGCCATTCGTACACTATATGGGCACGCAGCGGGATGCCAAACTGGTGGCCCAGTGTCGCACCCGTGTCCTCAACCATTTGCTCTATCAGAGCGAACTGGGTCGCGAGTACAGCGAGAAGTATAAGGCATGGAAGGAAATGGGTTTTCCCAGCGCTTCAATCGATGACATGGAGAAGCTAGACTCTGGCTTTGACGAGGAAGAGGAGGAGGAGGATGAGGAGCAGCAGCAGCCGCAACAACCAGAGGCCATATCCCTCGATCCACGCGCTGGAAATGTGGATGTGCTTATGCCAGAACTGCCGTTCAATGCTGCTTGCGTGCTGGACGAGCTGCAAACACTGCTGCGCACCAATGAATACAACAGCAAGCGTCGCAAGGGACTGCGAAAAATCCAACACATATTCGAGACATATGCGGGTGGCGAGTTTCCACTGGGTGTGCGCAACATGCCCAAGCCCGAAGGCACCACCCTGGGCGAGCTGGTGGAGCAGAAGATTGTTGCTGCAGATGAGTTTGAGGAGTCGAGCTTTGGCACTGGCCGTAACCTAAAAAAGCTTAGCAAATCTAAGCGTAAGCGTCTACTCAAGTCTATTAACTTTGATGAGGTCGATGAGGATAACTTTGATGAGATAATAAGCAAGGCAATGTCGCCCAAGCTGCAGAAGCAAGTGAAACGCAATGAGAAGATGCGTTCCAGCATAAACAATGCTTGGGTCGTCGAGGACGTAGAGGAAGATCAGGAGGAGGCTGACGATGCAAATACCGAGAAAATACCGAAACCAAACAAGATAAAGCCAGTTAAAGAGCAAGTAAAAAAGGCCAAGAAGCAGTCAACACCAAAAGCTAAGGAGCCGAAACCCAAGAAACAGCTCTCCGAAAAGAAGTCGACAGCGGGAGAAGTAGCGAAAACTGCTCCAGTGCCAGTGGAAGTACCACCGCCAACGCCAGCGTCAGAGCCAGCTGCACCAGTTGCATCCATTGAACAAGACACGGCCAAGCCAAGCAACGGCTGGAATGAGCCGCTCCAGCCTGGTGAAGAAGAATTCTTTGTGGCGTCGCGCAAGGCGCAGCTGAAACAGGCCAATAAAAAACTGTTGCTTAATCCACTCGCTGCTTCGGCCTCGCCCAAGACGCCAGCGCAACGACACAGGTTTGCCATGCCACAGGCGCCACAGACCACCGGCAGCAAACAGGTGCGCATCGTGACGGATCACAACAGAACCTATCCCAAAAACGATTACTATCGTCAGCTGAAGCTGGCGCCACAGTTGCCGTTCGACGCGAATCGTCTGCCCGTCAAGAGTGCCCTCAAGCCACACGTGCTACCCGGTCCGATTAATCCCAGCTACAAGAAGGCCAGGCGACTGTTCAACGATACGCTGTGACGTTGCGTAACCTGGCTGCGACTGGACTGGATGGAGGATTAAATGATGAACTGAGCGATTTACCGATCCGAGTAGTAACCAATTTCGATAGTCTCTTAGCCCCCTACTTGATGTGGACACAGGATAGATTCGCATGCTGCTCTTATATGTGGACAGTGCAAATCGGGCATTAGCTGGCATAGTTAAGATGATATATAATATGTACTAGATATTTTTACATACACAAACACATATATACTAGAATGCTTATTATGTTTCCATCATTTTTTGCTTGTAGACTATTTTCATGTTCAATATGCAACACATTTTGAATTCATACTAAAAGTGGAATAAAATTAAATATAAATGTGATTTCTGCCGGCTTTCAATGATTTATTTAGCTAAATATATTTGGTCAACTTAAAGTAACCTAAATCCAAACCAAAACCTTATCTCGGGACAATATGTCTATATCTTACAGATCAAAGTTCACCTATTAAACCCATCTATCCCTTATCGAGAGTATTATAAATAAGTTTTTAAGTTTGCAAACAAAGCAAAGAGTAAAGAGACGTCTTCGGCCCCATCGAGTATATGTATTCTTGATCAGCACCACTAGCCAAGTCGATAAGCAATTTATTAAAAATTTAACGTTAAAAATCAATTCATTAACATAATTTTACCAAGCAGGTTTTTATACTGGTCTGTGCCTACAACAAAGTGCAACAATTTGAGTGCTACGTCCACTAGGGGGCTACGAAATCGATCAAATCGATATACGCAAATCGATAAGAGCATATATCTCCACCAATTTTAAGGTTACAGTCGTTAGGTTGTTGGCGATATCCTTCAAAGATCGGCATATGCCATGCCCACCTACGTCGCCTCCAATCCCCCGCCCCTAAAAATTTTAAAGGCCTCCCGCAGTTTTTGGCATAGAGCCATCAAATTTGGTAGGTATGTTACTGGTAACCATCTTTAAAAATTGATATTTTTATTAAATTATTACCCATTAAAAATTAGTAAAAAGGGTATAATGGTTTCGTGCAAATGTATGTAACAGGCAGAAGGAAGCATCTCCGGTCCCATAAAGTATATATATCCTTGATCAGGATCAACAGCCGACTTGATATAGCCGTCCGATCGTCTGTCCGTCTGTCCGTCCGTCTGTATGAACACGCAGATCTCAGAGCTAGAGACTTTCTCTTGGAATATAGGTTCTCGAGTACCAGGCGCAGATCAAGTTTGCTTTATTTTACCGATAAATATCAATAAATTTCGATTTAAAGACAGACTATTCTAATTAATACATAATATGCATATGCATATTATTGATCAACTGCCCAAATTTCATCAAGATAAGTAACACCGAAGTTATAGTCGAAAGTAGATTCTCATATTGATCTCATATATAATAACAGGGAATTTAAATAAAATAACATAGACATATAATTGGTCTTAACATATTACTATATTACATAACATCAAATATAATATTAAATATAACATTTGTTGCACATTAACGATACTATTAACGCCCAACTGTCCAGAGGTCACTGATGTGGAGGCGCCTTAACATGTTGTCATGGGGGTTGACATGGTTATGCAACCGGTCATTGTAACGACTTGTATGGCGGTTTATTTGACTAATGACTGTCGGTACATAGAAGTCCTTGTGCAGCGTCATATTGCTCACATAGGGTGGAGCACCAGAGATGTCTCTTAGGACCTTGTTCTGCAGAACTTGAAAGATTTTGCCGCTCAGCCCCAAAATGGAATCCCATATGTCCATGTGGGCACGAGGATGCTCCTATGCACCAGCAGCTTGTTGCTAAAGCTGAGTTTGCTGGATGACTTCTGCAACCACTTGAGTTTCGCCCTTTTGGATCTACACGCTGCTGCCGTGATCTGTATGTGTTTGCGCCTGGTAAGTTTCCTGTCCAGATACATACATAGGTAGCGAACATGGTTCTCCTGAGGTATGATCGTGTTGTTGAGTCGGGTACAGTTGGATAGGTACCACTCCTGAACGCAATCGTACAGTGCTGAGACTTGTTCTCATTGACGCAGATGTTCCACCGGTTGGCCCAGGTACTAAAACCATCCAAGAACCTTTGCGTAACTGCTGCTGCTCTCCAAGCAGTGGAGGAGTTAGCAAGGAACACAGTGTCATCTGCGTATGTGGCAAGCAGCGTGTTTCTGGCTACCGGAATCGGCAAGTCCGCGGTGTACAATGTGTACAGGGCAGGTCCAAGGACACTACCCTGCGGTACACCCGCTCTGATGCGGCAGATGATTGATCGTTCGACCGCATGCATTTTCTATATGCATAAATATGCGTGCGCATGTGTGAGAAAGAGATGGCTTGATAATGATATGAAAATGATTTTGTGTGTATTCTGGAGAGCCCCGTTACCTACAATTGCGTGTGTATATATATTTATATGTATGTTTGAATGTATATGCACTTATTGGTAGTCAACCACTTCAGGTCAGTTCGGTCTTGTGAATAAGAAAATGCGCGGTCTTTGTTTTTTTTCACTCTGATGTCCCTATGCGTGGGAAATTTCCCAATAAAAGTAGAATATGATTAACAACTGGGTTCAGGGTCTATCGTAGTCGATCTCACTCGGCTACATCATTCTTACTTGTTTTTTATAGATATTTATAGCCACCCTCATAGCCAAGCCAAAGCTTTGAAAGTATGTTACTGGCAACTGACTTAAGAGATCGATGAAAATTTGATGGCCACGCCCACTTCGCCTGCACAAACCGATACACCTGTATCGATAAGATACAGATAACGATAAGACCATATATCTCACACAATTTGAAAGCTAGAGTCACCAAATCTGAAAGATACATTGCTAGTAACACTCTTCAAAAATCCGGAAAAAATGCACCACACCCAGTCCCGCCTCCAAAAGGGATAAAAGCCTATCGCAATTTAAGAGCTATAGGTACCAAATTTTGAAGAAAGATTACTAGGAACCTTCTCAATAACTCCCGCCCATATCTCCCGTAATTTAAGGGCTACATTTACCAAACTTGGAAGGAATGTTGCTAGGTAACTCTTCCAACAATTTTTATTCGGACGCACACACATCGCCTCCAAAATTCACTGAAGCCGCTTCATTCGGCTCGTTGAGCAAAAAAACGAGAATATTGGCAACAAAAAATCAGATGCTGCAACATGAAAGCTAAAGGAGCAGACTTGTGTGTTGCTGCTGGCGGATACATATTTCTCAATAACAGGCGTTTGCCATGAATGGAAACATCTGCGAGACAAGTGCACTTGAAGCACAAGTCGAGCAGGGAGCGTTGCATGGTAATGAAGACCGGCCGACAAGTGTGAAATTGGCAAATGTTGAGAACAATGATTGCTATGATGGCTGATTCCGCATCAGACCAAACCAATTCATTTGCAGCGATGCATGTAGATATCTGCGCCAAGGACCTCAATTTTTAACTGAAAAATAAACAAATTAAACGGATATTTCTTTGCCCTAATATTGATGTTAAATTGTAATTTAGAGATATTTCTTTAAATTTGATGGCAATGATTTATTTAATTACACATATATACAACCTTGCAGAGAGTGTTATAATTATGTCATACAATGTGTAACAGATTGAAGAAGACGTCTCCATCCCACCACAAAGTATAAAGAATATATTCCTTGATCGGCACTCGATTAATGATCGAGTAGATATAGCCATGTCCGTTTTTAATTTGTACACCCATTTTTTAATAAGCTTCACTTCCTCAGTTTTAAGGCTATCTTGCTGTCACTAGGCATATATCCCACCGGATAAGTCTTTAGGTGTTGGGTCGAGATAGATTTAGACATGTACAGTGAGAGACACCTTACCAAAAGTAATTGCCTGCAACTTATTTGGACCAGGTACATTGTGGACACCTGGTGGTTAATACATAGTACCTACCATCGGTTTTTGGAATTTTTGAAAAATAATGAATAATTAGCTTATGGCAGGCAATTACTTTTTTTCATTGACAATGTGCAAAATAAGGTGTGGGTCACTGTATATCCTCCATTCTAAATAGTAAAATATTTCTACAAAAATGTCTGCTTTCAGTAGAAATATAAATTAGATTTTGTTTACAAAGAAAAATATATTTTATTTAAAGTATTTTTTAGTAATTATTTTTGCGCAACTAATTTGGGGAAAATAAAAACTCGAATCGAAAAAATGAAGCTGATTAAAATTAATCTGCGGGCTATAGCGGATGACGATACACGAGAGAGAAAACTTCGAATCGAATCGAAAAATAAAGCCAAGCTAAATAACTGTACAAATATTTCTGAAGTTCTTAAGTTTTTTGCTTAATTATTTGATAAGAACCGAAAGTAGATTAATTTTTTTTTGTTATTCCAATTCAAATTGATTAAAAAATGCTTTAGTGGAACAGAAAGCCAAGCGAATAATTTTTTCTAAAATTATTTTTATTACAATCGAAAATAGATACGTTTTTTTTTTTTTTTAGATATATTGGAAGCTTAACATGGTCGCTTTAAAGTAAACCCAAAATTTGTAAACAATAAATTAAGCACTCCAGAATGCTGCACTCAATTAAATAAATTTGTGCTCAATGCAATTGCAATTTGCACTCATTTCTCTTCAACATAGTTGAGTGGAGCGACTTGCAGCTAAGAGCAGAGACCACTCAAAGGACATGCAACGTTTCACTCCACTCACAAAAGTGCGCTCAACTGCGCCTAAGAGAGCGCTGTGCCAAATGCACTTGAGTCAAATTATCTCGAAGAGAAAGATTTATGTGAGTGTAATTTAATCGAACAGTAAGCTCCATCAAAATGACTCAGTTTATATTCAGTCGAGTTGCACTCTAATAAAATGAGCATTATTAGCATTCGGGAAGTTATTCATTTTGATAAAATGAAATACGTAAATAGATATATATTCTTCTCAAAATTAACATTTTATAATAAATAAATAGAAACATTTTTGTCTATCTATTGATCTACTGATTGGCATACAATTTTTCACACATTAATTGTTCTTATCGCTTCGGCCAAAAAACTTGTTTAATAAGATTTTTGTAAAGTAATTTTGAAAGCTCTGCTCGACTATAACCTCTCTACAAAACATAAATTATTCATTGTAATTTATTAAAATAGATTTGTTAAAACTTTAGAATTAATTCTTATTTTAAATTTAATACTTTTAGATTGACATTTAATGATTTCATACGAAACTTAGTTGTTTCATTTGCGTACTCATTTTAAACACTTCACTGGAACTATGCCTTTTAAACAGCTTAAAATATGTATTTTTATTATGCATTTGCATATTAAACGTTCTCAATAAAATGCAATTACATTATTTACGTGGCCATTTGCAAAAGGTTAAAATCGGCAAAAAAACAAAAAAAAAAGTGGAAGAACTATATATGGTTTGTGTCATGGGAAATGAACTTCCGATTCGTTCAACAAAAGCACATAATAAATTTTCATATTAATTGAAAATGTTCACCACAAAATCATTGGAAAAACATGTAGTTAAAACGAAAACACCAGTTGTTCACGGAGAGGGCGGGGCTGGGCGTACAGCCGTATAGCTGTAGTGCATTTGATATGAGCATATAAATCACCATTCAGTTAGATGCAATAACATTTAATTTCCTTGAGGATAACATCTGTTAAAAGTGTTTGAACATGATTTAACAAATTAAGTTTTACAGAACAACAGCAGGCGCAGCATAATAGAAAATAACACGATGACTATAAGCCTGGCCCGCCAGGACAAGGTGACGCCTGCTCCTATTTCTCCTCCTTCATATAGTTCCATTCTATGCACACTTTTGGCGCGTGCCTCGCACCCAATGTCGTCCTGTTGACAATCTGTTTAAGATGCGTAAATCTCAGTCAAACAAGCTGCCGGCACTTAGAGTGCAGCAAATAAGTATAAACCAAACCAAACCACTCACTTGAGTTGTGTATCTATCAAACTATACAAGCGAACCATCCCTATTCATTCTCGCACTCACTTCCACATTCACATTCGCATTCACAATTGCAATTCGGATGCACCCGAAGGCCCCAATGTGTGTCTGTCTGTCTGTCTGGCTGGCTGTCTCTCTGTATGGGCGCTGTGCTTGTGCCCAACTGTCTGACATGTTCTATGCACATCTTGTGTATTAAAACTTGTCGAAATTTTATTCAATTTACGTGCACTTAAGCGACGATTGTGCATTAAGATATGACGCAAAAGTTGCACAGCCTTCTCCATGCCATTCTAATGCTAAGTAATAGATACGGATACGTGTTGATGTCGCACAAAAACAAAAAATAAATGTAAACATAAGAAAATGAAATGCAACTGCTTTTCCGTGTGCCGAATATTAAATACACTTGCACAAACATTTATTTAATTGTACAACCATATAAAGCAATAACATCTTAACCAAATGTAATACGATAGGTTCTCTATATATTATATATATATAATTGTTTACTGTTAGGTGACCTCTTTTTATATTTAAAATATGTTTTTTTTATCTAAATGAATTTTTATTTTATTTTCATATACATATACTCCAATAATAAAGAAAATAAATAATAATATTATTATTTAGAGATACATTAGTAGGTTTTAATTTTAATTACACTTTAATTAAGCAAAGGTCTAAAAACTATTGTCATTAAAAATTTCGTTTAAAAAACTGATTATGATTTTATTTAGCCAGTTGGTTACATTTTTTAAGTTCAGTTACAGATCTCTTCTTAACATCTATATAAAGAATTTTAAGATCAACTTTGGTTGTCTATCACCAGTTGATTAATAATTTGTATTTATTAAAATAGATTTATTAAAATATATTTAGAATTTAATTTGTATAATGTGTGTAATTAGACAAACATATACCTATCCCAAAAAAGTATATAATATTATTTATTAAATTGTTAGCTTATTAGTCCTAAGCATTGTTAACTGCTTGCTAAAGCTGAAGAACTCTCGATTTGAAGAAAAGTGAAAATCATTTAGATTCCTTAAGCATTTGCCATGATTGGGTGTCAAGTGACAGTGGGTTATTTTTAGATCCTACAGTCACACTTTAAGCTATATTTAACCCAATCAAAAAACGAGCTTGACCTTTCGTGAGTCTTGTTGGAGGCTATAAAAAGCGGGAGGCCATTTCAGATGACAGTTCAAGAGCAAGCTGCTTGATAACATGGAGATATCTCAAGTGGTGTTCTGGACAATATTTATAATATCGGCATCGGTGGTTGGCAGTGATGAATCTGAACGCTATAAGTCCTGTGCTCCGGAGAAACACTGTGTGCCTTACGATTTGTGCTACGATGGCATCTCTGTGGATGGTTATTTTTATCCCGATCGCAGTCGGACGCTTCTCGATGAACAGCATTGTCACTATATGGAAAAATGTTGCAATATAACCGAACCGGTAAGGAATCCAAGCTGCAAATATACTTTGGATTATGCTCTATAGCAAATCGCTTAAACTTACAGCTTCCTCATACCAGCAATCATAAGTACAATGACTCAATGATGACACTTCAACATTGTGGTTGTCGTCTGGACCTTTGGCTCCATTTGCGTCCGCTGGGCTACAAGAAGCATGAGGCTAAATTTGCCGAGTTTCCCTGGCTGGTGGCCATCTATCGAGCCGATGGATACCTCTGCAGTGGTGCTCTGATCACACCACATGCAGTTCTAACCGCTGCGCATTGTGTCCAGAGCGATGCCGCATCCGATTTGCGTTTGGTGGCCGGCGAATGGGATGCGGCGGTGCAGTTAGAACCATTGACGCATCAGGAACGTGCAGTTGCCGATTTGGTGCTGCATCCAAACTACACCCAATCGCCGTCAGGTCACAATATAGCGCTGCTGCTGCTGCATCCGGAGTCGCCCTTTGAGCTGGCTCCGCACGTGCAACTCATTTGCCTGCCGCCGCCGCACTTCATCTACAACTTCAGTCAGTGCTACGTGGCTGGTTGGCGACGCGCCGACTTCAATGGCAACGAGACGCTGCCGAAGCGCTCGCCACTCTTCGTCCTGCCGCGGGATCAGTGTGCATCGAAATTGCGCCTGGCCATACTGGGGCGTCGCTATGCTCTCAATGATACGCTGCTCTGCACCGGCGGCGACAAGGACGATTTCGTTTGTGGCGATATGGGCGCCATTCCACTCATGTGTCCATTGCCCGGCAGCGATGATCGGTTTATGCTCGCCGGGCTGCTGGCACGTGCCACCCGCTGCGATGCTCCTCAACTGCTGGGCATCTACTCGAACATCAAGTTCTACAGGCGCTGGATAGATCACAAGCTGAGAGAACGAGATTTGGACATTAGACAATACATGTTGTAGGCCACATTAAGCGATGACTAAACGAGTAAGCTTGCTCAAGTCGAGAGAGCTCGATATCACTAAGTATATTAGATATTTGTTGCAAAACTACAACATTTAAATTAAGGCTTTATCGGTAATTGGAAATCGATTTCAATCGATATATGCGGGAACTTATAATCAAAATTTGAAGTACCCAAATAGACGGACATGAATAGACCGACGTTACTTTTGATCCTTATTAAATATATATATGGAGATATTTTCCTCTGCCTGTTTCATACTCTTGCACAGCTTCAATATACCCTTTTAACCCTTTTATAATGCGTGCAGGGTATTATGTTAACTGGAGTTTAGAGCGAAAATATATGTTTATAAATGCATATAAATGTTTATAAGCTGATTCGACGCTTGTGTTTATAATAGTAGAAACAACATTTGAGCCAGTTGTGTTTAAGATTCTGGAAAATAAATAAATACCGTTGGCCGGCCTGGAACAGTGTCAGTTCTAGGAATGTATTCGGATCGAATACGCCGAAATACGATAATGTAAACTGCAGTTTCGAGCTCAACTATAAAAGCACTTCAGCTTTAAGGGCCAATGTTCAGTTGGAAATTAATTGTTAAATTGCGCGGAAGCGAATATTGTTGAGTGCATTTATTGGAAATGCTTTGTGGTCGCCAGTTATTTCTGCTGCTTGATGTTGTTTGGTTGGTGCACGGACAGCTATCCGTTTTCGGGGCACCCTTCGATGATGATTTTGTGGACGTGCAGTTCAAGGACTGCAAAAGCTGCGAACATAACTTTCGCAATATGGTCTTCCTGCTAAAGAGATCAGATGAAATTGAAAAGGCTACCATTTCGGTGTATGCACTTGTGGTGCTGCTCATGTGGCTCTCTCTGGGCGTTCTGGTGGTGCTGCAACGTTGGCGCAAACAGATAATTGGCGCAAATCGTGCGCAAGATTAACTGCCTTGAGATATGTTAATGTCAAATCAATAAACTGCTCCATAAGCCATAATTATTGTCATTTGTATAGTTTTAGACAAATACAGTCGAACTCCTGTAAGAGAGAAAAATGAAAGAAAATAAAAATTTATCAAATTTGAAATTGAGACAATTTGAAATTTTAGTTTTTAAAAAAATGAAACGAAAAAGGATAAATGCGGCAATTGAGCTGGGCAGAGCACCGGTTCTCAGACAAGCCACAAGTCTCTTAGGTGACAATATTCAAAATCGATTTAAGCAAGAATTAATCAGGTTTGTGTAGGAAGCCCCCCAAAAATGCAAGCAATAAGTTGAAGTTAGAGAACTGTGAATTTTACAGAAGTATATAAGTACATGATAATAATGTTAGCATATATAATTATTCTTTTTTATTGGCATAACAGAATATTATTAATTTTTAATTATTATTCTCCATCATGTTTCCATTTTGCATATATAATGAAAGGCATATCTTCAATAGATGTTCAAAGTAAATTATCGATTGAGTGTTGCTGGACTTGACGTAGATGAAGTAAAATTCTTGTGAACGTGTTAAATGGAGCAAAATCTTTGGCAGCAACACTTTCAGCCAAGTGCAACTGCAACGACGAGTCAGGTTTTGAGACTCTTTTCTGCTGGTTGACCACATTCAATCTGCATGAAGTGTGCGTAAATCCTGTAGATTACTTAATAATTGTGCGCATGGGCCAACTGTGTGTCAACTGGTGGAACCTTACTGGACACACATTTGTCTTGCCGCACCGTTTGCCGGTCAACCCACCAACGTCGCCTGCCGGTGACGGCGAATCTGCCATTTTGGATGTGGGTCTGCCTGAATTATGACCAGTTTGCTGCTGCTGCTGCTGCTTTGCATGTCGCTGGTGTCGTCTCGATGGCGTCTAAATTGAAAATTGAAAAATTGCTTATTGCAATTTGTTGCCACAATCGGCTGACCATACACGGAAGCAGCAGCAGCAGCAGCAGCAGAAACAGAGCATCTAGCTCAATACCCTTGCCATTGCCGTAACCGTTCACATTGGCCGTAGTCGGTATCGTTACATGCTCTTTGCGCTTTTGAACTTCCGTTCGGCATTTGGCATTGCACGTGCCGCCAAGTCCGGACTGTGAAAAGGTCCTGCTCGGTGCTGTCCACCACCCGCCGGCTGCTTTCGTATTTCTGTGCATTTCCTGTGCGAGAATTTAGCAATATATTTTTCTTATTTCGTTTGATGTCGCTCACGCCACGACTATCTCGTTGGCAAGAGGCAACTGCAATGCCAAAAGGCAACTCGCAACTCGCAACTGGCAACTGGCAACTGGCAACTACTGGAAGGCGTAGAGCGCAAAAAGGAAAATAGTAGAAAGAAAACTTTTGCATATTTTGTACTTTATGCTTGAAATATTTATGATCTCATGCAATTTGTGGCTTACTTTTGGTCAAGCGACTGTCTGACCGTCTGTCTGTCTGTCTGTTTCTCCGGCCAGTTGTCTGCCTGGCTGCCTGCTTGTTTCGTTTGGTTCGGTTCGGTTTGGTTTGGTTTGGCTTGGTTTTGCTGGTTACCATAGAGGCCATCGAGCGACGTGTCTGCCAATCTGTGAAATATGCTGCTAATGCACTTATTGCCATGGCCATTGAATTTATATGGCAAGCATCTCACTCTCTCACTTTCTCACTCTCTCACTCTGTACGCCATTTGGCATTTGGTAGTCGTCTGTCTCTTTGAGTTGTGGTTTCTGCATCTTAATAGTAACTCGGCAGAGCAATTTAAGACCTGTTTTGTGGATCAAGTTCCATGTGTCCAGCACTCAACTTAATTGTGTTTCCGTTGCAGCATTTCTATCGAATAGGAAACTTTTAATATTATTAGTATTTAAACTATTAAACTTTTATTTTATTATAGCATTTTTTGATATGTAAATATATTCTGCACATAAGATTAAATATACCCAAATTGTGAAAAATATATCTCTAATATATATAAATATAAATGTCATAAATAAACATAAATAAAATGTATTTATTTTACTTTAAATTTGCGATATAAAATCGTATATTCAAATTTAAATATATTATTCATCTAGATGTTTTTAACTGATACATTTATATTATATTATTATTTCTTTTTTTTATTTCCTTAGTAGTGTATTTTTTTTCTAGATCGGAGGTCAGGTAAAAACATATTAAGACGTAAGAAAAGAGATCACAATAAACGATCATAAAATATATGTATATATCGCTGCACAATTTTAAATCAGAATTTGTTAGTTTTTTCATTTTATATATTTGTATATGTATTTTTTTAGAGTTTTCTGTTTTCGGTTGATTGTATAAAACGCTGTGACTTTTGCATTTTTAAGTTAGCTGGCGCCGACGTGACCCGGGCAGATTAATTGCCTCGGCAGGATTTGGATTTGGTCTGTCTGCTGAATGGTGGGAAGGGGGTGCAATAAGGATGCCAGCCAAATGTCGTTTTGGCCTTTTGGCTGGGTTGTAAAAACTCGACTACCTAATTTATGGCGCACTAAATGAAAAAGCCCCCAAAGTGCATTTTAAGTTGCGATTCGAGTGTCGAGTCTGGACACAGTGCCGGGCATGGTTCGATCCTTGGTCAATGCAGTTAAAGTGTCCAGCCATGGTGTTAACACAGCCACGAGGGAACACACAGCTAGAAATGGGTTTGTTTTGCAATTCGTTGCATTTGCTTGCCAGACTTCATTCGATTTATTTGGATTCGCTTTGATTCGATTTGATTCCATGAGTTGTGTTTTTTGTTTTTGTGTGTTTTATTTTTGTGTGTGGAGCAGGTCAAGCCAGGATCTAAAGGGTTTGGTGGTGTTGGGAGTTAAGCTGAGCTCTGCTTTTGCGGTTTTGTTTGGTCAAAGTGCTTAATCAATTGGAAATCGATGTGTGGGTAGCGGCGACCTTAAAGGCGTTAAGTTCATGTTTTATTAGCTGCGGAAATTCTGCAACAAATTTGTGAGCAATTTTCTCTGGCCAACTGATATCGGACATCAGCAGACAACCCATTGTGAATCCCCCTTGCTGCATACGCCTGCCTGTCTATTCCCGATTCTGGGCTGCAACTGCATGCGCTTCCGCTAAGGAAATTACCAAACAACGGGCACATCCGGCTGATATGCGGCGCCGCCTGTGGAGCTCCTGTCTCCAGCTCTATTTTTTTCAGCTTCTCTAGCCGCTGACTCCCGTGTCTCGCGCAGCCATTTGCAAACATGGATTACAAGAGCACAAAAATGAAGGGAAATTAATGAAATGCCTAGAAGCATGCCATTTTCCTTTTCTATTTTTCTATTTCTCTTTTTTTTCTTGTCAACTCCCACTGCTGCAGATACTGCTTTTGTTGCCTTTGTTGCGTGTTCACTTGACAATGGCTGGGGATTTGCAATTAGCGTTGGGATTTTTCAAATTGCATTGCGGTGAGATGTTTACTTTAATTGGGTCTACTTCAATTATTATGCACAAGTCTGGAGCGATGCGAAAAACCATTTGTAGACTTACAATTAAATGTTATTTGGTTTTCTCGATTGTAATTAGAATAATACAAATAAAATAATTTAATTAAATTTGTATATATAATATTTATAACACGTATTTTGTATTGATGAATATATCATAACACAATCGTAATATCGAAATTTCGAAATTTCATACATTTCATACTATGAAAAACCAATCGATTTTTAATCCAAAATCTATTTATTTATTTATTTATAGTCAACTAAAAGTCAGTCGACACAAAAAATACAAAAACTTAAAAAATTTAATTTAATTCAATTAAAAATAATATCAAAATTATAAATAAATTTAAAAATAAGATGATTGAAATGATTAAAAAGAGATGAAATAGATTCAAAAACACCAAGATTTGGCGCTGTAAGAATATTTACGAAAATAGACAAAACTTTGAACCACTGAAAACAACACCACGTGCAAACACAGTTACGAGAGCACACGAAAGTAGAGAGAGAGAGTAATAAAGCGTTGTGAGAGCACACGACAGTAGAGAGAGCAAGAGAAATAAAGCGCACACATAAACCGCTATAACAACAACAAAGCAAAGCGATCTTGCATGCAATGTGAAACAATGAGAGAGAGAGCACCAAGCGCACTCAAAAAAAAAAAAAAAAACAAAACACAGCTGTTAACTGCGCACTTTATGTTTGTAAAAATAACAGTTTTTAGTGAATTGTAGCAAAATTACCGACAAAACACCAAAATTAGCAAAGCACTAACAGACAAATTAAAGAGAAATAACACACAGTTATGTTTTATATTAATTAAATTAAATGTACGTGCTAAAATTTAATAACAAGCACTAACTGGACGCAGCACAGCAAAAACACACCTAATCACAGCAACGATTGTTGATTTTTTGTTTGAGTATGAGTATCATTAAAACAGGGAGTTTGGCTCAAATATCGTTGTAATCCTTCCTTTGACAGCTATGCAATGTTGTGATCCGCAGAAAGTGACGGTAATTTTCATAGTTAGTTTCAAAAGTTAGTAACTATTTATACACTCTGTAAGGGTATACAAATTGTCGCAGCAATTAAAACTATAGTGTGCTGAATACGCAAATAAAAGTTAATTAAGAAAATTATGATATTTTCATTAACGTTTAAGTCAACACATATTCCTGCATTATAGAAACTTAAGAAATTACCCAGACAAGCAGGTTGAAGTTAAGTTTATTTAAACTGCTATAGTCAAGGGCGTACGCAGGAGGGAGCAGGGAAAGGGTCAGTTGTCCCTTTACACTCCAATTTTAAAGACACAAATGGCTTAATTACAATGAGTAAAATAGAAGAGAGATTACAATTAGTCCTGTCCCCTTTTTGAAATGCTGTGTACGCCCTTAGCTATGGTACCATCTCAACCCTCTGCTGAAGCTTTTCTCGTTATTCGTCTCATCATTTTTGCTATTTTAATCATAATTTGAAGAACAGTCGACTGCTCGCGAATTATGCCAAGTGGCATAGGTAAATTTTCTACTCTGGCGAATTGAGAACCAAAACTTCTTTACTTGGCAAACTCATCAAAGTTGAGCTGCCTACAAGGCTGTACCAGAGGGGAATGGCAGGGGGTATATGAGTGGACTGATACGGTGTGTATCGCTATACATATACACGAAATATATATTTTTGGCAACTTGCTACTTACTTGCTGCTTTGCCGATAGAGGAATGTGCAGCTTCAGAATGACTATAAGTTGTCTTGAATTTGTTTGCTTTGCTGAATTTTCATTTCAATTTTCTTGCTGCAGTTTTATTTAATCTTACTTCAGGTGCAACGAATGCGTTCAAGTGTTTACTTTGCCGGAGTTGTGGGTGGCCTGCCAGAGAAGAGGGAGGGGGAAAACGTGGCATGTTTACACTGTCGGTTGTATTTTGTTAAATATGTATATGCGGCTTAGCTAGACTCACTCATCCGACTGTTTTTCGCTGTTGATTCTTTTTTCCATCGACTCGAGTCGAGACGCATTAGTTAATTTGTAGCATATGTTGCATATAAGTATTTGTGTGCATTTGCCACAATTTGTGTGTTGTTTATGTTTAATTAGAGATATTGCATAATGTTCGTAGTCTGACTGGAGTTATGGACTCCGATTTCTTCTAGTAACTCTGGCAAATAACTTTGGCCATTAGTTTGCCATTGTTGCCGTTGCAATGACAAAAGTTTAGCAAACAAAACTGTTATTCCCAGCACCCAAGGGCCTGTGGCTCGATGACGATGACGATGTCTTTGGCTTCGTTTCCTGTTCCGTTTCCTGTTCGCCGCCTCAAACGCCACTTAGAAGGCGTTGGAGTCGTCGACTCGAGCACCTTTTTCTTTGCATATTTGTTTTGAAAACTTTTCAATTGCTTGCTGAATTTTCACACAAATAAAGACGCACACCCACATACACACACATACAATGCGACAAACCGAAAGACAGAAAGAAAGGTGGGGAGACACACCGAGAAATGGAGAAAGTTTGGTAGACACTCACAAAAACAATTGTCATCGCAAATATTTTGTCTATTTCTCTTATCCTCAGTACTCTGCAGTTTTCATTTGCTTCGTTCGTTTTTGCCTTTTGCAATTTGCTCCCAATTGATTTCAAACACTTCAAATTTATTGGTTTCCAAAAACTTTGCGAATTTTATTGTTTCCGCTAATTCTTTTGTCCAGCTCAGCAAACTACAGCCGGCCAGTGAGACAAACATCTGAACATTTAACAGACAGTCCAAAAAACCAAAAAAAAATAAAAAAAAAAACAAGAATATAATCCTGGCTACCATGGAGTGGCTACATATATGTACTCGTCATAGGTGGGCAGAGCTTGAAGCTCATTGTGCATCCTTTCAGCTATGAAAATGGCCAAGAGAGATATATGCACAAAAGTTGGGCCGGATATGAAAGTCATTGATATGAAGCACTTTAGGTACTTATTTGGATTGGGTTGTGTGAGTATGTGTGTGTGTGAATGTGTGTGTGTGTGTGTGAGTGTGTGTGTGTGTATGTGTGTGTGGGTTTGCGTGCTTGAGAAATGCATATGGCGAGTGGATGAGATTCGCTTTAATAAGCTAGCAGACCGTTTGTGCCTTTGCTTGAACCAAAAGCCTTATCTGAAACGTTTATCAGGTACTACTACTACTAGTAATGTAGCTCTAAGACTGTAACATAACATATGTAATCTGACATGCAACTATGTACTTAACATTAATATCGATGTCGATCGGTATCAATTGTGTGATCGCTAAGAAAAGAGAGTCTTTGTGAAATAAGTGAAGTGAGCGGACGTGTTTAGAGAGATCATTTAGTTTTGACTGTTACAAACTATATTTGAACAACTGGAAATAGTTTCTTTTCATATTTCAATTATAAGACATACTGGAACTAAATATACTTAAGGTTAACAGTAAGTTTGTAGCTTGTAGGCAGCTAAACCTTGTAGCTAATGATAATTTAATTTGTAAATTGCTCTAAAATAATGTATATACATACATATGTATATAAATCTTTATACACACGCTTTGAGTTCTGATTTAAAACTGCCTGCTCTGACGAGCAGGCCCTTTATTTATATAAAACGCTTAAACCTAATACATAGAAAAAGTACACTATGCAGCCGCTTAGGGCGACTGCGTTGGTCCCTTATCGAGTGCGGCCGTTTGTAAGACGACCGCTATCTCACTCCATCGAGTGCAGCCGCTTGTAAGGCGATTGCAGTCTCATTCCATCGACATCTCTCTAAAAATAGCTTGACCCATGAAAGCCAGCCTCAAGTGCCTAATTTTGAGGGCGCTGCATGAGCCAGCTATCAGCAGCTGAGAGCGTCACATGTTCATACTCGAACACATATATATGTATTTAATATAATATAAATATATATAATATATATACATATATAATATATATGTATATAAAGTATGTATTTACCTATTAATATATTCTTCATTTTGCTTTTTCTTATTAACTTTGAATTTAATTACACCCTTTTAATCTTATACAGTTTAACTTATAAATCTAATCTAATCTAAGAAAAAATATTTTTTTAAATTAGAAATCCGAATTTATTTTTCAGAAAATACTACAAAGTATTTCTCAAAAGATATGTCAACACATTTAAAAAATTAGACTAAAAATTTCTTAATATTTTTGAATGATGTTTAGGAAGGCATAACTTTCCGTTTTATATGTAAAAAATATATATATGTATATACTCCTAGTGCTTTTTTTCTGAGTGTAGTCAATACAGGAGTATTGTTGATGTAAAATTAAGACATTGAATGAATCGTTCAATATTTTAAAGTATAAGAATAAACTAATCTAATATTCTCCGTGGCTTGGCTCGCAATTTTTGAAATCAGCTGGCGATTTTTGAATAAGGACAGCAACAGCTGCTCCTGTGGCTGCAACAAACTGCGCATGTCCTTTGAGCAGGCTCAGCTGCGCTGAGTTGTTTGCAAACTGAGACAGCGAGAGCGACAGATATATGGAGAGAAGGAGTAAGAGAGATGCAGTTGAACTTGACTGTTTTGACAGTTGGCATAACCAACCAGTCGAAACAACGCAAGTGTGAATAAGTGTAAAAATCTATTTAAAAACCTAGAGTGAAAAGCAATTACTATATTTAAGGCTGTAGTCAAGCTTACAGCAGTGCTAATCAAAATGTATTAAAAAAGGTGAAAGAAGTGCAAAGTGTTGCAGGTTCATGAATAGTGGCCCAAACTGAATGGCACTCTTGTCTTAAAGCCAAATTGCTTTCGTCTGGCTCAAAGTTAGCAGCCACTTTTATTTCAGCTCTCCAGTTTGTTAGCTCAAAAATCATATGTTTGAAAATTGCATGCATTTTGCTAATCAAAATTTGAAATCAGAAACACGGAAATGCGCTGCACTGATTTTTATTGATTTTTCCTTTTTAATTGGCCAACAAGGAAAACTCTCAGACGCTCTCACTCATTCTTGCTCTCCTCTCGCTATCACACTCACTCTCTCTCTCTCTCTCTCTCTGTATCTCTTGCTCTCTGTACGTATATTATTTTGTTGTCGTTTGCCGCTTATTGTGTTTTGTTTTGCTACGCGTTTTCGTTGCACACTTTGTTTGCTAACCAGCTGATAAATTGGTTTGCTTTTGCAGTTGCCACAAAAGAAAAAGCCATGGCAAATACCTAGAATCAGGTGCAAACAGCAAATAAGCCAAGCCACCCCACAACTACATCCACAAGTGTCCAAAACTAACCACGTACCCATTCACCTACCCTCCTGCACACCGCCATGCTAGGCAGCAGGAGCCCCCCATCGTACAAACAGCTCGCAACGGGAACGGGGGGCTCCGCCAGCGCCTCCACTCTCAGTTCCAGTTCGAGTTCCGCTTCAAAGTCGTGCAGCAATAGCTCCCAGAGCGGTCATCACTATCAACAGGCCTACGTGGGCCATTCCCACACCTGTTACCACCATCAGCAACATCAGCAGCATCAGCAGCAGCAGCAACAGCATCATCATCATCATCCTAGTCACTCCCACGGGAGCCGCACCTCGCTGACGCCTACGATGAAGCGCGGCAAGAAAAACTGGGGCAGTCGGGAGAGATCAAGCATGAGTTTTCTGATTGTCATTCTCTTTTTCGCTGTCTTTGGCCTAATCATTTTAACAGAGGTAAGTTCAAGGTACTCTTTAAAGGGAACACAAGCTGTAAGCATGATATGGACTATGAGATACCCTGTATCCAGCTATTAAATATATGATTCAAGGTTTATTGCCAAATTTTCTATTTCCTTGCTTTGCGCACTCAAATGTAAGCATGCGTGGAAGTACTTTCATTTCTTATGATCGGCGTCTGCTGATTGTAAGGAGATCAATATGAGAACACGTATCGGACTATATCCGGTGTTTATTATCCGATAATGTAATGCTTAGAGTAAGACAATCATATGTGAATGTATGTTATGTGTCAATCGGAAGGAAATGGGTATAGTTAACGATAACAGGCAGACAGGCATGTTTCTTGATCCAGATCAAGAATATAGGGTATCTATGGGGTATATGATTACCAAATTTTAATGGATTCGTCTAATAATACTTATCTCTAGATAGGCGAATAAACAGTACAATATGCCGAATTTGTTCTTATCAAAGATTACAGAGTTATCTTATCTAATCTTAGTGTAGACTAGAACATTTCCACTTTCAAATTAAATTCAATCTTAAAGTAATACACCAGTCTTTGTTTATAAAGTACGCATTAATTAATTAGCATATTGCGATGGATTTATGATTGCAATTAGCTGGCATTCCGAATTCCAGAATTCAGCGTGCAATTTTTCACAGAGCAGACGTTAATTAATATGCTAAGAGTGAAGCTAGAAATTAGCTTAAAATTCAAGCGAGACTCCTTCTATGGCCCCGTTGTGCCAGCAACCCACTAACTAACATCCTTTCCATTCTATTCCATTGCACTGCAGGTGTTCATGATCGATGAACGCTCCCACAGCGGCTTGATGGCGATGAGGGCGGGCGGTGGGGGTGGCGCTAGCCTGGGCGGCCGCATCGGCGACTCGATGCCAGATTATGATAATGTTAAGGTAAGTTTTGTTATGCAAATGAAATGGCGGCGATGGCAGCCTCGGCGTTGCCAACCAAATGGTCAACAAATGCTATTCGTTGTTGTTGATCCACCTGGCCATTGTACAGTTGGTTGCAACTATCAGCAGCAGCTGTGGCAGCAGTGGCACCAGCAGCAGCAGCAGCAGCACGAAAGGGTGCAGCTTACGGCTTAACTATTGCGCCCATTTTAATGGTCTCAACTCTTTGCGGGGCCGTGGGAAAACAAAAGATGTTGTCGCCTGCCATATTTCGCTGCATATTTTTCGGCTTGTGGCAGAGATTTGCATATTTAAGCAAGCACAGCACAGCACAGCGCATAATGCATATGATTTGCTTTTTCTTACTTATTTTTTGCGAAATGGCAACAACAAAAAATGCTGATTTATTTGAACCATGCACTGCACCATGCCATGCACTTAGCTGGCTTATGACAGTGGAAACATACATATATGCATATAAAATATTATTGTTGTTTTATAGTTTCGAAATTTCCAAATAATATTAAAAGCTGATTTCTTAGTGAAAGTCTCACATTCTAATAGGATTATATGCTAAACTGTAATATAATATAAGCCATAAGCTTTCTCATCTGAAAATTGCATTTTACTTTTGCACTACTGCGGCAAATGGTTGCACTAAAAAGGTTCACTTTTCACACGTGGAAACACGCTAGATTTGTAGATGTTTTCAGAAGATTTTTCATCGTTTGATGGTTGCCATTTATTGAATTTCGTTTCTTGATTGACAATAAAATTGTGTTCACAGGACGACTACGATCTGGACGACAGCATTTTGGGTGATAATAAATTAGGTTTTATACAGTTTCGTGACAATAAACTTAAAATTCAAGGTAAGTGTCGAATGGCAATCAGCGCCAGACAATGGCCCATAATGCAATCAATGACAGCCATGGCTTGGATAACAAAAGCGAGCCGTTACGTATACGCCATGTATCTCATGCCATCTCATATTGTCATCGAACAGAAGCCGCAGGCGTCGACGGTCAACATCCTCGCTATGCGGGCATGATGCTCAATGGCGCTGCCGGAGCAGCTGGAGTGGGTGCAGGAGCTGGAATCGGTGCTGGCGCCTTTGGTGTGGGTGTTGCTGGCGGTGGCAACGGCCTCAACATGCCATTGATACCCTGGGGCCAACTGCTGCCCGCCAAGGTGGAGGAGACGCTGCCACATTTTCCATTTGGCACCGCGCCCAGCGACGGCTCCTGGCAGGTTGTCAATGGCACTCGCTTCAAGTTCTTTGTCTACTCCGCCTATTTTGATCGACGAGATGGAGCACGCCTTGTACGCGTCGTGGGCGCAACCAAAACACGTGGACCAGAGCGCGTCTGGTGCCGATTCTGGTACGGACCCACCACACACAACAGCAGCGAGGCATCCTCATCGGCAGCACGTGCCAAGTACACCTCAGCCACGGTAATGGCTCGCGTCAAGGTGAGTTTAGAGAACATTATTGCTAAAGGTTAGCTTAGGTTCAGGTTAACTGTGTACACACAAGTGTATGCTATAAGCAATACTCCTTCCTATCTTGGGGAAGCATAAATTGGAATTTATGTCTAAGTCGCCCTCACTTTATTATTCAGAAATAATACTTCTTAAACGGAAGCTTCCGTCATTCTAAAAACCAGGGATTAACATTAAAATGTTTGTTAGCTTGTAAGTCATACGAAATTTATAATTTCAAATATGTAAACAAATTTTATTACCATTTTCTTATCTCTAAAACGAATTTTTGCTACTCGGAGGAATATTTTCTTTTGTCAAACATATGTCCGGAAAATAGAAAAAATTTTATTTGCGTAAATTTATAAATTCTTTCACTGCTACTATCAGGGCGATTTGCTAAAATTCAGAGATATTTATTTCTGAGTGTAGATTAAATAATTGACAAAAAAAGTATAAATTGGTATTCAATTGAAAATATGATTTTGTGTGCTTCAGGCGAGACACAATTAATTGAAATTATTAAAAAAAGAAAATGTTTTTGGGTTTGGTCATTTCTTCAATTTCCTTTTCTTAAATTAGTTTGGGTTTGTCGTATTTATACAGTAAAATATTCAAATATTGTCCCACAGCTAAATTATCAATTATTAAATATTGATTTATCAATGTATCTGTAGATCATTCGAGAGAACTGGAATCTTAAGTACAGCGCCTGCTTTGTTTTGTGTCCCGTGCGTGCCCCACTGTTGGATGTGCCCCAATATGTCAGCGTTGTCTCTAGACTGCGAGCACCGCCTGGCAATTTAATAAAGTTGCGCAACACGGATCAGGATGTGGACTTTGCAAAGCCCTCGAGCAATGGCAGTGCCACTGGCCCCAATCGGCGACCCCTGTCGCATGCACCACCCAGCGGCGATCAGATACCGGATCGCGTGGCCGTTTGTGTGAAACCGTTTCATTTCAGCTATGACCAGGCGCTGTATCTGATGGAGTACCTGGAGTTCTATGCACTGCTGGGTGTCTCACACTTCACCTTCTACAATCACACACTTGGCCCGCATGCCTCCTGTGTGCTGCAGAGCTACCAACGTGGCCAGGTCCCTGGCAATCTAACGGCCTTCGACTGGGAGCCACTGCAGCCGGCCGAGGCGGCCAACAATGCAACGCCGCGTGTGCTCAAATCGTTGCACTACCAGCGACCCACGGTCAGCATTTTACCCTGGAATTTGCGCATGCGCTCTCAGAAGGAGATACGCACCGAGGGCCTCTTTGCTGCTCTCAACGATTGCCTCTACAGGACAATGTATCGCTATAAGTATCTAGCGCTAGTCGATCTGGATGAGTTCATCGTGCCACGCTACACGGACACGCTCAACGATTTGTTAAGGTGAGTAGCAGCCAATAGATAGGAAAATAGGCAACTGGCAACTAAACAGGTAGGCAGAAGTCATGCCCTTAGGCATGTTTGAGACAGTTGCAACAAGAATGAGGCACCTTGTCCTACACTAGACAATACAATCTCAATCAAGCATTTAAAGAATAGAAGTATACCAATATGGAATAATAGACACATAATACTTATCAAAACTAGTTGTAACTAGCTGCTGATGCTGTCCTGGTAGAGTGCACCTCGACCTAAATGACTGTGAAATGCCCAACCACACTAAAAGAAGTCCTGTAATAACGTTGATAAAGGAATTAGGAAATGTGAATTTATTTAGTTTTTAACACATTTTGTATTTTTCACATTGTTTCACAGCTCTCTTAATCAGCGCTTTCGTAGTCGTAACACTGGCGCCTATTCGTTTCAAAATGCCTTCTACTATCTGCAGTTTGCGGATGATCCTTTGGCCAGTTCGGGCATATCGGGTGGCAGTGATCAGCTGGGCAGTGTGCGTGCCTCCTTGGTTACGCAACGCAAGACCCGCAGGTGAGTTGGCTTTGAATGCGTTGTAAGGTGCAGTGTGACTATGTCCAATTACCCAAATAGGCGCTACAAGTTGCATCCGCAGAAGCAGCGCTCCAAATACATTTGCAAGCCAGAAGCAGTGGTTGAGGCGGGCAATCATTTTGTTTGGGAATTCTCGCCGGGAATGGGCTCGTTGAATGTGCCACCGAAGGAGGCCATCCTGCAACATTATCGGGTGAGTAGAACTCTTCATGAACTGAGAAACAACATTTGTTTGTTTTCAAGTTGAGTTTTCTATTTGATAACTTTTCTTTATTTTAAAAAGTTTTCTAATAATGCAAACAATTTATTATTAGTTTAATTTAATTTATATTAAGTCGTCTATTATTATTAGACTAAACATAAGAAAAAAGAAAGAAATTGATGAACTTAATAAATGCACAATCTGCCCATGTCGTCTAAGGGCGGTCACTGATACACAAGGGTTAATTAGCACTGAAAATTCTTAATTCAATTACATCAACATAACTACCAATCGAGTAATATTCCTTTAGTTATTTTATTTTTCTTAGTAAATCTAAATTAATTATTACTAATCCAATCATTTACCATTAATGTTCTGCGTAGGTTTGTGAATTTGGTGGCAACGATTGCATTAAGGCGCCCTCAATTTTGGATCGCACCACAACCAAGTACGTGAACCGCTTGGTGCAGCGCGTCGATGCCGTTTATCGACATTTGCGACAACGTTGCGATCTGCCCGCACTGCCAACGGTACCCAGACGGGTGAATGCCAATGCCAATGCCCAAGCGGACCAGCAGCACAACGAGAAACCAAAGTTACTACAGCAAATGCGTGAATTGAATGCACTCAAAACGAACGAGCAGCTCAAGGAACAAACGAGTGCCACAACGAAGCAGCAGCCGCAGCAGCAGCCGCTGCAGCAGCAAGACAAGGAGCAACCAAAGGCAACGATACGGAAGATGACGACGACAACAACAACAACAAGGCAGCAAAATAACGGCAATAGCAATGGCAACAGCAAAGCGCAGAATCCACTCAAACCAGCAAGCACAGCGGGCTCAGTGACAAGGACGACAGCAGCGGATGCCAAGCAGTTGGCGCCGCTGGCAAGTGTGCGAAAGAAACGCAAGATGATCGTCTTTGAGCTTAACGATATGGGTGCTCCCATAGCACGTGTGGAATATCACTGAGATGAAATCGAACTGATTGGCGATATAGTGAGTGCGTGAGTGCGTGAGCGCGTGAGTGCGTGAGTCGTGTGCCAATTACGAGTAGTTGAGTTTTAGCAGCGAAGAAAGCAGAGCTTGAATATTTTGGGATTAGATTTTAGTGTTTGGGTTGTGCTTCGGACCGGTTGTTGTATTACATTTTGCTCAATGTCATATCAAATTTGCTAAATGAGAGAGAACAATACCAAAAAGTCCATTCAACGAATACAACTCTCATAGTATTCTAATTTTGTATGACAGTTAACTAGATGATTTTATTTATCTTTTGTATACCAAATAATGAGCATTTAAATTAACTTAATTCATTGGACTCTTGTTTTGGTCATCCTAAAAGTAGGTATACATACAAAATTATTCCTATGCAAAATTCTGAAAATTCCTAATAATAAAGTCAAACTGTTAGCCTAAGTTTAGTGTAAGCGCCCAAAGTAAAGATACAGAAGACCCAAGTACTGTTAGTTGTATGTATGTAGGCACATACATTTTTCAATTGCAAAGTGTTTGAAGTTATTTTCACAGCACCTTCGAGCTAAGCACAAAAATAATGAAATAAATAAAGCCAATAGGATCTACACTTACTGAGGCACTTAGCTAGTTCCCTAAATCAACCGAAATGCTAAGTAATTAGTCAATAAAACAGAATCGAATTTTTAAATGCTTCAAAGTATCTCAAATATTTCTATATTTTTTTGGCTTGGTACAGCAACATAAGAACTTAAGACGCATCTACTAAACAATTACACAAATATTTATACAAAAAAGTATTTAGTAACAGCGCTCAATAATAAAAATTAACAAAACATACCCTACCATATGGGAAATTGTTTGAAAATACATTGCTCAGTCTATTTATGTACCGGTTGGGGTAATTTTGGAGATTTATACAATTGCCCCATACACTTTATAGCTCATTTTGCAACCATAATTATAGATTAAAGCTTTGCCAAACTTTCGTCAAGCTTACTGAAAGCTCTTATAAATGCCACATATAACACAATTGGAATGGAAAATATAACTCTTTTCTTGGTATAAAATGGTATACAACGTTATACTAGAAGAATTTCCTTGGGAATATTGAATAGAACAAGCTTCTTGTATTACACATTGTGTTCCATAATAAAAGCTTGATTGCTTTGTACAATTTCAGATATAATCTGTAAGCCGGAGTAAAACAAATTATGGCTTAAGGATATATTTTATGGATAAGAGTATAAGCGTTGTTTGTATAAGTTACCGTGAGGGGTAATGTGTAAAGTGCCACTCAAAGGGGAAATGAGAAAATGTTGTATAGAATGAGTGGAAATTATTTGATTATTTTATTATAGCTCTCAAAATTTGTTGGATAAGCGGATATTAAGCAGAAATTTGATAACAAGAATTGTATAACTAAATGCAATTAAATTGGAGAATTCCTTCATTTAGGTGGTCTTACCCAGTGAACTGACTGGCAAAACGTGAAGTTCGTCAAAATTTGTCTTTATTCTATTAGTATTGCTACTTGAAATGAGTCTAACTTATACAGCTACAGCTGTATTTTTATATCTACATCGGAAATGCTTAGCCTTCCACATTTTTTGAGCTACGTGAAGCATTAGTACACTGGCTGATAAAGGAGGGAATGAATGGGGGCAGAAGTTAAATCACAGCAATATTAACCACAATGCAAGCTCAGCAACAAACCCAACCCAAACTCATGCATTTTAAATCTATGATACACGAGGGATGCGAGTTATGTCGATGATACCAAAAAGAAGATACTTAAAGTGTAACAGGAAGCAAAATGACTTAATGCCCCGCGATTGCCATTGCAGTGGCCAGACATCGACAAGTGGCAATGTTTCGGTTTCGGAACGCCGATGCACTCGAGCAAGCGTTGCACGTGTCGCTTGGGTCAGCAGAAAAGGCTTAACGGTGAATGGCGTCATAATTGCATCGAAACCGAAAATGAAAATGGAAATGAAAATGGATTGCGTGCCACATGAGCAAAAAATTTTAAATAAATTTATTGATTTTTGCATTGAAATTGTGTCTTTATTGTGGTATTATTTTTGACCCACAACCAGGACTATGGTAAAATGCTTCTTGACGTTAAGGTGCTACTAACAGTATTTAAAGTTGGCTTGTTTGGTATTCAGAGATTCAGTGATGTCGAGGTTGCAGTGTAGCTCCTGCCCTTTTACTCTCAAAAGATCTTCGTTGATAAACTTAGTTAGTTTTAGTGGTCTCTTATTCCATCGATTTAAAATTCAAACTTAATTTTTTTATATCTTGTTAGATATTTGTCACATAACTTTCTGCGCATTATGCTTGATAATTAAATATATTATTTGATATTTAATTCTTTCCTGCACTGATTTACCATGAACAAAATGCAGACCAAAGGCGAGTTCAAGTTTTGCTTAGGCTTTGAAATTAATAAGCCCATAAAAAGGTGGCCACATTAATGTAGAAACTTAACCTCTTTACTTGAGTTTAGATGGTGTATTAAAGGTATAAAACACATATGCAAATACCAAACGGCTGTCATTTTGTCTGCTCCATTAAAACTGAACTTGGCAAATGCTGAGGGTAAGGCTGGAGGTTGGTTGAGGTGGATTTTGTTTTCAAGGTAGTAGGGAGATGGGAGCAGCATAAGCATTTTATTAGTCTACTGTTTGTTTTGTTTAACTATGCTATCATTAAGTTTGTCACACACACACACATGAGCACGCATGCGAATGCACGCAAGGACAAGGACAACTGTAAAACAAACGGTTACATGTCTAAACGCAATTATTGCCGAGTGCCGAACAAAGAGCAACGGACATTTGACAGAGACGCCGCTCTAAATATGTAAGCATGAATGCATGCATGTAGAAGTACTTGAATACACACATACATCTGTGTATTATATACTCCTAATGTGGTTGAATTGCTGCTGGTAACTCGGTGGACTTGATGTCCTTGTTCGGTTTGTCGTTGCCACCATCCTGCGAAAGTCGCGGTCTGCTGGACACTCTCGGCTAGACATTTAATTTGCATTTTCCACTAATTGGCTGGCATACGACAAATTCCCGCTTCGCTTAATTAATTTAATTAGAAATATATTTCGGAAGGTTCCAACTTGTCTCCCTTGATGTGTGTGTGTGTGTGTATTGGCTTCAAACGCCATTGTCGACACTGACCAAGCTTATAATCATTAAATGTTCGTTAATTCGACTCATTCAATGCCAAACGATTATTATATTTATGACAACATTTGCTTGCTTCCAATGATGGGCGTATATAATTTAACAATTTTACTTCTTTGAAAATTGCAAAAATAAATGGTTTACAACTAATTATATCAGAACGTGTTTTTAATGCACGTTTTTGGAAGCGATCGAATCGATAAAAAAGCAGTAAAAATTATAACCCAACTGCGAGATACGCTGGGCCCAACTGTGAAATATATTATTCAAGTTTTATTTTCCCTTAAAAAACTTTGCAAATGTAAGCAGTGGTGGAAGTGCTGTCATTTCTTATGCCATGCACAGGTACTGCTTTCCCCTCCTCGCTTGCTGATAAAAAGAGATCCATATGAAAATACGTTCTGCACTTGGGTGTTTCTTGCAGCTTATCAATGATATTTCAGGAAAAATTATGTATTTATATCAAGGCTTAGCTTTTTAAATTTCAATTTTGAATGCTATCAGTAATCGATTAATATCGATATTCGCGAAACGCAGACGGAGAGACGGGCTTGGCTAGTTCGACTCGGCTGTTTTTTTTGGTTCAGGGTATAAAAACTCGATGCAATGAATCTCGATATCTGTAGGTATTAGCCGAAGAAAACTAAAAATATCTCTCAAGTCTTGAAAGATGTATAATCTATAAATATATCTGTATAAAGAACTCTGTGTATTGACCGTATAAGGTGTTAACTAACTTTCCACCTCAATGTTAAGCAGTTCTAAATTTTCATTTGCAAATAAAACGAAGTGGAAATATTTGTATTTTGATAGTGGGTTGAAAAATGCATTCAAATCTGAAAATATCTGGTCCATATTATGAATTTGAAGCTATTGCAACTGACTGCATGGCCAAATGTAAAGATCATGCGAGTCGTGGCCTCATTTTCACTTTTGCCCATCTATGAATCCATGGCTCTTTGTAAGGTGTGCCTTACACTCGGCGGTGCTATGTCGAGTATCCTTTTATGTTTTTATGCTGACCTCAGTTTCTGCAATGAATGGCCAGGCCATGGAGTCTGGACGTGGATGCTGCCATGGCGTGGCAATCGCGGCCATTAAGTCATTTTGTTTCCTGTAACATTTCCGGTATCTTTTTAGCAACCTCATGGTTTGGATGGTGTTGGTGCTGCTGGCCTGCTGGACTGGACGAGGACTCTGGCTGGTTGGCTCCCGATGATGCCACGTTGCTGTGGAGGTCTGTAAATGCTTTTAAAGTAGGTGGCTGCTTGTTCAATTTATTGCTCACAAAATGCATTGTTGTTGTTGTTGTTGTTTTTGTTGTTCTCAGCGCTCGTTGGCCAAATGCAACTGCCTTTCAAATAGCAGCACATAAAGTGTTGTCTGAAATTAACTTGCAGCGCAGATAAAATTGTTGAAAAAATTCACTCTTAATGTTATGCCTAACAGTTAAATGCTTAAAATAAATGCGCTATCAGATAGTATGTAGTAAATTTAAATAAGTTAACATTAAAAGTTGTGTGCAAGTTGTCAGTTAACTAAAAATTGCATTTTGTTTGTATATACATATAAGCAGTAAAATTTAACAGTTATTTATGTTATTTCCTCTTATTCTTCATCAAGTGGGTGATCAAAAAACTAATATCGATATCGATATCAATGTTAAGTACACAGTGCCATGTTAGCTAACATATGTTATGTTACAGTCTCAGTTTTTCCTCACAAGTTGCCTGCTACAATACTGAGTAAAAGGTCACTTTGATAAGACATAGGAGTCAAGCATTATGCACACCTTGCGTTAAGAAGTTGATTAAAATTGACAAGATAAATGGAGATGCAAATATGTATGTGACACATGCAAGCCATTTGCTCTGATCATAAAATGAGTGGCGAGGTCGCACTGTACTATTCCCAATTGAGTGTTGCAGTTGCGCACACTCAATCACTTAAGTAGCTGTCTGTTTGCTTTTTTTTTTGCTGCTGCTGCTGCTGCCATAAACACTAATTTAAAAGCCCATCATAAAAATCCGAGTAAAATGCGTGCACAGTTTGCACACACACAGACATTTATCTAAGTGAATGCAGCGAGCAGTGAAAATGTGTGTGCATTATTTTGCATATGTATATACACCAAAACCAAAATCTAAAACCTGTGGCAGCGCTGCTCATATGCCGCGTTGCCTGGGGCAAGTGCATTCGTTGGCCCCTTGGCGCACATGAGGCAGATTTAGAGTGCCACGTTTTTTTTTTGCTCTCTTTTGTTTTTATCTTGTCGCGCTATGTGCTGCTTTGGTCGCTCTGGGAGTCAGGCAGCAGCAGCAGCTATGAGTGGCAGCAACATTTGTTCATAATGAAAATACCTGTCGCGCATTCATGCTAGTTACAGTTGTATTGCCTGGCAATCCCAGCTACAACACTAGCTCTGTCTCAGCTGCAGCTCCAGCCTCGCTGCGCTTCTGTTAAATGTGTAATAGCAGTCACTTAGCGCTCCCTCCCTGCTTACGCCTGCAGCCCCTCCTCGTTCTATGCGGTATTTACTTCATTGGCACAATCCCCAGACTCAGGCAGCTCTTTGGCCCGTTTCATTGTCTGTGCTGTGCTTTTATGTTATTGTTATTTTTTTTTTGCCAAGTATTTTCCTTTAATGTGCTGCGGATTTGCTGTGAAATATGCCAGCATAGAGACGCACATACACACAGGCACACACACATACACACACATACAGATATACACACATGCACATGTGTAGGGAAGAGTGTGCCCGTATCTGGGCGACATTCCCGGTTGGCACTGCGGCCCAGCACTTTTATGGTAATTAAGTTTATGCTAATTTAACTTATTGCCACTAAGTTGGCCCACATATGCGGCCAGCCGCAAAAGCTGGCATTGCAATCGCGTATTCTCATTTTCGTATTCGCCTATTCTATTGCCTGGCATTGAAAATCCATTAAAATGCAACACTTAATTGAATTGCCGGCCATTAAAGCCGATGTAATTAATTGAATAAAAAGCAACATACACCAAAATTAAGTTGCTAACGCCGATAACATTCGATATGATAATGTCCATGTTGTTGCACACTGCGTATGCTTGACATTTTGATTTTCCCATTTCCGGCATTCACAATTATACACAGATGTATATGTATATATGTATATGTATGTTCGCATCATGTTGAATATTTACGACTTAAAAAGCAAACGCGTTTTTCTTCTCGGCCTTTCTTCTTTTGGTGCGATTTTTGTGCATGTAAATTGCATTTAATGCAATAAATCAGTTTTAATCAGCACACAGTCCACACAGCTGAGCCCTGCCGAACAGCGCCTGTACTGCTCATGATAGGCCTCTTTATAAATATATACAGGCACAGGCTCAGGCACAGGCACTCACTCACATGCACATATCTCTATAAATATATATATATATATCGATATATGTATATAGTGGGTGGATTCAGTGTGTTTTTGGGGCATCTGTGACTCGGGTGGCAGAAGCAAATGCAGTCCGTAAGGACGTCGCTTCATTAAATATTTGGTGTGCATTGGTTATTATTAAAATCCATTCATTGCGATTGCTGCATTTTTCATTTTGCATTTTGCACTGCAAAGAAATGTTATTGTCTAAAAAAATATGAATCAAAGTTGGCATTGTTTCTGATAAAGTTGTATTTATTCTTTTTTATCTTCTTATATTACGATATTTAATGCTATGTGCAGTTTTTGTATCATATCAACTAAATGATATTTGTGGAAAATATCAGCAATCTTGAATATATTTTTCAATGATTTATTATTATTTATTTATCACATTTTATTTGATTTAATTAAGTAATGACTTTCACTGTTGTAATATTTGAGCTTGATTTTTACTTTGCTGTACAGATACCTATATCAATGTAGTAATAAATAAAAAATAAAATGTGTAAAATGTTAATTTTGCAATGTCTGTTTGTGTGTTTGTGTATTCCGCATTTCCAATTAATTGTACGGCTTAAATGTGTTCAAACAAATACAACATGAGCGCAAAACACAGCAAAAAATCATTGGCCAAAAAATATGTACAAGTTTCTGGCATTGCCAAATTATTTGTTGCATGTACAATTTGTTGGAGTAGACACACACATACCATGGCACGCACGCAGCTTGTTGCAGTTGATGTTGTTAGTGTTTGTCATTGGTGGACGAAAAATTCAAAAAGATAATCCGAGGCAATTACGTTGACATGCCAAATGTTCAGATGACCTGCACTAGGTCCTAGGCCGGATCCTGGTTCGAGTCTTGGCAATACGCCATTGCCACATAGTAGGATTTATAGCAATCCTGACTATCTTTTACCCCTCTACCCTTATCAGTTGCAATTCGACCGTTTTTGAATTATTTTCATGTTGCACCACCGTTGTTGGCTCAAAGCGTGTTTGGCTCTCGAAAAACGCACACAAACTGTTTGAGGCTAATTTACGACTAGGTTCGAATTTGAATTTGATTTTCGGTTTTTTGGACGTTGCGCAGTTAATTTTATATAAAATAAGAGAATTCGATGCTATGATTTTCTAATACAGCCACTACCAACAATCCTGCCACGCCCACTATTTTGTTGTCAGTCCGCTTGTTGGTTGCTTTGCATTTGGTGTTGTTTTTGCTGCGGTTTTTGGTTGCTTTGCTTGTTAATTTCCCCAAAAATTTGTCACTCTAACTAGGCAAATTTTATACTCATTTTACTACATATACATGTGCGTATGTATGTGTGCCTGTTTAGCTTAAATACTTTACTATTTAAGCAACCGTTTTTGTTGCTACTGCTTCTCGACAACCTTATTAGCTGACATACCAAAACATTTTGGCCCAATGAAGTTATCATTTTCCGGCTAGTTTTCTGGCTTAGACATTGTATATATGGCGGTTGCAAGTTTGTTGTTTACGTGTGAAACGCCATTCAAAAGCTGCATTAAGATTGCCAGTTTGTTTTTTTTCGGGCTAAGAGTTGAATTTTCCCCCTTTTTTTTTGGTATTTTGTGGTTTTTTTGTTTGTGGCCTTGGCATAAATTTTGAAATTATTGTGAATTGTTTTGGCCGACTGGGGGATTTAAGTGTTTGTTGGCTTTCAGCAAATTGTGACGGCTTTTAATATAAAATGAGTGTTTGTCAGATAAATTTGAAATGTGCGTTCAATTTGCGCTCTATTGACATGTAGCGACAAACCCAATCCGCATTTAAGTCAATGGCAACATTTTCCATTTAATGTCCATTTGTTTTGTGTTTATCTACGGAAAGATCAATCACGTAATGAATTATTTTGTCGCACGCACATTTAAAAATTAACGATATGATGAAGCATAACATTATCATAATTAGCCGATTATTCGATATAAATTTACTAATGCTACTCACAAAATACAAGAACATATTTCTCAAAATTTTAGTCTCTCTAATTTTCAAGTATAAGAAATCAAATGGTTGATGTAAGTGGATACTAATTGTAATAGCGATTATCAGTAGTTTTCCAAAGTGGCAAAGGGAAAAACTTGCATTTTTGTGTCCTTACAGACAAAGGAAAACCCATCACAATGCCCCATTTGCACTCTATGCTGGCAGCGCATAGCCATAGATCATTATTATGAATAATAATAAAGTCACCTGAAGAAAATTTATCAAAATCATAAATCATTGCAAATTGAGACAATTTTTTGTTTATGCTACTGTTTGTGTGTATGTGTGTGTGTGTGTGTGTGCGTGGGTGTGTTTTCAATAATTTCTCAATATATGTGGCGAAACTGGAAATATTTGCAAGCTGTCTCTGAACGATGTGCAATGTAATACATTGGAGTCAACTGAGGGCAGCAAAGAGTGCAGAGAGTTATCTGTGCAACATGAGTGAGTATGCTTTTGAGTGCGAGTGCAAATGAATGACTCTGAACTGAGTTCATTAAGTGCCACTCTTTGCAAATGTTCTCTTTTAGAACTGAGTTCCTCCTCGAACTGGCTCAAGAGCTAGATTTCTTAGTCAAAGGGAAATAAATATTTATTTTAATTTTGTTTGATTGAGTTTTATTTTTCGACTCTAATCGAAGTGTTTCTCTTAAATTGTGTGAGACTTGTCTGAATGAGCTGTAATTGCAGTTGCATTAGATATCTCTTAAGTCGTTGCTTTAAGCATTGGCATTAATTGGCTCAAATTTAGTTTAATTTAATTTAATAAATGTGAATTATACATAGATATGCTTTTCGGGTAAATAAATATATTCAGTGCTTAAAATTACATTTCTTAATTAAATATATTCTGATCGAAAGACAAAAATAATTCGAAAATATTTTAATTTAAAAATAGCATATTAAGTATTAAAGTAAATAATTATTGAAATATTGAAAATGTATTTTGTTTTCGAAAGAAATGTAAAGAAATTTCAATGAGCAAAATACACTCGAGTCACAATGCTCTATTTTAAATGAGTTTTCTTCTGAGTTGAGTACTTTTATGTTTACACAAGTGAATTGGATTTTACGTGCTCTGAGTGGGAAATCATTAAAATTCTCTTTACCTTGCAAAGAGTAGAGTTGGGTAACTCAGTTGAAAGAGTTGTTAAATGAGTTGGATTTGCATTTGAGCTCTTATGAGGTCCATGCTACATTCCGAGACTTGAGTTTAACTAGGAGTAGCGACTCAAATTCTGGTAACAGATATAGGTTAAAGGGCAAACGAATGCTAAACAGATGTGGCATCAAATTCTTTTGGATGCCCTTCAGCACAGCTCAGTTAAATAAGTATTTATTTATTTATTACACCCAGATAACCTATAATTAAAATTATGGGCTAATCTAAGATTATTGCGCAATGGCCAATATGGTTTCTTAATTCAATGTTGCTACGAAATTCATCATTATTTGTAAGCCCCATCATATGTACGTACCAATGTATGTAAGCATAGCTTAAGAAGCGTAAGATGTATCAGAAGTATTTATTATCGCAAATGAAATCCATCAGCAGTGAACACAAATAATCGTCAATAATAAAAGTGCATTGGCAACTTTGGCAGTCGACCAACGCGTTCTCAAAGGAGAGGCAAATCCGCAGAGCGACAAGCGAACAAACAACAATAAAATGAAACCATAAATTCATTTGCAACGGTTGATAGCCACTTCAAAGGCCGCCGACTTCCTCTCCTCATCATCATCATTATCCACATACTCATCCTCTTTGGATGTGCTTCACCTGCTGCTGTTGCTGCATCGTTTTGGTTCACCTTTTAATTAAAATAAAAAATGCAAGAATCACGCGCACAAAACAAAGAGTTGACGACGAAGGAGGTGTGTGGCTTTGGACTGGGATTGCGATTGGCTTTTGAAATGGGTATAATGATGATGAGTGCGCGTAAGTCACGACAACAATAAAAATTAAGTTAAAAATGTTAACACTCAGCGGACAAGGCATAAAATCAATGCGCGTGAGTTTAATGCAATTCAGAAACCAAAACACTCAACTCAACACTTGCACACAGTTGTGTGTATACTGGGGCCGACAAAGCAACAACAAACAATTGTACACACAAGGGCTGCAAAATGAATTTTCGCTTTTAAATAATAGGCTTATAAAATAATTAAACACGCTTATGTGCTTAATGGTCCTGCTCAGATGCGTTGCATGCCGTAATGGTGGCTGACATTGGTGTGTGGTTAACTTTGAAGGGTCATAAAAATATGAAAAATGCTTCGCGAAATTTGTTAAAATATTTCACAATATTTCGCAATCATTTCGAACACGCTTAAGCGGTAACAACACCAACAACAATAGCAACGGACAATAAATTGTTAAAAATCAATTTGCGAAACGAATGCGGTTAACTCATTTATTTGACTGCCTGTTCAACTTGTTGTCCATCGTTTTTTACTATACATTTATTTTGCACTCCATTTAAATTAAACGCGTAACGAGCTGAAAATATGTACGAGAAAGCCATGTGCAATGTCAATCTGCCACAACAATATATTATTTAATGTCCTTTGGCTTCGCTAGAATGAGACCAGATCAGATTTATTCCTCATGTCGTAAAAACTATGTGAAGACTTTCCACGTACGATTAAATTAATCAATGGATAGTTCCAAATTTAAAAAAAGCAAAAAATCATATTTAAATAATTAATTAGTTTGGCTTTAAAAAAAAAAATGTCTCACATCACGAATAATTCATAATTCTAAATAAATTTAATCAAAAAAATTGAATGTATTTGAAAGTATTTTGTTTGGAAAGGATTGTAGTAAAAATTCTCTGTATCTTTGAATATAAAAAAAAGTATCTGAGCAAACTGAATAAACCCATCAATGTGTGTGAAATGGTCAACAACATTGATCGACACGGAGCAAAAGTTGCCTGCTGTGAAATCCGCTTAGGCTGCGCTAAGGAAAATTATCTGATGGAATGCACAATGTTGTTGCAGTTGTTGCTATTGTTGCTATTGTTGCTGTTGTTGCTGTTGTTGCTCTTGATGCTGCTGCCCGTGTCGGTTGTTAATGATGATGGTGCGTGTTGTCTGCCTTTGTCTTTGGCACCCATTCTGGCATTGGCAGCGGCAACGTCAATGGGCTACCGCCCACTGTCTGTCGGCTGCTGTGTGCAACATTACTCATACGCCACGTTGCACTGGACGCAGCTTCGCCTCATTTCATTTAGTCGTCAAGTTCGAGTGCATTTGCATCGAAATTGATTGCTCACAAAACTGCCGATATGGCAAAATTGGCAATCTGGTGTAGGTGGCACAGCAGTGCTGCTGCTGGTGCGTTGCTGTTGCGTTGCTGCCTCAACAGTTTGTTGATTAAAAGGCTGTTTAACTTAAATTGAGAGCGCGTTCGCTTATGTTTAATGCCACTTGTGCACTCCTGCAGCGCGTTTACGTGTGCATGTTTTTTTGCTGAACGAAAACGAAAAGGAAAACGTTTAAAACTCGTAAATGAACAGTTTTAATAGTCAGCCATGGAGCAGCAGGAGGCAACCGACAACGATCTGCAATGATTGTTTCACTTGTTGTTGTTGCCTTTTCCTTTTGCGCCCTTTTTGTATGAGCGCAACTTTGCTTTTACGTTTGTTTTCAACTTTGCCTGTGCCAAAAATATTTCATAAACTGCTATAAAAAATTGCACAAAAAAGTGCCAAAAAAGTTTCGCAAATATTATGGCGAAAATGTAAATCAGAATTGAAATAATTGCTATTAACTATTTGCCATTGTTCCCAGGCAAGAAAGTTAAATAAAAGCATCGTCAATGAAAGAATGAAAGCAAAAACATCAAAATGAACTTTGTTCGGTTCGTTTACATGGTATTTTTATTTGGATTAAAGGTTCAAATAAAAACTTTCAGGTGTAACCGAAATCAGTGCACTGATTATATATAATATTTACTGCAATGTAGGTGTAATTTAATTATATATGCTTTCGACTACTGTCGCATTATTGTAGCCAGATTTGTGTCTACTTTCAAGGAGCAGATATTTTTTTTCTGATTATATATATATATATACACATGCCACTTCCCCAAGACGCATTGAATGGCGCGACAGCAATAAAATATTTAGCGCTCTGGAGGTGTTGGTTATTATTATTATCATTAGTAGTAGATAATCAACATTTAGGAGCCTGGCTAGCCGCATCTAATTATGAGCTCTGACAGCAAACATCAATCAGGCGCTTCTATTGATAGCTGGATTGCCAAAAGAGTAGGCAACAATTTGCTGTATGCTTATTATCGAGCTGCCTCAAGGAGCAATCACGATCCGAAAACATCAATCAACAGGCCAGACTAAGGCCAGCGATTGACTGAGTACGACTACAGCAGACATGAACTCCAACTCAAACTCAGACCGAGAAGCTTCAATTTTTGTCTAATAAGCCAAGACATGTGTGTGTATAGGTGTCAGTATGTGTGTGTGTGTGTGTGTTGGAGGCTCATACTTTTGACAGCTGCCAAACAGGCGTTGCACATTAACGGCAATTGCTTTCAAATTGATTGATTTGCTTAGCCCGAGCGCTAAGCAGTATGTGTATGTGTGTGTGTGTGTGCATACTAAGTGTATGTGTGTTAAAACCGGCATGATTGCATGACCATGCCTCCACGCATACGCCTACCACTGACCCACCTAACCCATTCCAGCGCCCATACGCGTATCGCCTGCTCTTCGGGTAATCAAAATATGATTGTTTGCAACTCTTTTGGGGGCCCTTGGGCAACTTGCAACCGCATTAAATAAGCAATTTTCTTAAATTGCAGTGCAACACGCTAAAAACTAATTACAACTAAAGTTTCTGCCACAAATCGTGGGTCAAATGTTTTGGGTTACATTCAGCCAAGAACGACAAATTGAACAAAATACGCTTACTAAGTGTGATTATAATTGAGATGGGCATCATCGGCACTGGCTAAGGTTAAGCAACAAATAATTGCTGAGTTTCCTTACCTTATTCAGTTAATGCAAATTTTTTTGATTTTATTTTAATATCACTTTTCAATGCAAATCAAATTATTTTCTCCAAGTCTATTAAACTTGAGAATAAAGCTATCAAAAATATTTCGATTCTTTTTTTGTTATATTTATATCAATAATGAATTTTTTAATTTATACAGACTTGCCTTATAAATGTCTCTATTTGCATTTAAATAAATGCCCCATTTATGCGCCGCATTGCAGACAGTGATTATAAAAATATTCTATTTATAATTAATATTGTCAAAATATTCTATTTATAATTGAAATTAGTGGAAACTATGTTTTGGTGACACAAAAAATGGTGGCAAAATTCGCAGCATGAATATTATTTTGTAATGTTGCAGCTTAAATGATTTGTGGCGTTCGTTGCCACCAATTAATATTGAAATATTATTTATAATCTTTTGTTAACCTTTAAAAGACATCTGTTAAATTTGTGGCGCAACAAATTGGCTGTGACACAATGTTGTGATATTTTGACAGTGCTTTCATAAAACTCGAGCATTAGTTGGCAAATTGTACACATGTATTTGAGAGACTTTGCCAGAAGCACGAATCAAAGTAATCTGATTATGCGCTTTCGTAGCTGCTTTGTGCTTCTGTCAAATGTGCTGGCTGCATGAAAAACTTGAAAAGGGCTGGCAACGAGTTGTTGCATATTTGAATGCGAACTTTCACACATCACAAAACTCAAATGGCCACCGCAATTCATAAACGTTAAATGAGGGCTGGTCGGCACAAAGTATGCTAATAAATTTCTAATTGAATAAGCCATAAGCACAAAACACACACACACACACACACAGACCCACAGAGTGAGTGAGAGAGAAGAATGCCCACACACATAACTTATAATGTCATTCGAATGGCTTAAAAGCGTTATCATCTCTTTATGTTTTTCCTTATTGCTAAGCGGTAGTCGAAGCGCGAACCATGCCACAAGCAGCGTGTATAGGGATTGAAGCAAAAGAAAAATATTGTATGCATAACGAATATGGCCAACAAGCAAAATGGCAGACAGTTGGAAGGGTTTGGCACTGGACAGCTGGCAGGCAGGCAGAGGCAGGCAGGCAGGCAGAGGCAGGCAGAGTTACAGGCAGCCAAGGCAGAGGACTGGCAACAGGACACGAGGACATGAGGACGAATAACCAAGCAACGAACAAGCCACGGCGCCGCATTTGCATTTGCATTTTACAAACAATTGAAAAAGTAGTTAAAGTTTTTCATGCTGGCGCTGCTTTCACTTTATCACACACACACACACATACACAAACTGGCGCATAAAAGTATGCTACAAGTTTGTTTTATTTGTGGCAATCCTGCATATGCAATGATTCACAGTGGAGCTTTTTGGCTGGCACTTTTGTTTGGCTGTTTGGCATATTACCGTCACAGTCAATGCCATAGAGGTAGCTTCACAACCACCACTGCTTGTCAAAGTTTTTTGCTGGGGCACACACACACACACAGAGAGAGAGAAAGAGAGAGAGAGAGAGAGAGAGCGCTAGAGCGAAAGAGACAATGCTGTACATCATTTTGGGCTGACGTTACGTTTTTTTTAGGAGTACACTTTGCGCACTTTCGCTGTTTTTCGACGTCTGTGGCTGCTTAACTTTTTATGGACATGAAGTTCATGTGCTCACCTGTGCACGTGTCCAGCTGTCAACTATGAGTTGACATATTTGCTTGCCACTCTGCGCCAACAGTTGCAGCTGTCTCATATGCTTTTGCTCATTAAACGGATTTCACAATGAGACAAATTTTAGCTACGCCCGATTACACTAGACAGAGGTTTCTATTGTATTATGTTGGGACTGGGAGGGATCTCTGTAATAATACATTAATTCTCTCTTGACGACTAAAATTGTGTATTCTTAGCTACATGTACTATGTGGAAAGTCTTTTGTCTATTAAATTAAAATTTTATGGCCTTAATAAAATAGGAAATGTCAACCGGAAGTTAAAAAAATGCTTATTTATTTTTATATTTTGTCACTTTTCTTGTAAAGGTCTTCTTTTTAACAGTCTTATAAATTGAATCTTTTGCTTATCTAGTCTATGCATATTATCTTTTGGCTGCTGAATCTCGGGTCTTCTATAAACGGAACAAAAATTCCACAAAATGTTGTAGTCAAGCAGTTGCTGCAAGTAATTTGGATTCAGATTGCCAGAGATCTGTGCGATTACCTAAACGGAAAGCTCCCTAGTCACTGTTTGGAGATATAGCAAGGCGAATGGCATTCACTGCTCCGGGCTGATAGTCTATGCAAATTGTTCATTATTCTGACAATCAATAACTGCTTTACATTTGTGCTGAAGCTGCGCAAAGTACTCGTAAGAGCTGGCAAGAATAAAATAAACTGGCAGCTGCTGGGTCATCCCAGAGAGCGACGCAGAAGAATGTAGAGTTTTGGAACGGATGCAACAACAAACAACGCAACGCGGGCAGCAACAATGACAACAAAATATGCTGCACTCGGGGCATGCACTTAAATGAAATGCCAACAAACCAAACAGTTAAATCGGTTTGCTGGATAGGGAGACCCTCTGGATCACAGCCCGGGGGGAGGGGGTTGGAACTGGATGAGCAGCTTCATTGCAGCGTATAATTGAGCGGGCGCAAAATATGCGACAAGCGACAACTGCTGGGGCGTCTGGACGAGTGGGCGTGGCACTGATATACTGCAGCCCGACAAGCAGCCAGGCAGCCAGTCAGCCAGGCAGCCAGTCAAGCTGGGAACTTCAGTTGCGCATTGTTCGCTTCTAACAAAGATTTGCGGAAGTATGAAATATTCGTATTACTTTGTAGCTCCAAATACAGCGGAAGTCAGTCAACAAATGCAACTCAGACAGCCACTTGATTGCGCCATGTCTGTGGGCGTTTGCCTACAAGGCTAGAGTGGGCGTGGCACCCCAGAACGTGATGCGTTCGCTCACAATGACTTGTTCAATTTGTTCTTGGTATTTCAAGAGCGCGAGGGCGCCAAAAAGTATGCAATATCTACAATATAAGTAGGCAACAGGTGCCTGTGCGGCAGGAGTATCTTGCGATTTCTATATTTATCTGATTGGGGATAAGTAAATATATTCAATATGTCGACAATAGAATTAGTTGTTGAAGTTTTTATTCAATTACTCACCGAAAATCAATTTTCATTTAGAGAACTTGTAAATTCTTCAGTTTCTAATCTTACAACTAAGTAATAAATTGACTAAATTAGTATTTTCAACTAAGTTAGAAATCGATAAAGAAAATTAAAGTTATATATTTTGTTTAATTCTTATGTGTCACAAAATTTGCGTTTGATTCTATTAGCAAGACACTTTCACATAATAGATAGCTGAAAACCACACAACGACGAAAATTCAATCATAAAATTTATGGATAACAATTAGCAGTTTAGATTGCACTTAAGCAGAGTTAATTTTTGATTTATTTAGTGAATGTCTGCTGTGTATAAAATGCCATAATTTCTGCCACATATTTGTCATCCATTAGGCGTGTGGAATGGGCAGCATTTGCTATCACTTCGATGAAATGCATATTTCCCATTTAATAGTTAATTAGTGCCGTTTGCTCAATTGTTAATTGTTCCTGTCATCTGGGCAAATTCACTTGGCTCTCTGGCCATAATTGTTTATTGAAGCCAAATGACCGCGCAAAGGAAACGCCGCCAGTTTCTGGGAGCCGAGGCCCCAAATAGAACAGGATCTAGGCAGAGGCTGGCAATGCAGATGTATATCGAAGGAATGCATGTTGGCTGCTGTGCAATGAGTGTGCGTATGTGTTTGTGTGTGTGTTTGTGCATGCACATAAATTGTCGCATAGCAAACGCTTTAAGGCATTCGAGCATGGCGGGTGCTGCGGTTTGAAGCCTCAATTGCATTGCAATCTAATTTTGTGTCTGGCGTTTTGTTGATTGATGGTTAACCAGAAAATCAATATCGCAATGCTAATGAGAATGAAAACGAGAACAAGAAGGAGAACTAGAACGAGAACTAAGCCTTGACTTGCCGACATGGCTGGAGGAGAGATATTTGCAGACATTGGTAATGAACTGTCAGTTGGCACTTTAAATATGTCAACGTCTGCTCTGTTTGTAGTGAGGCACAAAATGCGTTTCATTGAATGAGCCTGAGCCTTTTTAGTCAATTATTAAATTGCTTATGTGGCGTCATTGGCGCGTGTCGCGGTCATCGCTGCCGCCCCGTTGCATGATTGAGCGTTCATTTGTGCATTTCCCGTATCTGCCACCACAGCAAACCGCGGCTTTCACTGTTTGTCATGCATGAGGCGGCTATTCATTAATGCACTCATTCATTTAACCATGTGTCTGTTGTGTCAATTGTCTGCCATGCAACTAATTTAATTAGATTTTAATTTATAATTGTATTTTTGTGCATATGTCCATCACCTTAAGCGTATTATAAGTATCATTAGCATCTGTAAAGGTTGCTAAATTTTCAAGTTTCATTTTCGATAAATGTTTGTAAACTGAAAACTATGATATCCGACTGTATTTATGTGGTAATTCTGGTAATTCGAAATAATATTTCATTTAATTTGAAAAATAAATTTATATTTTTCGCTTATTAGTATATAAAAGGTAAAATAATATTTTTGTTTTAAGATAATAAATTTTATTACATAGCAACGTTTGTAGTATCCATAATCTAGACTAAATCTTCTACTCATATCTATATTTACTCTATATCCATAAATGCGCCGCATAACTTATATATTTTTTGAATGTGTACTTGACTGGCATTCGAAGGGTATCACATAGTCTAGCAACTGTGTGTTGCACTGCATAGTTTTCGTCATTTCGAGCGGCTAATTACAAAATGTTTTTTCAAAGGTCGCACGCCCGCTCTGTGGCTGTCTATAAATAATAAATTGCGTTTGTATTATGTTGCATAACTTTAGGCGCTTCATTTGACATTGTAATTAGATGATTGTTTTTGTGAAAATTAAATTGCATCGCGAATGTTTAATGACCTTTGCAAATGCATAAATGAATAGCCAACATTAGCAATGGAAAAAAATATTTAAATGTGAAGTAAATAAAGCGTTTAATATTGAATAGCATTTGCTGGTCGCATTTAAAGCGTGTTAATGCAATTGGAAAGTCACCTGAAAGTCTCCTTATAATTACCAAATGTTTGCAGCAACCAGCAAAAAAGCAGCTTAATTTTAACTAAGGATTAAATGGTCAGATGTGTGGCCAGCTCATAGAAAATTTTTTTATATTTAATGTATAATTAAGCGGATTTATACCTTGATGGGTGCTGACAGTTGGCAACCACTTGTCAATTAATAAACTGAAAGTTACTGTTTGATTTACACATTAGCCACAACTACGCTGGAGAAACTTTGAGCCGGAGAATGCATTTTAATTAATTTGACATTTTGCAATTAGCTGTGCAATATAATTAACTGCCACAAACAAGATATAAATGCAAATTTACAAAAGCAGAAAAATATTTAAGTAACACAAATGTACAAAAAATAATATAAGCATATAAGGAAGGATTTCGCGGGTACGTCGCCCATTGCATATCCTATTATTATTAAACATTAATATTTAAAGTTTACCAAATTCATATAATTTAATTTGAAAACTCTAGTTCTCTAGGTCTCTAGACCAAAAAGCAGATTAACTCAATATTATTAGTCTATAGTGCAAATTTAAGAAAAAGGATATTTCTGTATATTTAAAAATATTTTCTATTATTATGAAATATATTCGTGAAACATTAAAATGAAGCAATTTTAATTTGAATTTTATTTACTTCTAAAAACGTATACATTTGTATAGTGAATTTGGGGTGATTTTTATATTACGGTGATTTAATAAAATTCAATTCGATTTTTTTTAAAATTATTCTGTAGGTTGACGGAATATGCCGATAAAATTATAATAGTCCCTGCAAGGGTATTAAAAAGCCAAACAAACATCTTTTTCATAGTAGAGAGAACTTGAAAATGCGACAAGTGCAATGAAATTAATTGTGAATATTTTTTGCTGTTTGTTTTTTCACGTGCGACAAATACAAAAATTAATTGCATTAATATAAACCGTTAGTGGCGCAGCATTAACGAGTTTGCAGAAGCAATACACAAATGTTTGGTTTGTGTGGCACCGTAAGCGTATTATGTCAAAATGTATGAAAAAAGTGTGTGCAAATGATATAGACCAACAGAACAGAACCTGACAGATTTCGCGATTTACAGGATTAACTGATAAATCCATTTGACAGCCACAAACAAATAAACACACACACACACACACACACACACACACACACACTCACACGCATTGCTTTCATTTCACATTTCAATTTGCAAATATTTATTAAATGCACATAAAAATATGAAAACAACGACACGTTGAAGAGTGACAAAGGTTATCAATTAACTGTTGAGCTCAATCAAAAAAGCTGCACAAGAAATACCAGCTTTAATTCACATTCTGCATTATAATAGACATGTGAAAAATTACATAACATTTTTACACGTGCAACTAAATGAAAATCTTCTTTGGTCACAAGTTTTTTTCAATATTTAATTGGAAAACATATTAGAGCACTTTTAGACGGATTAATATTATTTTCGCGCTTACTCGCCTATTTTGAAAAGCTTGTAAAAATGTATTTAAGCACCCGGAAAATATTATTTACTTCCAAATTGGTTGAGTTCCACTATATGTTTTCTCCAATTGAAAATTTCACATGTATTCAGAATTTGCAGTTGGAAGCCCAGCTATTTCTAAGGCTGAGAAACTTTCTTACAATTTGGGTGATGCAACACTAAAAATCTATTGTTGACTAATTAACTGTATTTACCATTTGGCCAAAATGTGTAACTGTGTTGTTGCTGTTTGAGGATGCTTCAATGGGCACTATGAAGGACAATGTTCGTATTGCCTGCCTGCATTTGAAATGTGGCATCTCCAACGCCATCGACTCTTACAATTAACAAACAGAAGTAAAATACAAACGACTGTCAAAAGTGTGTCTGTGTGTGTGTGTATTTGTGTGTGTGCTATATATATTTCTTTGAGTCAAAGTCGTCGGCGACAACTCAATCTAATTTTACACTTTACTTTTGTAATTTTCTGCTTCAAAAAGCGTTGCCTGGCTGCAGGTTGTGACCTACCAGTCCCGGCCCCATCCGCACACTCGCACACCCACTTGCAAATTGGCAGCCACTTGTTGCATCTTTGACTGTTTGCACAATTGCCAATGAACATTTTCGACAACTGCACCATTTGCTTTATGCATGAGCAATCATTACACTTACGTATGTATGCGTGTGTGTGTGCGGCAATCAACGGACTGCGAGTGTGTGTGTGTGTGTGTGTGAGTGAGCTTGCCTCCTGCTTGTATCCAATCACAACAATTGCCAATTGGCTGCCAAATATCGCAATTGCAAGCCCCAAAATGGTGATAAATGAGTGCGTTTTAGTTTTGTCTTCTTCTTTCTGCTTGCAATTTATTTTACATGCATTTTTGAGGTGTCGCCTCCTCAAATGATTGCCACACTCTCTGCGGTGTCTGTCCACCTTTCCGTCTCTCCTCGTTTTGTATACAAAGAAAACAGTTTATTCTTGCGTATTTATTGCAATAATTTCATAATAATATACATTTTCATTGTTTTCTGCTGCTGATTTAGGATTAGAAATTATTTAACACAATAACTAATTTATTAATTTGTTTTTTTTTTTTGCTTTTAGTTATTTTTAATATGGTCGTTAGATCCGGCAGATTCTTATTTATGTACGTCTGCAACAGATAGACTAATCGCACATGTCTGGCAACATATCAACGAAGAAATTTTATGCTAATTTGCATATTTGCAGTTTTAAGTTTCTGCGGCTGTTAGACTGATATAAACTGTATGAAATGTATGCATAACTAATTATATCACAATAAAAATCCTTTCAAGAACTAATTTTAGCCGAGAATCTAACCAATGGCCAGTGGGATTATGTCTTAGATATATAATAATGCACCTCCAGAGGGCTTCAGCACTGCTTTGGTCACAGTTTGTGGCACTGCTTTATTTACAGCTTGGAGCACTGCTTTATGTGTACAGCTTGCTGAACTGCTTTACGCAGCACTTGTAAATTTAAAATTTAATCTAAAGCATTTATTTACATCTTTTAAAGAGTAATTTTAAATTAGTCATGAGTCATGAGTCATAACATATGAAAATGAAACAAATAAGTTCATGTTGTCGCCAGCAACCTAAACTAAAGAAATGATTAATTTCCCCCTTGTCTGCTCGAAATTTCTCATTAAATTTTAATATAATTTGTGTTTTCATTAAATTTGTTTAAGTATATATTGAAAGCATATACATATGCAAATAATTTTCAAATTATTTAAAATATTATTTATAGTTACTAAATCTTAAAGCTCAATTCAAAAGTCAATGAGAATACATTTTAATTAAGTTACATTTCAATTGCCAACTTTTATTAACATCCCTAATTGTAAGCTTCCCCAAATCAAAATTAAAAGAAACCCACTTCAAATTCAACCTCATATTTTTGTTTTTACTCTCCACTGCTGCTTTTATTGTTTTTGTTTTTGTTTTTATTTACCTAAGTTAAGCAAATCCGAAAACTTTCTCAATTACGCTAAAAACTCGAGAGTCTGCACATCAAGTGTCTACTTGTCTACTAATCAATTATTAATGCAACTGAGCGAACTACAACTAAGACAACAATTAAAAAAACCGTTCAAGAGACTGCAATTAAGCAGCTAGGAGGACATACAGTTCAGTATGTTGAAAGCGAAAGTTGGTGGGGTAAAAGGACGCGTGCTTTCACTTGGACAGCGACAACGCTCTCCCAACCCCAGTCGACTCCGCGACAGGTGAGCAAATAACAACAAAAGTACGTCGACTTCATTTATGATATTTTTCTTGACTGTTGTGGCAACAATCCGCGTCGCACACTCGGCCTGGCATGCTGTCAAGGTCTGCATCGCCGCTTGGCTCACAGCGCAGCTTTTGCCTGGCACAACTTTTATAGTGTGGCAGCAGCCGCACGAAGCAGCATCGTCACCACTAACACCACAAGCACCACCAGCATCACGCAGCAAAAACAACCACAACTAACCTTTGCTAATACAAAATTATTACAAGGGCCTTCAGCCCATCGGGTGGCAGAAATCCCCAGGCCCACTCCCAATGCCAGGCAGGAAATGCTTGCATGTTGCATAGTCAACTTTTTGGGGCTGCCCACCATGGAACAGAATATCATATTGTGATTGTGATATTGTGACTTTTATATATATTAAAGTATTCTAATAAGCCGAGGTCTAGACCAAAATATCTTTAATCCTTAAAAGTCAATTGATTCAAACGACTTTAATTTTAATTTTCTTTGAAAAATATATAGTTTTCGAGTCTTTTTAATTTTTAATATTTTTTTTTTTTAGTTATCATAAGCATATACTTATTACACTATAACTAAATGGTAATGGCAATGGTTGAATCTAATTTTTTTCAATATTTCTTACTTATACTATTTGACCATTGTATTAAAGCTTTGCCTGAAAGTTGTATAGTCTCAGCTTTAGCAGAAAGCTGTGAGCGGCAGTTTTGTGAGCTTTTCATTGAGCGTCCTTTTGTCCTGTGAGTGTGTGTGCCCAAGAACAGCGACGGCGTCCTTTTGGCTACCGCGATGTATACATATATCAAGAGAGAGAGAGCAAGAGAGAAAGTGTGAAAGTAGGTTTGACCCTCTATCTCGGAGAGCAAAGACGCCGCGGTGTCTGTTGGTTTAAGGTCTCTGGTTTCTTTAGATGCCTTTTCCAAGACAATGGAGCATCCGATGCCAAAGCCTGCAACAACTTGGTTAATAAATAAATAACTTTTATAATTCTGTAGGAATAGTTCTAATTTCCATCTGATATACTAATTAATATTTGTTTTAGGTGTCACCTTTTTGCCAGCGTTAATTAAATTTATTTTCTCATCGGCATTTCATATTAGCCAGCATCACAATAATTTATTACAAGTAACAAAGTACACATTTATATTGTTGTGCATGAAAAGCATTTCCTGCTCATTTAACCCTTTGTTTTGCACCGTACCTATATATTTATATATATTAAGCCATCATCTGTCTATCCTTCCATCCATCATTTATAAGCTCACCTGCCTAAGCGTCAATTCGTTCGATTACGAACCCTATCTCTCTCTCCTTCTCTCTCTTTGTGCTCTTTTCCCTTTCTTTCCTCAACATTTTGTCCTTATTAACACTCTTACTCTCTCTCTCCCTCTCACACTCTTCCTTTGGGGGCTCCGCCACACAACAAATTGTAGTAACTTCAAACCGGCTTTTTGCAAGGCAACAACAACAATAAAAATACACAACAAACATAAGCGACGCCTAACACACACGCATACACCCACACACTCTCACACATTTATCAGGTGATGGTGACTCACAAATTTGATAGAGAGCGCGAAAGTTTCTTGAAGCTTTGAGAGCAGCAGCGTGAGAGTCGCTCTCTCTCTCTCTCTTGCTCGTTCGCTCTCTCTGCCTGGCTCAGCTGCTGTGTATTTGTTGTCATCGTCGTTTGCTGTTCACGTGGTTTGCTTTCCATTCGTTTTTTGCTGCTATTGCTTTAGGCCATGTGCAGTCCTAGCACACACACACACACACACACACTGGCTGTTATTAGCGTTTGGCTTTTTTGCAATTTAGGCTTTGAGCGCTTGACAGCAGCAGCAAACGCTCAGTTGGGCGACAGACTCTGCAAACGCTACACACGACGAGCTGAAGCGCACCGAATAGCATTCAGCTGCAACTGAAATGATGATATTGGAAATAAATTTGTGTGAAAATTAAATACAGTCTTTGCAACTGTCAGCGTCAGTTTGGCTACGATTTGGCTGATTCGCATGAAAAGAAGAACACCCTGTGTGCGCAGTGTGTGTGTGTTTCAGAAGAAAAGTGTGTGACAAAAATTTACTTAAACTCAAATAATTTTCCATTTTGCATAGTAATACAAGCTATGTGCAAATGCAACAAAAACAGCAATAGCAACAACAACAACAACACCAATAAGAAATGCAAAGAAAAGTGTTTTTGTTTATGTTCAGATTAAGTTAAAGGATCTTCTTTGACAGCAGCAGAAAACAACAACTACACAAATGTAGCGTCAAAGGTGAGTGGCTTAAGTCAACAATTTTGATTAAGGTATGTCCTTTACAACAACAATAGTAAATTTCCTCTGCATCAGCAGCAGCCAATCATTGAACGGCGGTACAGCCACAGCTTTGGCATTGGGCACCATGTTGTTGCTGCATCTATTGTCGCTAAATGTCAGGGGCATGTGCACCCAACAATGTGAGCCGACTCAGCATGTGATTTCCCCGCATCCGCTTTTGAGCTAACATTCCCGCTCCCATCGATAGATGCAGTCCAAGTCCAATTCTCAGACACAATTGCTGCAATAGCGTGTGGCACGAGAATCCTTTACCGGCTGCTGACCACCAAATTAAGCAGACATTAAATATAATTGTCTCGCAGGATAATTAGGGGTTTTTTTGTTTTGTTTAGTATTTGATAACAGGCACGCATGAAGCAAGCAACCCTCGAGCCACTGAGCAGGATATGCAGGCACCTGCATCGCACGCTCACTCGTCCTGCGGTCCTAGCTGCTTTAATGTGTTGTGCTGATGATTTCGAATAATTGGGAGAGGCAGCCAGATTCCGGCTAAGAAATGCCAAGCGACAAAAACTTTTAATGAGATTTTTGCCTAAAGTTTCGCTTTCGTTTTCATTTTCATTTTCGTTTTGTTATTTCGATTTTTATTCGGTGTTTGGGGCAAAACAATCGAACGCATTGCCTTTAAAACTTTACAACGAATCGGTAGCTGGCGAAAATGTAAAATAAGATTAGCCCTGCGGGACATGAGAAGTGGGATGAGGGAGTTGAGGGGTTTGTGGCAACTCAGCCAGTCGCTAATGGGGCAACAAAGATAAGCGTATACAATTTTACCTAGTGCTAGTTTCATTCTTTTTTCCGACTGTCTTTTGCCTACTTGTTTTCTTTTCATTCTTCATGACGATTTTCCTCCTTTACGCTGCTATCTGCGTGCTTATCGAAAGTTTTGCACTTTTCTGCAGGAAAGTGCTGACCAAGCGCCAGGAAATTATCCACTCACCCTGCCACCCACATCTCACGTGCATTGAAATTAAAAATTAATGTTCACTTATTAGAGAGTTCCGGCAATGGGCAGCCTCGAGCTCTGGTAGTTAAATTAAATTTCCACGCTTCCTTTGAGATTACTATATATGCCTTAATGGTCAGCCGGGGCAAGATTCGTGCCAGTGGCAAGCAGCAGATTCAATAATAAACTAAATATGTAATTTCATAAAGCTCATCGGAATCTGGAAGCTGTTCGTTTTCAGTTGAATAAAAGTGTGGCAGCTCTGTTGATACTTATATGCCCTGATATAAAATCGAAATTTAGCATTAATAAATTCAAATATAAATACATATTTATTTATATTATATGTATTTTTATATTTGTGGCAAAGCTTTGCTTTGAAACCAAAGAAATTGATTTCTTTACCTTTAATTCTATGCAAATAAATTCCCTGAAAACGTAAATAAAATCTACTCAACTGGAAAAAGTTAACAAACGCTTGAATATTATTATGAATTTGACTGGCAGCTCTTAAGCTTAATTATTAAGCTTAAGGGTTATCGAAAAATTTAGTTCCTCACTTGTTTCTTTTAAATTGTTTAAGTGGAGATCTTAAGTTATTTATTTAAATTGCAAAAGTTTGACGGTTTAAGGAATTTGGCACAGTAATCAACTTCGTAACCGCTTCGCAAAGTTCTAAATGGAAGCGGAATTTAGTAGAGATTAAAATGTTAAATTTTGTTTTTAGTTTTCTTTTGATTGAATTTCTTTAACAGTTATTTGAAATATCTTTGAGATACTTCCAAAATAGACCCGTTTGCAGCAATTTAAGAATTCCTTTAAATTTAATTTGGAAAGGATTCTTTTGTATAATTCATGCAGTATATTTTCACTGTGTGGCAGCTGTTGTTGCCTTTCATGCCACACTTGCCACGCCTAATGCATTTTAATGGCTGGCAGATGACGACAGCTAAAAACTAAAAATATGTTTGTGTATGCAATGGCTAAAATCTCATCCAGCAAGCATTTACTCAAAATCATGCTCACACCAACACACGAGCCGCACGGAGACTCGCAGCTGAGAATAGAAACCAAAGCAAATTGGTGGAATGTGGGATTGCAAAGTCATGAAATTAAAATTGCATTTTATTTCGAGACCGGTGCTTGCTGGTGGTGCGGTTGGTGTGGGTGGTGCTTCTGATGCTGCGAAAAATAGTGGCCTGTTTCTTTTTGTGTTGCATACTTTAGTGCTGACATTATTTTTGACTGTGTGCATCAGCAGCTACAGTCCGTCCACATCCCTGTCCATGTCCTTGAATCTGCCAGCACACTCTGCGCCTGCGTTCACCTTTCACTTTTTGCACAGTGGGGCACCAACTGCGTCCACACAAATTTATTGCAGCTCTCATAGCGCCAAGTGCAGTTTAATGCTGCAGCTTTACCTAGGCCCAGACCCACGTAGCAGATGGCCACTGACCGCTCAATTAACACAGCGCTGACCTTCTGTGGCAACACACAACACACCACAGATAGCATAAAACATACAACAGACGACACACGCGACACACGCATCAATTACGCGGCACTTTCTTTGAGAGAGTCTCGTCGGAGAGACTAAGCTATTGGCTCCCACGCTGAGCAGCATCGTGTTTATTTTTATTACACTTGATTCTATATATATTTGAACGTGTGGTCTGCTCTGGCGACGTAAGCACGTAAGCACGGTCAATTTAATTGATCCAGCGCCACTCGAGCCAAGCGGCAAATGGCAATAATATCAGCAGCAGCAGCAGCATCAACGTATATCAAGCGATCGATCAGCGGTTTGTGGCACTCACATGTGGCGTGCACCTTCAGTCTCACGGCTCGCGATCTCCGGTTCAATCATTGCTGCAATGCCAACGGCGACGTCATGCAATCGATTGCAAATGTCTTTCTTTTTAACATGAATTTCTATTACGCTCTGCATAATTGGCCCGATTTTAACTTATGACTGGGCGGCCAGTGATTCAATTGACTTAATTGAATTTAACCTGCCACCAATGATGATAGCCCTTGCCGTGTAAATTGAATTATGTCGCTCTGTTGATATTGATAAATGGCAATATTGCATATGAATGATGTGAAAACACATTGGGAGGCCCCAAAAGTAAGTGCGTGAATGCTGCATAGCAACCACACTTCAAATTGAGATCAATAAGTGCCCATTAATACTCAATTCAATGGACAATTCCAAATTTAGATTTATGTCTGGTACATGTCTCTGGAAATGTGCGGAAATGAGTACCATCGAGCTGAGTCAACTTCACGTTCACTTTAAGTGAGAGTTTCTTTCATCTCAAAGATTATAAATGACTCAACATGCCATCCATGTATCCACCAGCCTTGTCATATAGTAATAATTTACTTATCGTAAACAAAGCATAAAGTTTAAGTTATATCAATTCTCTAAGTTCTGACAGGCACTTATTCATTCGCGCTGCTCGTATCTGCATCTAACTTGCTCAAATTTAAAAACTTTTGGTAGTGCCACACACAATTTCAAATTCAAATTAAAGCACATCTTAAGAGAAATAAATAAATATCTAATTTCTATATAATTTGCTATCTTTTATTATTATTATTTACTTAACTCTTATAAAACTGATTCAGCATTACTAACTACTGGCCCAAGTAATAAAGTTACGCTTAGAGCACTGTGAAAAATAATGGTAAATATTGAATAGATGCACAAACTAGAAACACGAACTCAATATCTTCTATTGAAAGGTTCTAACATAGACTGCATACAAAATGCTTTGGTAGGCTTATGAAAAACTCTTAAATTATATCCACTTATGCTTATCCCAGGTACACATTTGCTGCTGCAAGTATCTCTCTTACTTTGCTACATCTCCTCTCGAGAAGAGTCCTCTTCCACTATTTTATTATTGCAAGACTATGCAAATATAAAAATCTTTAATAATTAGTCACCTTTTCAAATTTTTAAAATAGGTTAATAACTTTAGTGTTTATACTTTTCCAGTTGCTTACCTAAGATAAAGACTTAACTCCCATGCAACTAAATATGAATTTATTCTAGCCTTGCACTTTCCCCAACAAATTAACGATAGATAATAAATACGTCACAATCTTCTACTAATTGTACCATATTTGTATGGTAGTATAAATAAAGTATCATTAGCCAATATCAATATCAGTCTATCTTCACAACTTCCACTAATTATTGGTATAGCCAAGGTCATAAAACGGTAAATAGGCAAATTTTGGGTTGTATTTTTAAGCAGCAAATATTATGAAACCAATTATACGCCTCATTGCTTAGCTACCTCTCCAGTCCGTCCACAGTCTGTGGACTGTCAGAGCACATTATGGAAACAGTTGTGGTCTTGTTGTTGTTGTTGTTTACACGTGTATTAATGAACTTGATTCATCGATTCGCGTGAAAAGACAACGCAGATCCACTCACCTGTGAGGTCGACCGATAAACAACAGCAATAATTGCAAGCATGGGTGAAATTATAAAATATTTACATAATTTGCTGAAAATAATAACAATAATTTTAATAAAATAAATACCCAGACCGTGTCTCTCTTAAAAAAATATGATAAATATTTTCAGAATTTTACGCAGGCGTTTTGTGAAAACTAATTAACATGAAAATTGCGCATGACTTCATTAAAACAGCATCAGCCATCAGCATCTGGTTTGCCATTTTGCTTGGTTCAATGAATTACGCAAATGACCAACTACACGGAATAAAAAAAGGACTCTTTTTAAGAGTCTCACACATTTTCAAGCCGTTGACGTTTTAAAGGTGTAGCCGAAACAAATTGGCACTCACAACTGTGACAGGTTTTACATAGCAGATGATATTGTTCATTTGCGAATTAAGCTGGGCATGTCATAAATATTTCAATTAATGTTTCGACTGGGCCCAGAGTCAAGAGTCAGTAGCGAGTTGCTAAGAGCCCAGAATCAGCCTGAACCCTGGCAAATTGTTGTATTTATGTGCACTTATCCTTCAGGCGCTCTCTTTTCGTTGCTCATTTGCTTTCCGCATTTAATGGCAGGCCCTTTTGTTGTCGTCATTGTTCCCATACCTTGTACCCAAAAATTAGGTAAATGGGGCATCATGGAGCTAAAAACATGTGTGTAACAGCACTTGTCAAGGATGCATGTACATATATATATATATAAAATACCTTTTTATATACATATATTAAAACAGATGAATTATTTTATATTTTCTCTATTTTGTTGAAGTATTTAACAGGGCATCTTGATAGAATTATCTATTAATTGGACAGGCTTATAAAGATATAGTAATCTTGTGCAAAAAAATATTTGAAAAGGGATTTTGTTGCAAAATGTATTCAAAATTATTTTTATTTATATATTTATACTTAGAAGAGATACATATTTTATGGATGTTTCTCAAACGAAGTCCAGGGTATCTCTTAGTCGCATAGTTGTTGCGTTTATTGTAGTGCTTTGCACACGTTTTATACAAAATAAATATTGCATACTTTATGGCACGGCAAAGGCAACAACAAAGTTGACTTTTCGTCATCGCCGTTTGTCTTTGTGCGTGCCCCAAGTATTGTCGCCATTTTATGACCCAACAACAGCAACAACAACAACAACAACAGGAGCATAAGCGGCAAAAGGCAACAACAATGTAGATTATGTATCGCGCTGTGCAAATTTGCCAGCCTCTCAGTTCGGAGTGTATATTTGTGCGTTTCGGTGCTATATTTGTATACTTGCCACGATATTTAACATGTGGCATTGATTTTATGGCCACTGGCAGTTGGCAGCCAGAAGAGGTTGGACTCTCAAGTGTTCTCCCAAATTAATTGCCGGACAGGTGTCAAAAGGCTGCAGCATTAGCGCTGTGTAAATAAAATATATATATACTCGTATGTATATAATTCATCTAAATTGCAGGTTGCTTAATAAGTAAAGAGCTCAATTTGCTGTTCCGGTAAGCCAAAACTTAATTAACATAGTTATAGTTTTCTGAAGGCTTAAGCTTACACCGTTTAATCACTTAAAATATATTAAATATTATGAATAAACAATTTAAATTTCATTACTGCATAGATATTTGTAATATGCGTAAGGTAGTAATTTATAGAATTATTCAAGCTACTTAAAGTCATTTAGAATTCCATTAGCAATATTTGGATAATAGCACCTCTTCAAACACCTCAAGCTCTGTTTCAAATGCGATGCTGTATAATTTAATAGACAATTTTAACTAAGTCGCCCAAGCATGTCGAATGTGACATTATTCTCATATTCGGCTCATTAAATGGTGCATTCATGCGGCCAAATAACTATGGCCTATAATCTATGATATTGACCAAAATAAAAACAAATAAATAACCGCATAATACTCTCAAGAGTGGCCAATCAATCATGGTGCTCAGTTTGTTTTATTCAAAACACGAGTAATTAAAACCAAATTGTATCAAGTGAGCCTGTTCTCAGCTGCACAATCATTTGTGTGTGGCTATGTGAATGAGTTTGGTATTTGAACTAAAGTTGCCATGAGTGGCAGAAACGCAGATAAGGCAGCAAACCGAAAGAAAAATACAATGAAAAGCTATTAGGTTAAATGGGCAGCCAGAAGCCGATGAAGATGAAAATGCAAAAGAGGAAAAAGAAAAATGTTGGCTCGTTGGGGCAGGCAAATGCCTGCCAATAACTTTTAAAGCTGTCTACGGCACAAAATAAAATGAATCAAACTCTTGGCCTACCTCAAAGAGCCAGAAAAAAGTTAAGAAGAAGATGTTCAAGAGAAGATAAAAATATTTGCATGGAACAATTTAGATAGATAGACGATTTAATACCCTGTGATGACCTGAAAACATAAATCAAATAAAAAAAAAAAATTCAAAAATTGTCTTTAAACTTTTTTTTTTTTATATTCATATCAAAAATTGGCTTTTTATATTTTTGTAATTTTCTTTGATGGCTTTGTATTTATTCAGCTTAAAATCTGAAGCATTATTATCCATGTGCGTATGTGCATTTTGAGATCTGAAGCTGAACGCATTTCGTCTAATTTGAATAATGACATGCATTTTGTACTCGACTTTAATGGCAACACTCTGCTCATCGTCAGCATCATTAAGTGTACGCCGTGTGCGCTTCTAATTGCTATTTAGACATTTTCTGCCTGATTTGTCAATTTTAATGAGCGTTATTATGGCGGAGCAGATGCCAATAGACAAGAAGCCGCTGTCAGTCAGGACCTGTTCAGGCTACCCAAGCAGATGGCCAAAAGCCAAGGGCAAACTACGCAATTGCCTTGTGTTGGAGAAGGGTCTGCTGCGGACCAGCTAGCCCATCAAGCCACATATAAACACGCACACACACACACACACACACTCAGATAAACACACCAACCCACAAGTAAACACAGGCACACATACACGCACAGAAATCCGTATACATAGTCAACTATGCAGGAAGGCCTCTGCGTTTTGTCGAAATTGAATTCGTTCATGATTGATTGCGCATACGCCATGTCCGCCCGTGAGCTCTTCTACGCCTCCACATCCCCAGCCACTCCTCCGTTTGCCTGTGCGCCGCAATGTAGGCAACACTCTTTTGAAACACCAATGCCATCAGACTTTTGCTACCCACATTCAATTCCACACAATTCGGTTAAATTTTGTTTCAATTTCAATTTATCTGCGTTTTCTCACCGTAGCACAACACACAACATACAACACGAAACATTTTCGGATGCCATCCCATAATCACGGAGTGTGGAGCAAGCTAGCTGGAAAGAGGATGCCAAAAATGCTAGTGGTGTATTGAACTTTCATTGAATTATGCTTGGGCTGAGTGGCGTTGTGGATTGAATTTTGCTTAATTCTGTTTGCATTGTGTGCGTGTTGAACGCGCCGCGCAGATATCGACTTCTGACTAACTGTCCGACTGACAAACTGCCAAGCTGACTGACGACAAGCCTTAGAATTTGATGCTGGCTCTGTTTGCCAGCTGCCTGTTGCTGTTGTTAATTTTATTAATTCGATATGTATCTGCGTGGGGGCAACGAATTTTGACTGTTTGCTGATGGATTTGAAATGTTGAAAGGAATTATTTCAATAAGTATCAAATAAATTCAAGAATTCCAATTAGCTTGCAACAGAAATGTAACAAATAATTATTGGGAAATGTTACACAAAGAAATTCCAGTAAATCATTTGAGAAGAATCAAATGGTTTTAATAGTTTGCAATTTAAGCACTCTTGCCACCTTTAAAGACAATTTTAAAGCTTATCTCTCACGTATTACATATATAAATACAAGAAATTCAAGCAAATCATTTCATAACGCGCAAAATGCTAATAACAATTTTAAAATTCAGTAGTTTAATTTTCATTTCTCATACGAATAGTTGCACTTTATATTGGTTAGATTCCATCTCTTAAATACAATATTTTTGTGTATCCTTTATTACATTTTTTTCATTTCAAAATTTACATTTTTTTTAAGTGTTTCTTAATTTTTTTATATACTCCAATTTGTCTTGAGGCAGAGTTTGAATTTTAAATTTCTTTTCATTCGCTTCACTTTTAATTGTGTTTTAATTAATTTAAATTTTAAATACATACTTTTTCGAAACATTTTTTCTTGAATTTTTTAATATTTTTAGCTCTTAATAAATTAGTAAACATGTTTTTATCTGTGAATTTTTAATCGTTTCGTTGATAAACTGTATCAGCTGCTTAAACTAAATCGATCTCCTAAAATATATTAAGCTATCAATTAGAGAACGGCGTTTTAAGCTGCACATTTGAATATTTCTTTATATTTTATGCGACTGCAATATTTCACTTCTGCATTCGCTAAAGTTTGTTTATGCGGTATGTGCGCATTGACTGTGCCATTTGTTACTCTTGGCATTGGAAATGTCACAGAAGTTTTTTATACGCTCCAGCATATAAATTTTCACGCACAATTGTTGTAAAGTATTTAATTTAATAGTTTGTGCTTGTGACCGCTGCTACTACTATTTTTTATTTATTTATTTTTTTTTGGCTGGTAACGGATACAAATCTTTTTAAGTGTGCAAATTTCGGTCGACATTTCTGCATGTTTTTTTACGACGAGCATGTATAACAATTTGCAGCCAAATGCAATTTGCAAACAGCGTTGGCGTGACTGGGGGAATGTGGTTGTGTGACCATGCCACTCCCAGTGGCACACTAGAGGAACCAACTGGAAACCAGTGGCGTTGTCTGTCAATTTTTGTTAAATTGTTTTGCAAACATTCGGCAGCATGTTCAACAGTGCCGAAGCTCTAAAGAGGCAGATCAAGTATATATGGTGGTTGTAGCTCCATATCCTTGATACGAGGTATATTTATGAGCACATGTGTGTGTGTGGATACAGCTCCATAGCATTGGTGTGTAGTTTATACATGTGAGCTTGTTTATGTGTGAATGTGCGTAAGCAAATGGTGTTTGCGCTCTCTGACAACTGAAATGCGTGTGGGTGGATGTCTATCCATAGACATATATGTATATACCTATACTGAGCACGGGTGTATATGTGTTTCTTCGAATCGTTCCCAACCGAATCCATTACCAAGAGCCCGGAGTCCTTGTCAGCAGCGCCAGCTGCATTTAAATTGCATTTTAAATTGACTTGAAAAACGCAAAAATTGTTGAGCAATTCGCAGGCAACCGCAATTTGCCAGTGGCTGAGTTTGTGGGTGTCTAACTCTATGCAGCATCTACCGAAAATAGCCACTGAAATCCATTTACCAAATTTTATTACCATCATTTCCCAGAATAAAAAAATAGTTAAAAGACTATCTGTCTGCTACAAAATCAGAGTAGTTATATGATGACAAAGCGATAAATAAGTTGGCAAATTGATTGGAGCAGATGCGAATTAAATATATACAAACGGTAAGCAGAAAAACTTAATTGTTATTCGTATTCATTGGCAGTTTGAGTTTGTTCTGATCGATTGCCAACCAAACGCATGTTAAACCAAATAAGAGAAAAACAAATTCATCGAGATTGACGGCAAGTGTGCGCATCTGAAATGTGTGTTTGAGCCAACGAAACATTTCCCCCCCATGCCACCATTTTATGTCACACATGCAAACACACACCGGAACAGACAATCGTTAATGTTTGGTTTCTGTTGTTGCGGTGGGAAATGCTGTTTTGGCACTGTAAATAATGGTTAAAAAAAAATAAAAAAATCAATTGTCAGCTTATAAATATAAAATGAGTTGAGTGGGCGAGATGGAAGACAAAAGGGAGATGACAACATGAATTGCGCTTATTATTCGCTATTGCTTTTGGCTGCTTTGGCAGCAGCAGCTGCCGTTATTGTTGGCATTGTTTTTGGCACAGGTAAATAGAGCTAATTCCATTTCAGCTAAATGTAAAATTGACTTTTTTGATTTAAAAACAATTAACAGGGGGTTGCGCCTTTAGACCATTTACTTGATTACAGTTGCCCGTTTTGGGCATATTAGCAGAGCTGAGCATATTAAGTGGGAAATTGTTTTCAGTGTTGTGATTTTGCGATACTTTTCAGCAGCATACAACTGCCCCTGCTGCACGGTTGCACTGTTGCACAGTTGCTCTGCTGTTGCTGTTGCTGTCTGCTTATCGTGAGTGCTCTTTGGGGCCTATGGGGTCTAAGTGCAGCCTCTCGAGTAGTTCGGGCTTGAGTCCAAACAAGAGCCTCACTTCTGAGGCCACTGGGGAGTGTTGCCTTCGCTGTTGCTTTGTCTGTGGCCTTTGACATGTGCCGCTTGTTTGAATTTAATTTATTGTTTGCCTGAACAACTATTTGCTCTTTAGGCAGTCTCTCTGTCTCTGTCTTTACTTTGTTTCTTTGTCTCACTCCACCTCTCTCTCTCGCCACTGTTGCTGTGCTTATTTGGCGCAGTGCCTGTTCTGTCGGCGTTAGTGTCACAACAATGTCGCATTCGCTGTTTTTATTGCCAAATATTTTTTGCGCACTTATTTGCGCTAATTTAATTTCTTGAGTAATTTCATTTTTATGTAGTCAACTTACAGCGACAGCGAACCCATCCGGCTGTTATTTGCCTTGAGGCGAACTTTGTCAACAATTCCGCGCACAACATTGAAAATTGCTGCTGTTTGCAAAAAAGGACACAGGACCATGGCACAAACAGCGCATCATTATGAGCACGTACCCCCCTGTTCCAGTGCTGGATGCGGGGGCGTGTCAGTGTGTGTCACTTTAACGAATTTTTGCAACAGCAAAAATAAAAAGAAGCAGTCCTTCCCCCCTGCTGCCACCTCACAAGTATCTTGAGGCACTCGACGCTGTTGGGCTTAAGGTCAAGCGTCTTTGTCCTCTTCCATTGCCTACTTTTAGGCGCACTTTGCGCCGCCATTTCCAGCAAATAAATAAAATTCAAACCCACACACACACACACACATACATATAAACACACGTAGACACTCCCACAGAGAGACTCTATTTTGTGGCGCCTGCAGGCGACGGCTCAGCCACTTAACATAATTCACGCGACTGTTGTTAGATGGCGCCACTGCCGAAATGCACCCAAGCCAAGCTGCTTGTTTCCACAAATGTCAAAGTAGCATTTGCCCCAAATTGATGTTGATAATTTACCTTTCAATGCAGCCAAATGACAAAACTTTAAGCGTCCATAACAGTTATAGTTATAGTGATTGTAATAACATAGCAGTTAGTTTTTTTTATTGGTACTTCAAATTGTATCCATTTGTAGAATTATTCCAGCTTATCTTGGCCAGTGTTGAGCTAAGTACTTGGACCAAAGTTACTTAACTTTGGTGATTACTAGTGCATATATTTGTAATGAGTTTGTATGAAGGGCTTAAAGAGCTTGCTTCAGATAAATCTACTGCGCCATTTCCTACGATGTGCCTTGTGGAAATTACATTCCCATCTATCAGCGCTCAATCTATCTAGATAATATCCGCCGACAGGAAAATGTCGAAGTTATTTTTATGATGCATTAAATTAAAGATTTATGGGCAATAAGCAATAATTGTATGGCAAACATAATGTTTCGCAACATCAAATTGGAAAATACGATTTTTAAATACAATTTTAATCCTTGGATTTATTTATGCAAGATGCTTAGCAATTATCATAAAATGACTAAATTGGTTCTAATCTATGTCTATTGAAATTATAATTGTGCAACAGTTGATTTTACGCATTACTTTGTCACATATAAAAGTGCTGAAAGAAAAAACGAATTTTAAATATTTCCAAGTATATTTTAAATTTTGTAAATATAAGTTTTCTTATGTGTGCATTTATAAAATTGTAGTTGACAGTCATTTCATATAAATTTTGTTGACTCAACTGCTTTATCAAAATTTTGCAAGAACCATAACCCTTATTTTTCAGCTAGTTTGATTTCGCATAGGTGTAACTTGAACTATTCGTTAGTTGTGACTATGTACATAAGTATTTGAGCCCATGCGCTTTTTTGGCTAACCCGAAAAATGTTCGTTGCTCATATTCTGGACTCGCTTACGAGGCAAAGTTTAAATACAGTTCAAATGATTGGCCCAACTTTTCTGGGGCCAAAATAAAAGGCGAACTTGCACATACATATATAGATAAAGATAAAACAGAGAGAGAGAGAGAGAGAGAGTGAGAGTGAGGTAGGGTGTCCAGAGATAGTAAACCTACACGTTGAGCGTTTACAGCATAGAGAAATGTTTGCATTAACATGCAAAAGTGCAGCTACCCACACATGAGACACACACACACACACACACAATACATACAAGTGACGCACACACATGCACATACAGCGCTGCACATGCGATAAAAGTTTTGCCAGCGCACATTATTTTCACATGCGATGGTCGTGATGCATTTTGGCAAGCGCTCAAAAGTATGCAATGGAAAACACGTTTATATATATGCAAATGTTGTATGAGTGTGAGTGTGTGTGTGTGTGCGTTCCTTGCGTGAGAATGCCAAGATTTGCGTAAGATTTTGGCTAAGTTGCGTGCCGCTTAAATAGAACTTGCAACTTTATCTTGGCAGCCAAGTCGTCGCCAGCTAAGCCGCATTGCAGCAACTTAATTAAAAAGGTTCACACTGCCAGATACAAATTGACATAGAGAGCGAGAGATAGAGATAGAGAGACTTTGTTAAGTGCTGTGTAAAACTCGGAAGTAAGTCAAAAGTCAACGCGCATAAAAATCTCTCGACACGCGCGTGTCTAAAGCACAACGCACAATTCGCGACCCAAACGTTTAATTTGGCAGGTGCGCAAAGGGGCGAGGCGGGGCTTGCCGGAGTCTGGGGCAACTTGGCGTGGACCCGTATAAATTGTCATGCTTCAAGACGCTTTGGCACAAACTGGCAGGCGGCTACTGCCACTGTCACCAATACATACACACAACGTGGCAGCAAAAGTGTGTGGCATACTTTTCAGCGCCAAAACGGAAATGCTTTCGCAAAAAAGGCAACTAACAACATGGCGACCGACAGCTACAACAGCAACAACAACAACAGCAACAGCAACAACAGCAACGAAAAAAGAAATCACAATAATCTGCACAGTTTTGCTTTATTTTCTCTTTTTGTGTATTTCTAGGTCTGTCTGTCAAGCGACGAGTTGATTTTTGCTACAGTTTTCCTTTTGTATAGTATATAATTTTATTAGGACATGTGTTAAGCATTAAAGACGATTTCTTCGAGTCTCTGAGTCGATAAACATGTACGACTGGCTGCTTGTCTGTCTCAGCATTTGTTACTAGGCTCTTAATATTTGTACAGCTGCTTAGTTACAACATTTATTAAGTATAAGTTTATTTCTTGTTGACCTACAATATTGAACAGCTTGTGGGGCTACTCAGCTTCGATTGCTGCGTCAGCAATATAAATTTGTCTGTCGCTGGCTCCAGCTTGAGCGCCTTTTATTTTTTTGTACATCGATATATTTATATTTTGAATCACTTGCAGATTTTTCTTCAGGGAGAGGCTCACAGTGTCCGATCAGGCAGCCCTGGAGTTTGAAACAATATTTGTACAAAAGGCTCCACTTTTATTACGTTTAAACTTTGAGACAACAGACTTTATTATTGTTTTAAAATGTATGCATGCTAGATATATTGAATTTATTTTCTGAATGATTTAATGCAAATATTAACTTGTCATCAACTACTAAAATAATTCAACAATTCAAAGGAGGTTCAAATAACATTTTTCAATCAAATTGTCTGATAGAAAAAATAAATAAATAAATATTAAATAGTTAGACATTCAAAAGAGCCAACAGCGTATTCTCTGTTCGGGTAGGCGAAAGATACTTTTCACTGTCATTTCCTTTTGCTGTTTCTTTATAATTTTGCTTTTTATCGTAATTTCTGGGCATTTGTTATTTGTGGCTGGGGTTTTGGCGCAAAATGTGCCTTTTATTTTGCAAATTATGGTCAGACAAGAGCAGCAAGAATAGCTAGCCATGGCAATAATGTTTATGGCCAACCATTTTGGCCACTGGCCGCCATTTTATGCAATTTCTTTTGTCGCATTAAAGTCGCAGCCGCTGCAGAGTCTTCCAAGTAGCCAAGTAGTGATTTAGTGCTTATGGCAAGTTTATAAATTAAATTTAATGAAGCAGCAAGTCAAACTATTACCCAGTACTTTCCACTTTCGCTATTCATGGTGCGCTGCATTGATTATGCGCCAGTCATTTCCCCCACACCCACACACACACACACACACACACTTTACACACCCACACATGTCCCGGGTGTGCCAAATATGATTTAGGAGCGGAAACTTTTGTTCAATACTTGAAAACCTCCAAACTGAATTGCCCTCGCAGACTGAACGACTGCACGTTACGTTGCCACCCTTGTGTATGGATAAAGTCATTTGAAAACATATGACTGGCATTATGCAATAACAATAACAAGATAAGAGCATTGCCAACGGCATCGAAAGCCCAATTGGCAAATATAAATGTCGCACACGCATCAATTACGAGTGTCTCCCACAAAGGCCAACCAAAAAGTAATTATCGGCAACTTGTGCCAACGACGATCCAAAACAACCAAGCAACAAAATGTTTTAAAATTCAATAGACATATACACACATATACACACACACACCGACCCATACACGCACAGACAGGCAGCAAGAAAAGCACCAACAATGGAACGCCTGAGCTTATGCAACATAATCCTAGTTTATGACAGTTGGGGGCCCCTCCTTGCAGGTTTGTGTTTGTGCGTTTATGTGCCCATTTGGAAGCAGCAGCTGCTCAACCAACTGTACAAACACACCAACAACACACACACACACATAAATGCAAACACAAACAAATATACATATATACAGACGCATACTTCATAAAGAGACTGCCAACAGAAAGTGGATCGAATATGCCAGAATAAGGAAGTGTATTGAATTTGTGGCACTTCTCCTCTGGGATTCTTTGTCAAATTTAACATGTATTTAATCAATTTATGTATTACGTATGTGTTTTTATTAAATTAAAAATATTGCTAATATACTTGACAGTTAGAGTACTGGCTGCAGTGTGGAACGACTTAATGGCTTTGTTAAATACGTGTAGCAAAAATATACAATATGTATTTATATAAAGTGACACAATATATATACATATATATATATAGCTGTTGAAGTTTCTTTTAGCAAGTTGAATAGTTTCCCAAAAAAAAAGAGACTCAATTCATCCCCCTTGGATTGCTGCTGTCAACAGTTGATTACTGCTTTTGCTATGTTAAAATGTGAAGTTGTTCATGAATGAAAAGTCTGAAAGAGATTTGAGACTGGTTAAGTTATTTAGAACCTCATTCTGCCTCAGTGTGCAACACACACTGAAAAGCCGTACACATGTACACACATATGTACTACATAACAAGTGTCATCAGCACAAAAGACACGCCATGATATGGGATTGCTGTTGCTTGTCAGTTTCGACATACATATATAAATATATGGATATGACCCCGGTTCGTATCTTGGTGACGCAGCCTCCGATTTCCAATACTTCCCCTCCTCTGCAGCCCGTAGGCCAACGTTGTTTGTGTATGCCATAATTGAAGGTTTCTTTGTATTGCATCCGAAAAAGAATAAAATCATAGTAGTCAACGGCATTCACAAAATATATTGCTATGTAGGAGGGATGCAATCTAAATTGCAGCCACAATTAGAGTATAAATATTTGGCAATTGTGTGGTTGGTTTGGGTTGGGTTGGGTTTTTAATGGGACTAGCTGGCAAAAGTTTTGAATGCAAGGTCACTCACTCGCAGTGAGCCCTTTTCGCTCGCTCGTCCCATGTGCTGGTGCTCCTCAGAGGGAAAGGCACAAATTACGGAACAATCATGCAAATATGCGGGCGGCTCAACACTGCATACATATTTTGGGGCTGCTGAATCAGAGGCGGCAACAAGCCGTTAACAGTTGTCGTCCGATTCTGTATCCTGGCCCTGACATTTGACATGACAAGCGCTGAAAGAGAAGAAGCATCGTTTCGCTTCTCTTTCTACCTTTCTCTAAGCTGAGCCTCATTTGCATGCTTTTTAGGCGCCTCTTCAATTTCGAATGGCCCCGAAAAATGCATAAAACTTAAAGTGCGACATATGTTCGCACAGTTAGCGAATGTATCGGTTGGGTGTGTGTCAGCAGCTCTGTACTTTTATTGCTCAGCGAACTTGCGAGTCTTACTTGGGCTTGGATTTTATGTATTCGTCTTATTTGCAGGACACTCAGCACAGGACAACGGGCTCATGTCCATATTTTCAACTTGTTTTTGCTGTCAACAATTTGCAGCTCTCGAAAACTTAAATTGATGGCAGCAGAGAAAGAATAAACGAATTATGGAGTGAGTGAAACAACGTTCAGACTGAAGCGAAGTCTCTAGTGTGTCTGTTGGTTGTCAGCTTTTCTCTTATTTGTGTTTTGTTTTTTTTTTGCAACTATTCATCCATGATTTTGAGCTTCCGCTCATTGGCCAAGGACGAGCTGTCGTCAGTCTGGCCGTCGATTTGTCCTGCCCGCTTGGACATGGATATGCCAAGTTACGGTTTAATAGCCACACCAAAATTGATGTTGTCCATTAAACGCAGCGCAGCCACTTGAGCAGCACTTGAGTGTATGGCAAAGCTGAAGCACAGTCTGCCTTAAGTCCCTCAGCAAACCTTTAAGAGGGATCAATGCATCAAAAGTTACAGCACGGGCATGTCAATAACCCCGTTCGATAAGAACTTCTCGTTGATGTAAGACTTAATGTTGACAGCTGAATTATTAATGCCTGACTTAGGCGACAGCTAATGCAATTTTCCGGTACAATTCGCAATTTTAATTGCAACAGCAAGAAAATTGTAGTGCGCTTGCCAAACACAGTAAACTATTATGCCTAAGGCAATGCTATAGTTTTCGAAGCCGAGCTTTTGCCGACGCCCTCTTGGGGCGAATCGTTTACGTTCTTGTCTGACCAATTCTTCTAATCGCCAACTCTTTTACTTTAATTCCGTCTGTCAATACGATTGGGTTTGCCAGGGACCACATTTTGTGTTTCTCTTCTTCACCTCGTGGATGTTATTGACAAAATAAGATGTTTTTTTTTTTTAAATTAATAAATGAACAGAGTACGCTCAGTGAAAAAAACACATGTACATTGTTTTTTGTGGAATAAAAAAAAAGCATAATATTTTTTGTGAAAAAAAATATTCGATTCCAGTTGCCAACAAATGGAACCAGTGTGCAATAATAAAAATATATATTGACACCAAATCTGGAGCAAGAGTACGGATGGAGGAGAAAGGACACAGTGCACACTAGTTCATTGGCTCCGTTGGCGCAGTTGTACAGTCACCGCTAAATGGCGGCTCCACTGATTTCAACAGATAACCTGAAGATCAGCTAAGCCCGGCATATGTATACCATAAAATAAAACAAAAAAATATTTAAAAAAATGTTTTAGACAAAAAGCAAGTTAAAATTTTACAATTTATAATCAAATAAATTTTTGCAGTAAAGTAATTTTTTTTAGCTATAATTAAATAAGAAAAAAAAAACTCGTCGGTCTTATATTGATATAATAAAATCATTTAAATAATGTAAAGTAGTCAAAGCAAACACCATTAAGTGGAACATGGACCCTACGTTAACACCTGCTCGCCAAAACTAGGTTCTATGCTACAAAATGCCAAGCAGGCCAACAGCATTTGCATCACATAGATATTCAACTTGATTGTGCATATATTATCATAGGCAAACATATTCACTAGATATTTATTATGTTCACCTTTGTCATCGTAAAATGTATCATTGTGTCACGAACTTGTTGTTTTATACGACGTATTTTAGCTTTGCCTTAGGTCAGCCATTATTTATTTTATGTATTTAATGTAACTGCGCTCCATAAGTAATATTTTTAATTAAATACAAAAATTAAGTACTACTGTTAAGATATTAAGAAATAAATTACCGAAGAAATAAATCTGCGGTGTTAAATTTGTTGAATAGCTCAACATTTATTGCCAGGATTGGGGAATCCCAGAAAAAGCTAATCAGACCCAAAATTGTTAGGCGTCTGTAGCTTAGTAATAAGAAAAATAAAACCTTTAAAAAGTTACATAAAAAAGAAAATATACACAAATCGTTGTAAATCGACTTAAGCACGCATGTAAATAAAAAATGTATTTCATTCGTGCAACTGTTTAACTAACTTGCAACATATTCTTAGAGAATAATTTTCTTGTATTATTGTTTATTTTAATAATCAGAGGGTTCATTTAAGTAGACTTAATACCATGGCTACAAGCAAATCAAAATATTTGGGATTGTTCAGTAACTCATGGTTACGCTTTGTCTTTAGCAGCTTGTGTATGAAAATGCTTGTATAAATGTAATCGTGATTTGTTTTTACGCATGGCATTCTTTTTTTTCTCTCTTATTTTTTGTACAGAACTGTAAGAGAGTTAGACAAATGTCATACTATGAAAACCAAAAAAAATTACAATGCCATCGTAGTTCCTTCTCTCTCTCTCATTCCTTTCCCTTGGGCCTGCTTTGAATTGTTTGTTGGTTGCTGTTACGCAAAAAATGTTGCTACGTTTTTTGTTGACAGTAAATTTCTTGTGCTAAATTTTCGCTGAACTGTCAGAGAGATAGAGAGAGAGAGAGAGATAGAGTCGAACGGAGATGGAAAGTGTGGCGAGGCAGCAGAGGAGTAGCTCTGAAGCTTCCGTTAAAGTCGAGTGTTGTCTTTGTGGCTGCTCACCAAGGCAGCAGAAACCATTCTCAAACCAATTCTTCACTTCCGAATTTCCCCCCTCTGCCTTTTGGCTGCACAGTACGCTTTAATTGCGGTCAGCCTGGCTATGTCTTTGTCTCCGTCCAAACGGCAAACAGGCAAAATTTTAAAGCACCGCATGCAAATTCCGTTGCATACTCTTAGGCGGGTGCAACTCACTCACAGGATGATATTTGCCCGTAAATTCTATGCAGGTAGTTAGTTACCAGGCCAGTTGTGTTCAAGTATTCATTTTATATTTTTTTTTCATTTTGTTTCATCTTGTTTTGTTATGTGGTCTGAATTTTTATTGTGGTTGCTCTGTGGGTTGTTCTTTTTCTTGTTTTTATTACGTTTTTTTTTTGCTGCTTCAGTTTTGCGCAATAGTTTGTTTGCATTTACAACTGGCAGCGTATTGATTCGCTGTCACTGCGACGTCAACGTTAACGCTGGCAGCGACTGCAACATCAACGCATTTTTCCCATTTGTCGGCCTGTGTCCAAGTGGATGTCCGTCCGTCGTCCTTATGTTTTTGCCAGCTTCTGTTCTCGTTGCCTTTTTTCCATTTGTGGCTTATGCAGCATTGATCTGAATTTCCGATGCATTGCGACAAAAGCAAATATTTTTTCTCCCAACCCAATGTTAAATGATTCCTCATCTGATTTTTAAGTAAACAGCATGTTTAATTCATTATCTTTTGCAATTCAATACTTATTATGAATTCATTATTTGCAATTTAATTCATAATAAAATGGAAATCGCGTTTCAGGATAAGAGGCTATGTTTAACATTCGTGACTCACACGAAAAAGTTTCCATTATGAAATTAATTTAAAGTAAACTTCATAACAAATTAATGATATTTTTCGGCTTAATGCGAATCAAACATTTATGATTTTTAAATAATCTGATGCGATTTAATCAGTGTTATAATTTCATGTTATAAATTGACAATTTGTAAAATTTGTGATCGAATTTCACTGTATGTTTAATTTTGTGACTGATGCGAGAAAGTTTACTTTATTTACTATTTTATGGCTATTGCTTTTGCAGCTCCTGCACCACTGTGCACAGCAATGTGCCAAAAGCACGTTTTGACTTTCAATTAAGACCGAGTTCTTTATGCATTGATGGACTTTAGTTTTTAATAACTGCAGACGAGCCAGTAGTGTATTGATTTTCGCATCTATTTTTGCACTATTTGGAAAATGAATCGTGCCGTTGTTGCAGGTTTGGTATCTCTTTTCGAGGCTGCCATTATCCGATTATCTGAAAATAGACCAGGAAATATGAGATGGCCACCCATGCGTATGCGCGATTTGTTGCATTTGCAGCTCATTAGGCGGGACCTACGCTGTATGAAATTGCAATTATGTATAGACTTTCAAACCGCACAAGCCATACAAACACACACATGTATACATGTATATATTTATGTACATATGCATATTACCCATAAATTGGCATATGCCCCGTGGCTGGCTGGGTAATGGGCTAACCGCTTAATTGAACTAAAAGCAACTGCTGCTGATGGTAGCGACAATGCTGATAATGATGATGATGGGGATGCCGTTGCTGCTGCTGCTGCTGCTGTTTTTGTTGCAGCAAATGCCGCAACATTTAAGTGATTTATGAGGGTCATACACACGTACACAAACCCAATACACACAGAAAAATATACGTAAGAGAGACAGCGACCCCTTTCATATTCAGATAAATAAGTTTGTGTGTACATATTTCTCATGCATGTGTATGATTTTTCAAGATTGTCAACTAGTGCATGATGGAGTCCCTGAAGTTGTCGCATATAATGAAGAATTAAGTATTTACTTGAAATAAAAATGAGTTGAATCCACAGCAAGAATTGAGATGTCAAAGAGTCTGGCGTTTTCTACGCTTCTCATTAAAATTGAATGTGCATCCAGGGAAAAACTCAAGTACTTATAAATAAGAGCTGCATTTTCCAGCAAAGATTGACTGTAGGATAGTGTAGTCATGTTTACACAAGAAGACGTCAGACTGCATCTCTTTGAATCGGAGTACTAATTACAAACAAACTACCACATAACAAAATGTTAAGTTTCTCAGAACTGAAACTTTTGACATCGTGTTTGCCAAACGAAAGTTTTGTACAACATCAACGAAAATAAAAAAGCGAAACAAAATTTAATCATTCATTGAAACGCGAAAATTCTTTGGAAAGAAAATGTTAAATTATTTATGGTTGAAAACGTGAATTTAATTAAATTAAAATTGACTGAAACATATAATATATGTTTTTTCTTGTGAAATAGTTTTAAATTTTTTGCTTTGCTAAATTTAATAAAAAACTTGAAGCGGAAATATAATATAGAACCATTTGTTCTGCTATAGGATTAAAACGTTAATTAAAAACGTATCGATTAATTAGTCAGCTAAGTGGGCGATGCAGTTGTGGCCTGGTTAACTCTGTGGAAAAAGCGAAATGAACCAAAGTGCAATTGTCAGTTCTAAATGAGTGCTGAATGAATGAAAAGTGTATTGAAATAGCAAAGGCAACACATTTAATTAAGCCAACTCACACGACACGACACAGCCCGGACAGATGTCAGACTACCTCAACTAACCTGGCCCCATTCGATGTGATACGCAATCAACGTCGATGCAGTTCACGAAGATCAACACGCGCTGTCGCCGAGGCGCCACCTCAGCTCCTCCCACAAAGCCAACGCCAGCGGTGACATCGTCAGCGGCATCATCGTCGTCCTTCTGCTTATCCTTCCTTTTGTTCGGCCACTCGTCTATGCTGCTCGCTCATGCAGAGGCATCAGAACATGGCAGAGATATACCTTATGGCGAAAGCTTATTGAATACCGTGCCTCTCATCTCGCTTCCGCTCTCGCCATCGCTTTCTCTATCCCATTCTCTCTCTTTTCAGTCCCTGTTGTATTTACTTTGAGTGCTTATACCCTGTACCATCAATATTATGGGGAATGCTAGCAAAACACTTGTGTAGAAAATCATTTGAATTTGCCTTAATTTGGTCCACTTCAAGTTAAAGGCAATACACAAGTTTTGGCTTATATGATAAGTTTATTAAAGCAATAAAAATAAATAAATATATATATATATAAGGCTCAGTCTTGGCTAGAGTACATTATAGTTGAGCAGCAGTTTTTCTTTGTTTCATATTTATTTTTATTTTCCGTTGCATGCGCACAGTTAATTCCACGTTCTACGTTGCTGCCGTGTGTGGAGCTTATTTGAATTGACTTTAGTTGATGGATTGCCGTCTGCATGTTTCGTTTGAATTGATAATGCAACTATATTGTTGATGTTGGCCTGGGAAAAGCATTCATTTTTATTGTAAATTAAATTGACAAACCCATAGTTGGAAATTGTCGGGTTGCAGCGGCATCCTTTTCATTGTCAACGTCATCTATTCAACTATTACTGTGACAATAATAACTAGATTGCTGCGTTCTTGCTAAGTATTCACATCTCATAAAGATATCAAAAGCTTATCACAATTTAATTTCTGCTCTCAACAGAAACGAACAAAGCATATGAGATTTATTGTGGCAATTGAATTTCAGCCTTTTCGCTAAGCTGTACGTACTTGGGTTCCAGGCATAGCCGTTAGGCATGGGAGCTCTCAGGAGCTGAGAGGCCAAATAGTTTGAGAAATGTGGCAAGCAGTATCGTAAATTAAATGTGCACAAGATCCGGCGCAAAATATGTCCACAGTGGCATAAATAACAAATCTCAATAAGCTGTCGCTAACGGGAAATTGTGCAGATGATGAGGGAAGATGCTCGAGATGCTATGACGAAATGGTGTATGAAAAACACTTGAAGCTTGCGGTGCAGAAAATATATTTCCGCCAAATGCAGAAAGTGTCGCGGAAGTTGTCAAAACATTCGAAGCGAAGCGACAGATAACAGAAGCAGAAACAGAAACACAAACGATTGCCTGTTGGTCGAAACTGACAGATGGACAGGCTGACAGACAGCACACAGACAGCACCGGACACTGAAGCTGCCAGAGAGAAACATATACATATAGATAGAGAGAGTGAGACAGAGTTGTAGAGAGTGAGATGGTTGCTTTCGACCTTAAATGGAGGCCATCTTTCAAGCGCACCTTGACTGGTCTTACAGTCTCTGGCCACTCGTGGCAGCTTGGCAGCTCGGCAGCCAACCAACTGCCCAGGCAGCATCTTTGAGCCGAGGCGTAAATTAATTTTTATGTGCTTATCGGACGGAGAATTTATAATCTCAACCACTGGCCGCAGAGTCCTCGGCGCGAGGTTTTCCTTATTTATTGTTTAACTGCGCAAACACAGATAATAAATTTTGCCTTCATTGTCGTTGTTCTTGTTGTTGTTGTTGTTGTTGTTGTTGCTGCTGCTGCTGTTGTTGGCATGATGTTCCAGGCGTGAAAAATTGTTGGCGTGCATTTTACATTTATTTCATAGCATTTTTTGAGCAGCCATTAAATATGCAGCCAGGCCATTTTTGCACACTCGTCTCGCATTACTCTTTTTACGCTCGGCCATCCTTTTCAAGGACATTTTGACACCCTTTTAATGAAATTAATCTGGCGAGCAAAGCCTACTAGCCTGAGGCGCAACTGCTGCCACCAATTCTGCATATAAATTGCAATTTAAGATGACCATTTATCAATGCTCATAACTTTCGATGAGCCTTCGAGCCCTCATCCAATCTCAAATTGCAGCTCGTGGCTTTAACCATTAAGTCCGGGAAACTGTTCATTTGCATGTAGTGTATATATGTAATATATGTATATGCGATATAAATGGGTAAATTGTTATTCTAATGGATAACTTAAGGCCTTCAGCAATAATTGATCATTGAGTGCAGCTTAAATTAATCTGGCGTTAAATCAACAACAACACATTTTGTGCAGAAGCTTAGCCAACAGCTCAATAAAACTTTCCGTTAATTTATTCCCAGTAAAACATATTTTTGATGTTCTTAACTTTGACATTAAGCATTTTGCGAAATATGTGCTGTTTTGTGAGCATTTAATTGATTTCAAAATGTAATTAAGCTTGTCAAAGGAACTAAATGAAAGAAACAATTTTTGAGCTATTGGTCATTGAAGATGAGCTAACGGCAATTTTTGTAATTTGATTACATATTAATATCATATCGAACGAAGAGTATTTGTATGAATATAACATTACACATTACAATGTACACCGGACCATAAAACTAGCAGATGGTCCAGACTTTCCAGGGAAAATGTATTGCTTTAAGTCTTATCAATTTCTACTCATTTTCTAACCCTGGTCTGAGTTTGAAGCTGTTCTAACAATGAAATCCATAAAAACTCAATTTTGCTTTCTCACTTTTAACCGAAATTTCTATTAACAATGCAAAAATGTGTAAGGACAGCAAAGACCTTGATTCAGCGTAGAGCATGGCGTGATTAATGCAATTAAAACATTTCTGTATTAAATTTTGCAGTTTTTTCTTTATCATTTATTTAATTGATATGTAGTGCAAGGATAGCATATGTGATATGTATGGGAAATGTTTTCTGGTAGACACATGCACATAGGATATGTAAATGAATTGCCTGTCATGTGCCATGAATAACATTAAATTCGAGCTCAATTAAACAGACTTTGACAGTTTACTGTGGGCGGTGGGAAGGTAGGAAGGTGGGGCGACATTCGACACTAACTGACACGACCTCGTCCTAACTAGCTAACTGAATGTAATATGAGACAATGCGACTGACAATTCCAGAATTTGTTAAATTTGCATAATGCATATGTTATAAACAACAACACAGATTGCGGTAGTCACTGAAATTGGTGATGTGTGAATCTTCCACACAGATAAAGTGCACTTTTCAAGTCATGCATTTATGCAATTGTCAGGATAACAAAAAGGAGCCAACTTTGTCTTTAAGCCTTTAATGTACTAGTTAGAAAATTTCATGTTACTCTTACGCCGCTTGTAATTCAGCGCTTACAGCATTCATACACCTCTGACATGTAAATAGCTTATTAAAAGTTTTACGCACCCACACACATACGCACACCCACGTATAGACACATACACCTAAACATACATGCACTCGCTAAGGCCATTTATTAAATGTTAGCTTTTCTATAATTTCATGTGGGCAAACATTTTGCCATAGAACAAACGAGCAGCGAGCAGACAAGTAGACAAAAAATGTCATAAGGCAAACAGTGAACCAGAGTGCAGCAGAGTGGAGGCATGTTAAACATACGTGTATATGTATAGAGTATACCTACTATGTATAGCGGGCATAACATAGATGGCATAGCAAACAGGGATGTCTACTTCCGCCTCCAGTTCTTTGTCAGCCTGTGTGTGTGTGTGTGTGTGTGTGTGTTAGTTTTTGCACTCTGCCTGCAGCGCAACACTTCCTGTTTACATAAACAAACACGTCAATGTGTCTGTCGTGCAGCTTACCTCCTTGCCCTCTCTCTCTTTCTCTCTCTCTCTCGCTCTGTCTCTCTTTTACATCGCTTCACTCTGCGTGGGCTTCGCTGCTCTGACATGCATAAAAATGCTGCATTAGCTCAACAAGGATTTTGTTTTCAATATTACAACATCACATGGAGGACAATTTCGTTGTTCTTGCTATCGTTGTTATTGCTGTTTTTGTGGCATGCTACATGATCCATTGAAAAAGTTGACTTTGCCCGTCGGCAACTAAAAACATCCACATTGATATTTTTAATGATTCTATGTTTTTAAACTTTTTCGATTTGCAATTATAATATAGTCAATATAAAACTTTTCGCATATAACAGAAACGTTTAAAGTGATTTTCGTAAAATATATTGAATAGAAAAATATATTATGAAAATTGTTAAATTTTCTTTGAAAATATTTAAGCAGTTGGAATTTGTTAGGTTTCTTTGAAACGAATTTAATGGCAACAGCAACCATATTTGTTGGAAACTAAGTGTTGCTTGCTTAACTAAGATTGAATACTTATAAAACATTTGGAGTTGCTGCAAATGCTTATAAGATTTTCCGCATTTCGCTTGTGCCACGCTACATAGTTTCTGAGCAACTCTTGGCAACATTTATGCCACAAAAATATTTTCCATTTTAATTAAATTGCATTCCCTGCCAGTCTTTGAGTCTCATTCGAGCTGAGCTCGACAACTGCCCCTGAGGCAAACAACCGACTACCTTGGATTTTCTGTTAATCAAACGCAGCGTTCTGCATGAAAATGCTGAATTGTGTTATTACATAACTCTGCTTTGCGCTGAGCAGAGAGATGAGCGCGAGCGCGAACACGAGCCGGATTTACGCAATTTCATTAAGGCATTCGCATTTGGATTTGTATGCTGAGGGCAACATTTTTAATTTTGAGCACGAAAATGATGTTGTTCATATCGTACGCAAACTTCGTGTCACGCGCCCACCTTTAGCGCGCAGCTGAAGTCAATGTCTGCGTCAGCGTCTGAGTCTGCAGCTGCCATAATTTATTTGGCACTCGATACAAAAGTCTTTGGCAATTAATTCACGCGCCCGTTACTGATAAATCAATGCGGGATTCCGTTTGAAAGGATAATTAATACACGGCCTGCATGTGACAGCAACAGCGGCCAAAGGATGTGCGTGTGTTTTGGTACTGGAGTCAAGCAGTAAGCGGTCTTTTCGTGGAATTTGTTGCAACACATAATCGTATAAAGCCAATCATAATTATACAATATTTCAAGAAGTTAATTTACAGATTAAAAGCAGATTACTGCGAAGAAAAAGTTGTATGTTAATAATGAAGTTCACTATTATTGCAAAATAATTTATGCTTGAAAGGAATGTGCATTCCAGCAGAACGCAGTCCCTTGCAATATGTCATATATATATTTGTCTGTTGAAGCAAAAGGTACAGTTGGGAAGGGGGCGGGGCGTCAGGCGCTAGCGGACATGTTGCGACATGCTTTTGTAATTAAATTAGCATTAATGTTGTCTCTGGGCCCCTTGGACTGACAGTGCTCGTGTTGCCACTGTCGTCATCAACGTCTTTTCTCCGTGTGCGACTTCATTAAACATCGCTCATACGACATGTGTGTCGGCCTGTCTGTGTATGTGTGTGTGTGTGTGTGTGTGTCTGTGTTCCTTGCTTGAAACCTACTTGAGTGAATTTGTGACACACTTTCTGCTTGCGCTTGCCTTACTTGGACATTCCACTACTGCTCTTCACTGTGCTCTTAAGCTTTCATTTCAATTTGAATTGCAACAACTCTGCAGGATAATTATTTTTGGATTTTATGAGCTACGAAGTCAGCGTGCTTCTAATTGCTGCTGCACACAAAATTATCAGGGTTCGTGCATTTCAGCTAAGTGGCTATAAATAAACACCCGGCACAGCGAAAGCAGCCAACTAACTTTTGCTCAAACGCCGTGCAAAGTTTTAATTTTTTCATTTTTAAGCAGAAAGAAACCAGTAAAAAGATTGAAGCAAAAAGTTGGAGCTGAAAGTTATACGAAGTTTTTGAGCTCAGCGGAAGCAAAAACTAAGCAAAAAAAAAAAGTATTAGAAAAACTTTTGCAAGCAATTTGCATACCTACAATGTGAATTTCAAACACTCTTTCCGTAAATGGTTAATTTGGTGAAATTTTAAAATAGTTTTTCAGAAATATTTGTAAGTCGAAATAAAAAATAGAAAGAAACTGAATTTGTAATTTAATTTAAAAGCAAAAATAGTGAATCATCAGATAACTAATCCGTAACATGTTGATTACTTTGGCAAATTCTTTGGAAAATGTAAATGTTGACCAAGTTTGCCCATTAATATATTCGGCCTTCATTTTAAGAAAGCAGAAAAAAAGTTGACGACATTGTTATTCTATGGGCCAGCTGTTGGAAGGAGTTCGGAATAATGACACAAAAGCGAAAGTGTTTGGTTAGAACCAAGCACAGACTTTGCGGCCGGAAGTGTATAAGGAAAAACCAAGCTGACACGCTTATGTGTGTGTGTGTGTGTGTGTGAGTGTGGTAAATACTGTTGTGTGTGCATGTGACTGTTGCTTGAAATTTCAAGCTGAAAGTGGTGTGAGCGGTATTCAAGCAAATTGCCAATGTAAATATTGCAACAACTACCAGCAGCAGTGGCAGCAGCGGCGGCAACAAGCAATAACAACAAATGCGACCCTTGTCGCAGCAGTGTAAACAGTGGCAATAACAACAACAATGCCGATGTTGCTGACGTCAAGAGACACGCACACGCATTCAAACATTCACACACACACACACAGTCTCAGCGCACAAATTACACACTAATACTCGCGCAGACAACCAAAAACACACACACAAAATGCATTTAGCTCGCGTCTCTCTATATAAATCAGGAAACGTGCCTCCCTTACGTACTCTTCGGCTCTGCTGCGAATGTTTATGCAGACAACACAACTCAACTCAACTCAACCAAATTATAGCGAACTCAATCCAAGTTACCGACCAACCAAAATGGCCGCAACGGAAGTAGCTGGCCGCCATTTGCCTTTCTGCCGCTGCACGCGCGCTTCAATTTGATCTGATTTTATTGCTGTTGCTGCTGCTGCTGCTGCTGCGGCTGTTGCCGTTGCCGCAGTGGCATTGTCGGTGTCACGGATGGTTGTATCTGGTGGTATTTGCTGTAGTCGTTGTTTCACCATTTAGTACAGCATTTAAGTCTGTTGGTTTGTCACTGCAAAACGATTCAAACAAATCATTAGGCGCTCCATTAGTCAATCTCATCAGCAAAGGCTTTGCTCAATTCACATTCACATTCAGCTTCTGCTAGTTGCTGTTACCTTAAAGCACACATGTTTTATGTGCAGAAATTTAAATGCAAGAAATTACAGAAATGAAATGAAAACACCTAGTCAACGATATATGATATTATGTGCCACCAACTTGGCTTAAGCACTTCTCTCGTAATATATTATACCAATAATATATTTAATCGTAAGACTTGAATTTTAAGCTATATAAACATTCAATTGATTTTTCTAATAATCATATTATAATTAGAAATCCATAAGTTACCAACAGCATGATAACTTAATTAATTTGCTTCTGCATTTATTTATAATTGTTCAAGTTGCAGCAGTAATTAAGTTTTTCCCTTACGGATTACATTATATAACCAGTTAGACAATCAACTTGGTGTCTATATTTATAGCTATAACATATATTCCTTTGCAATTAAGTTTAGGTTTAAGTTAGCCTGAAATATGAAACCCAATTGAATCTGAGCTTTACAATTTTAATTGAATGCCAGCCTTCAGTTTTGGAGCGCATCTATGTATTTCAATAAAACTTGCTTTGGCTTTCAATGATTTCTGTGGTCCTTTGATGCAGTCTGAACTTGTGAAATGCTGCTCGGCACAAACTCAATAGGAGAGCTACAGCACTGTCTGTTTGTGTGGGCGAAAGATGCACGCGGATTCTTTTCGCACCCTCAAGCAGTAATTGTAAGCCACCAGGAGTATACTTAATTCCCGTCTAATTAGTATCCTAATAGGCTGGCATACACATGCGAGAATTACTCGACTCAAAGCACCCTTTTTCTTGTTCTACTTTCAGCAGCAGCAGCAGCAGCGACAACAACAACAACATCAACATCAGCAGCAGCAACCACAATACAAGCAACAAGCAAAGCAGCAGAAACCGCAACAACACTTGTTAAGTGGTAGACGCGAGGCAAACAGTAAACAGCAACGCCTTCACATTGGATTACGCGCAGTTTTACTTTAGACCGGAGCCAATTAGTGGCCAACAGCAACAACAACAACGACAACAACAGCAAGTGGCGCGACAACAACAGGCGCAGCCGACGCAACAACAGCTGCAGCTGCAGCGACAGCAACAGCAGCAAGTGCAGCAGCAATTGCTCGCTCAACAGCAGCAGCAGCTGCAGATACAACAGCTGCAACAACAACTGCTGCTGCAACGGCTCGAGCGTGAGTTGCAGCAGCAACAGCACCAACAGCAGCTAGCCCAACAGCAGCAGCAATTCCTCTACCATCAGCGACAATACTACGAGCGCCTGAGCACCCCGGCGCGCCATCGTTGGCTCACTAGCAGCAATCACTACGACTACAGGCCGCTGCATCAGACGCATCACCAGCAGCAGCAGCAACAGCAACTGCAGCAGCAGCAGCAACAGTACAGCTATTACTTCAGTCGAGGCAGCAGCAGCAGCGGCAGCGGGCTGGGTTTAGGTCTGGGTTTGGGCTTGGGTTTCGGTCTGGGCAGCAGCAATTTAGCCAGCTGGTACCATCTGCCCTCGACATCGGCGCACATTTACATTGGCAGCAGCAGCAGTGGCGGCGCCCAAAATCCTTATCGGTTAGGATACAGTGGAGGGGGCTATCCTGCAGCAGCGTTGATTAACTTTGACGCGTCACCCACACCGCTGTTGGGATCGGCGGGCAGTTCACCGGGTTATCTGCCACCACTGCCGGCACCGGAACAGCCACCGCCGCCACCGGCGCCCAGCGTAGCAACCGACTATTATTTTAGCAGCAGCCGCAGCAGCAGCAATCGTGCGCCAGCAATAGTTGCTGCCGATCAGCCATTTCAGGAGTACGCAGCGGCAGCAGCAGCATCAGCAGCAGAGGCAGCCGAAGCAGCGGCAGCAGCTGCAGCAGCAACAGTTGCCTCAGCGGCGGCGGAAGAGGAGCTACAAGCTGGCGCCTATCGCTTCAAGACAACGCCACGCCGGCGCTACGACGCGTACGACAACTACGGTTATCTGCCGGGCCTTGCCAGCACCACCGAGGACGAGGACGATCTGCTTGAAGAGTGCTTGCCAGCGGCATTGCTATCCACGGACTGTGAGAGTCTCGAGGACGTACGTTTCCTCCAATACAATAGCAACCATCATCCGGAGTTCAACGACTACGACGACGACGAGGAGGCGCAGCTGGCGCACATACTCGACATTGATCTGCCCGACTTTCTACGACCTTACAGCAGCAGCAGCGGCGGCGGCGGAAGCAGACACAGCCACAAAACGCCGCCGCAAAACGAATATCAAACGGAGCACGGCGCCTCAGCCGGAGCAGGAGAAGGAGGCGGAGGCGGAGGCGGAGGAGCCGGCAGAGCAGGCAGCACCAGTGGCGATCCTGGCAATCAGTCACACCGTGAAACGGAACAGCATCGCTATCATCATTACCAGCAACACCAGCAGCAGCAGCAGCAACAACATCATCAACAACAACAACAACAACAGCAACACCAACACCACCAGCACCACCATCAGCACCACCAGCAGCAGCAACTTCTGCCAGGGCAGCAATTGCAACAGCAACAGGCCTACCAGTCCTACCAATACCCTTCGCACGACAGCTGCGAGGGCTTCAATCAATTCGCCAACGACGCCAGCAGCTGTCTGGGCAACCAGAGAATGATGGTTAGCAAATTGTGGAACAGCTGCTTTCCGGAGTTCACGCCGGACCATGTTCATCGGCACAACTTCTATCTGTGCCAGGTAAGATAACTTACAGATAGGAATTAAATAAGAATAATGATTTAAATATTAAAATCAAGTAATATATCCAAAGTATATGAGAATCATGAACTAATCCCTGAACCCATTATGATTTGGAATAAAATAAGAGGCAGAAGAAGCATCTCCTATAGAAGCATCCACAGTCGAGTCAATTCCGTCTGTCAGACTTTTAATTTTGAATACATCTCGTATTTAAGTTCGCTTTATTTTATAGATTTAATTTATTTTATTTTATATTCAACTTTCCAGGTTTCGTGAATATCAATAAATAAAGATAACCGATGGAAATGACATCCACAATTCTGAAAACAGAGTCTTATATAATAAACATTGACAAATAATACGTACCACTTTTTATACCCGGAACCCATTCAAAATGGGTAAAAAGGGAACAAAGGTTTTGTGCAAATGTATGCAACAGGCAGAAGTAAGCATCTCCGACCCCATAAGGAATATATATATATTTTTGATCAGGATCAACAGCTGAGTCGATATAGCCATGTCCGTCTGTCCGCAAGTCGGTATGAACACGCGGATCTCAGAGATTATTAGTGCTAGAGACTTCAAATTAAGAATATAAGTTCTCGAATACCAGGCGCAGATCAAGTTTGCTTTATTTTGTATCGATAAATGCCACAGTTTCAGGAATATCGATACATTTCGATTTCTGATAGCGATTAATGATACAATTTTAAAGATAGAATCTTCTAATTAATACATAATATGCATATGCATATTATTGATCAACTGCCTAAGATCGGATAAGTAATGATGGCTTGATAATCATATGAATGATATGAATATCATTGTGTGTGTATTCTGGAGAGCCCCGTTACCTACAATTGCGTGTATACATATATTTATATGTATGTTTGAGTGTACATGCACTAATTGGTAGCCAGCCAGTTCGGGTCAGTTCCGGCTTGTGAGTATGAATATGCAAAGGCTTAGTTTTTTTTTTACTTTGCAGTCCCTGTGCCTGCCATAAGAAAGAGTGCACTTTAAAGGGAATTTCCCAATAAAACTAGAATATACTTAACAACTGGGTTAACGGTATATCGTAGTCGAGCTCACTCGACTACTCCATTCTTACTTGTTTTTTATAGAAACTCCCATTTCATTTATGTTGTATTTTTTTAACAGCAAATTGAAAAAGATTTGATTTGTGTCTGTCAATTAATTAAACATATAATTAATCAATTAACCATATATTTGAAAATATCATGCTCAGTGGCAACGGAATACGCAGGTGCGTATTGTGTACTTGTTCTATCGCTGGATAACGGCGATAACCTGCTTGGCGGCATTGGTCTGCTCGCTGCTGGACATTGGACGCACTGAGGAGCACTTTGAGCACCACTATGCCAAGTGGTGGATCTATCTGACCCACTGGGGACTGCTCTTCTGCACGGTGCAGGCATGGCTGGCCGCCTGGATAGTCACCCAGGGCATGATGGTGGAGCGCGAGGACTTTGAGATTGTGCGCCAGGCGAAGAAGAGTCGTCTGCACCACCTCTACTGGGTGCTCTACACCTGTGCCACTGTTTACGCCTTTATTGTCACAATGTGCTACTGGCTGCTGGTCCACAATCCGGGTAAGTAAATTAAATAATGCAAAATAGAATCAGTTGTTATTTAACATTTGTGGATGGATAACAGGGATTGCTGCAGTATAAGTTCAATTGATTGTTTCAAATTGACCGTTTTTGACAAAACACAACACCTTGACAGTCTTCCGATTCAATGGCTGTGTTGGCAACTCGGTATACGATCACCAAGGCACCCACAGTGCAGCCATATGCGATATACATTTTGGCCGCCAGATTCAGGTAGCTGTACCTAGAGATGTACTTGCGGGAAATCTCATGCAGCTTATGTGTATTGTACATCGTCCAGGGCCCAAAGAACATGAGGTTAACACAAAGCGGCACATAGTAGTGCATAGCTAAGCCGGTAATCAGGGCCAGAGCCGAGATGAGCAATACGGTGACGCTTGAGAATATCAATATCCATAGATTTGCCGGCAACTGTGGTGGCATCCAGAGCCCAAGGGGCGTATAGATAACCAGCACAGCCATGCCAATGACTATGAAGTACCAGGTGAGATCCAGTTCACGCATGCACAGGCACATGATGAGCAGTGTGAGGCTCTCGAACATGCAGGCAAACACGATCCAGTTCAATGGGTAGCTGTTCTGCAATCGCCGAAAGCCGATAAATCCCAACGACAGATTCAGCCAGGTCAGCAACAGCAGCAGCACGAAGAAGCTGCGCTCGTTTGCACTGACCGCTGGCCGCCAGCGATATGTGGCGCCCAGCCATTGCACCGTGGATAGAAGCACCTGTGAGCCCAGAAGCACGTAGACGTTGGCCAGGAAGGCCAATCGCGAATAGGCTGGGTCAAGAATACTCCGGCTCGGCTGCTCCTCCTCCTGCTGTGTAGTTTCGGATGAATCTACGGTCGTGTGGCCTGATGGGGTATGGTACTCAATGGATGCAGTGTTGGTGTTCTTCTTTTGCGTCTGCGTTTCCACTGACCGTGCGTAGAGTTCAGGCGCTGAGGCAGATTTGTTAAAAAAACTGCTTGTCAAATACATCGTTCAGTTCAGTTCAGTTCAGTTTGCTTTTCCGATCGAATATTAAAGTGACAAAAAAACACACACAGAGAGCGACACACAAGCAGACATATAAAAAAAATTCAAATTGATGAGCGAAACGTTTCGGGGATTGCCGCAGAGCGTGCGCAGCTACCATCTACAGTTATTTGGAGCCGCCCTTGTTGCCATTCTAATCTCCGTGCTGTTGCTGCACCTCATTGGCCAGCTGCATGATGATGTCGACAATGGCGAGGATAGCTGCATTGTGGCCATGGTATTGTTTGTCCTCGGTCTAACCACATTGTGCATCTATGTCAATGTAATTCAACTGCGACGCAAGTTTCCAGTGAACTGGATTATTTGCTGTTCGATTGCCCTGCTGCTTGCTTTGGGCAATTCGTTTCTTCTCGCCAAGCAAGACGCAGAAAACCTATTACTGGCTCTGGAGGTTCTCTCGCTGATGTGCCTCTTCCTGCTGCTCGGCTACTGGCTGCCGTTCTATTGTCCGCCCTTACTCTATATCGGCCTGACGTCGCTAATTGTCCTGGCACTAGTGTGCATCATATTGTTCATAATATCACAGCTTTCCGAGGATGACAATGCTGTGGCCGTTCATATGGTTCACGGCGTATTGTGGGTCTGTGTGTGTCCAATGCTCGTGTTCCAGTCCCAAGTGATCAATGGCAATCTGCAGAGTGTGCTGCCAGTTCTGGACATTCCACTGTGCTCGCTACTCCTGCTGATCGACTTTATGGCCTGCTACGCATTCGTTGAAGCAGCCGATGACATTGTAATCGCTGTTCAACTGGTCTCTCCGGATTACAGGAGAATCATTTACCGTGGAATGACCAATATGCTGGAAGAGAAGGCGTAGTTCTCTAAAAATTTGTTTCCTACACATAGAATAGAATTCTATATGCATGTATTTATATATAAACATATATATATGTATTGTATTATGAGTCTTGTTGTATATTCAAATTTTAATGGTACAAGGGCTTAGTCAACTTTTCGCAAAGGAGGGAAATAATAATCTTCAGCGTTCGATATTCATGCAAACTGTTTAGTTAAAAATTAGACTATTGAAAACTTTTTCTTTCAGTTTTCTGTGTTGAAAAATTATGTCTTATAACGCTAGAACTTGACTACCTATTTTTATGTCCCGCTCTTAAAATTTAACTTCAAAATTATTTAAAAAAATAAATAAAAAATATGCATATTTGTCAAAGCCAAATGAGAACCTCAGGTATTCGTATATAACAGTCTGTCGACTTAGTGTAATGTTTTAAGTTTACGAAACAAATCCCCAATTGGCATGGAATATATATATTACATGTCCAAGCACAAATGTTTATTTTGTTTAGCAAGGAGACCATAATGATAATTTTTCAATTGTTCGGAAGGTAGTGTTCGGAACCATACCTAGAAGCGAATGAACTAAAAGACAAGTATGGCAAAGGTTAATGGGAAAGGAACAAAAGACTTTGAATTGAAAAAGTTTAAACAAAAACTAAAGCTATCTAGCAAGGCTAGTCTCCATCCCCCCCTCTCTCTCTCTCTCTCTCTCTCTCTGAATTTATCTCGCTGCAATTCTCACATTTTTGATTGCCTCTCCGCCGTAGACATCCACAAGATTGACACACTGAACATAATGGTGCACGTGCTGAATACGATTATAATGCTCATCGACCTGGCCATTGTGGGGCATCCGATTAAGATGAGCCACGCCTACTTTACTACAGGCATTGGACTGGCGTATGCTATTTTTACGGGTATTTACTTCTTGGCCGGCGGCACAGACAGGTAAGCATTAAGCTTAATATTATTCAAAACAAATTTGGAATAATGAGTTTTTGTGTTGCTGGTGAAAATTAGAAAAGATCAAACTGCCATCTATCCGATGATGGACTGGACCAAGCCAGGCAAGGCCATCATTGTGACAGCGTGTGCCATCATCTTCACGTTCTTTGTGCACTTCTGCTGTTATCTACTCTATCGTGGACGCGTCTGGCTCTTCACCAAACTCTGCATACGCGGACGCCACAATCGGGATGGCGAAATGGGCGAGGGACTCAACGATGATTCTGGCTCGCGCATGGGTGCTGGCGGTGGCGGTGGTGGTGGTGGTGTTGGTATCAGTGTTGGAGGTGGTGGTGGTGGAGGCAGCATTGGTATTGGTGGCGCAGCTACTATAGTTGGCGGCGGCGGCAGCAGCCAGGACTATGCTCATCAGCAGCAGTATCCGATTGCCCATACGGAGCAACCGCGCCCAATTTCACAGCAGCCGCCATCCAGCTACCAGCTGCCTCCACAGTATTCGGGCTATCTGCAGCAGCCGGTGGTCGCCGGCGTCAATGTGGGCGTGGTAAGTGCGGATGGTGTCTATCAGCCGATTGGCACAGATTCGGGACGCACAAGCGGAGGCGGTGCTGGAGTCGGCAGCGGCAGCGGTGTAGATGGCACTGGCAAGCACAAGGTCATCGGTTCCGGTTCAGGTTCCGGCTCTGGCAGCGGTTCGGCACTGACACGCACTGTTGCCCATTTGGATGCTGCACAGCGGGAGCAGTTCCTCAATCCCAATAAGATCGTCGAGTATAAGATGTAAAGGCGTTGTACCCGGCACCGGTATACGTTCCGCTTGTCCATGAAGTTTCTGGAGAAGCACTGTGCGCAATGCGAGGCGGCGCGTCTCGCAGTCAGCGAGGAGCAGCGCCATCTGGCGGCGGCAGAATCGCACGCGCACAGTGGTTAGTTTAAGATTTGCTTTCGCTATTTGATTTCCAATCCATCTGCCAGCCACTTACGATAGATTTAGTATGTATGCTAGCCTAGCAACAGTGCTTAGTACTCGGTAATTGGAATTTAGTATTTGGCATTTGGGCATTTGGTATTGTAGCCTGTGTATTTGGTATTCGTAGCTGTAAAGTAGTTTCGTAATTTTGTAAAAGCTTTGCCAATGTTTTTTTTTTTTGGGTTTTTGGTTTTTTGTAAGTGTAGCCGCATTGCCAGCTACAGTAGTAATTCGTTTTGTGTGCCAGCCCGCCCACCACGAGCGTCAGCCTAAGCACAATATTTATCTTTAAACTATTGATGTATGTAGTTGTCGTATCCTGTACAGAGTATAGACAGACTCATCGATTTTGAGCAAATTTCAAACACTTTCTATGGACTAAGTTGAACATTCTTATGTTGCAACTACACACACACACCCACACACACACAGACACGTCCCCTCCCTCTAATTTAATTAACAGCAATTGTGTTCAAGAATATATATGTATATGTAGACAACAATATAAACACACAGCGTCCATTAATGAATAATTTATTTTACCAAACTATTCAAAAGGAACACATACTGCCTCAAGTTGTGGCACTTTCAGCACATTACAATTCACGCTTATCCCCAATTGCAATTGTTTAGTTTAATGCTTGATTTATACACAATTTTAGATATACATTTTTATCGGTGCAGGTGTACAACAAAAATGCGTGTAAAATGCGTTCTGAATGCAGCAAGTAATAAATTTGAATTTTCTGTTGGCATTTGCTTGCACTCAGGACACTGTGCGCACGCTTAAAAACCACAATTACATAATTGGCAATATTTTGTGAGGCGAAACTCACCATAAAATAATTTTTAAACAAATATATAAATAAATGTTAAGTTTAAGACATGCTTGGCATTGCTTAGAGTTTACACAATACATAAAATCAATGAAGCAAAATACAAAAAATCACAATTTAAATTAGCTAACAAGTAATTGAGTATTTTGAAGCAAGCACAAATGCTGCAAAAACAAAAAACAAACACGAAAAAAAAAGAAAAATAATGAATCAAATTTACAAACAAATACCTAAATCAAATATTTAAACACTCAAAATTAACATACCTGTACGTATATGATGTTAAACCTATTGAAAACAGTATTAAACTATGTTATGAACAATACTTTTTGCTCAGAACACACAAAATAGTTGTACGATGTAGTTGATGTTGAATCAAGGGCTCAAAGATTTGTGAATCGCATACCTTGTACCACAATTCAATGACCTGAACACCTTGACAACATAATATACCTAACAAAATACAAAACCAAAAAAAATAAAACAAAATAAATGAACATGAAATGTAGCAAATTATTAGAGTTAATGCAAATACCTAAGTATATGTATTTTAAATACTTATGTGTATGTAAATAGTTGGTTTTCATATGCGTTCTTTATGTATATATATATATACGCAAGTGTATATACATGTTACATATGTTCAAATACATACGAAACTGTTGCAAAAAGTAATTAAAGATCTTACTACAAGAAATACTATGTGAAATGTTGTAATAGAGAAATTGAGCAAAAATAAAAAGCTAAAAAACAAAAACAAAAACAAAACCAAAATGCAATGAATAAAACTCGTCAAGAGGAATGTGTTAACAAACAAATAGATACAAAATGATATTTAACTGCATACATACTACACTCATCTACAGTAAATGAAATGCAAGAATCCAGCATCATATCCATCAATAAACAAGTTCACATACATACACACACACACACACACATACACTATACATACACCATGTATGTATAAGAAATATGTGTAAATTACACTTAATTTTCGATAGATTTACATAAACACAATATTAATAATAAACAGGCACAAACATTTAAACCCAAAGAATATAACAAAAAAAAAATAAATATATATATATGTATATATATGTATATATATATCTTTAGAACATATAGTATGTATGTATGTACATATTAACAGTTTTAAACAAGCATTATCCATTTAGTATTTCCGTTGTATATACCTTAGCAGAGGTCAATTCAAAACAAGGGTGCAGGTTTCTCAGGCCTAAATTGGTCTCCAAATTCTTCATCACAAATGCTCCTCAATTCGCTTATCCGTTCTGCCACAAGATAATTAGACTTGTCGCAGATCTCTTTTTTAGATTCACAGTTTGATTAATCAAAGTTCAACTTTATAATCTTCAAATTTGCACAACACGAAGAAATGGTTGAAAAAGAAGCATTTTTTCTGTGTCAGTCTGCATGGGTATTGAATCATCGGCTTGCCGAAGATTATTATATTTTTTTTTTAATATTGTATTAATAATCGTGTTTTTTTTATATAATATAATGTGTGTATGTTTTGGTACTTTCGATATTATTTGTATGTAACCAGTTTTGGTTGGGGTTTTAGCAGAACTGAAATTATGCTTCATATTTTTGCTTTTCTGTTCAAGCCTTTAGCATAAATGTATAAATGTATGTTTATATAGACTGAATATTATTAAATAAAGATCTAACGAAAAAAAACAAACAAGTAAAACAAGTTATTCATATACACAAAGAATATTAAAACAGTTTTGAATTGTGTAACATATAAATGAAAACTTCGTATTAACCACAAAATAAAACAGTAAGCACATATCAATAATTAAAGAATTAAAGCCCAAATTTAATAAATAAATGAAAACAAAAATGAACAGAAATATTCTTGAAAACAAAACATAAAGTTGCATATTCTAAAAACCAAATCAAAATTGACCTCATCAAAAACCGAAAACCAAAAACCAAAAACCGAAAGAGAAACAATTAATATTCATGCATAAATGTTAAACAATCATAATATGTATACATTCAAATATAATAAGCAAAAGAGAAGAAAATTAAATATTATATTTTGTAGATTTTTAGTAAATTAATTGAAATGTCAAGATACATACATATATATATATATCTACTATATACTAACTATAATCATCAATACAAACACACAAACACACACACACACATACGTATTTAAATGAATGGTTAGCTATATGTACTCGAGACGAGAATCCGTATTTGTATTCAAATGTTCAAGCAACAAACGAGAAATGGCAAAGCTTTAAGATACTAGAACTGTTGGACGGAAACTTTTTACTGCAGCTTAGATCGGTAACAAATGTTTCAGTTCTTAGCAAGATGTTGGCTCATTATACAGATTATACATAGAGTACATAAATATTTACGTAATGTCGGATCCCAAGAATTGCTCAACAGGCACTAGCAGTTAGTGAGAAAACTATACTATAGATAAACGACAAAACAAAAAACCAAAATCAAAAACTTATTAATGAATTGCACATCAATGAAAATGAAATGAAAATTAAAAAAAAAAAACAATTTTAATGCCCCCAAATTTAAATACATGCGTTGAAAATAAAAAGCATTCGCGTATACAGAGATATACATTTCAATATACTTAATTGTGAAATTTAATAAAAGCTACACACAAACGAAATAAATTAGACCTTAAACCAATTGTTTACCTTTAAAGTATTTCTGCGCATTTAAGCAAAATGATAACAAAATAAAAACTGTTCAAAAATTATTTAATGCAAAGAGCCGAAATTGTGTTTATAGCCTGCAACTAAAGAAACAAAATTGAACAGAACATTTATAAAGCATATTTAAACCAAGGTTTTTATTAACAACAACTATACAAGAAGAACAAGAGAAAATTTTAAAAGTGAAAAATGTAGATGAACGACAAACATCTTAAGATAAGCTTAGCAAATGGAGAACTACATGTATTATTACCAACAAAAAAAAAAACAGAAAATACAAAAAAAAATACAAAACCAAAAAAATAAACCCATAAATACGCATATATACTTTCATAATATGAAGTATAATTAACTATTATTATGTATTTGAAAGCAAAGCATTGTGAATTAGTATTAAAGCAACCAAACAACAAACAAAAAGGTGGTAAATAAAGATTGTAAACGAAATCAATAAAAAATTTAAATCATGTTGGGAGATTGGGGTTTGCATTGGTCGATTAATTCCAAGTAGTCCCTTCTAAAGTGATTTTCTGGCTGGTTATTATTATTTCTGTTATTATTATTCTTATTTTTATTATATTGTTTTTAATTTTGCGACCTCTCAGATCAATTGTGTCCCCTTCTGAGCCTATAGCTCTTCTATGAACCCCTGCACGAATGCAAAAATCTTTAACGGCTTGAAAGTTTCTTTGTATTCTGCATCCCCAGGATACTACACCTTGTCCAAGCTAAGGCGACACAATCTGCTCGGATGTCTTCCTTGTTCCCACAAGAGCGGCATGGTTCGCTAGGTATCGATAAAGAAATATCCGACGTATAGGTTTCATACATTTATTAATATATGTTGTGATTTCTAATACTTAATACAAAATCTATTTGTCATTTTCTTTTAGTTTCATACATTTATAATTGATTTCAGTTTATCAGTTTATAGTCATAGATACATTTAGTTTTACGTTTATTATTACATTTTTATTAAATAATTAGCAACATAATTTGGTTTACTGCGACTTAAATATTAAACATCCTTTAAATGTATACATAATCACTTTCCCTTCCTTTCATTTCCTTTCCTTTCCGCTTCACTTCACTTCACGTTTCGATTAATTCAACAAATGATACAAGCAAAACCATAAAGGGAGTCTGCGAAAGTTATGTAATTACACTTTATATCACGTATGCGGTTTGTGTGGTTGGCAGAACTTGGACAAAAAAAACAACAACAGAATCGTACGCAAAAACAAAATCAATCGTACAAAAAAAGGTGCAATATAATTTAACAAAATTTGAGATACTTAAAATTTGTCGCTTGCTCGGTTTGCCTTGGTTCTACCATGTCTAAGACAGTTTCAAATACGATGGTGGCGAGCACTTTTTGCGCAAGAACTTTATTATGTACAGGGGCAAGCAGGACACGAGCGTGATGAGTGATACCTTCCACAGAAAGTCGTACGACCAGATGAACTCCCAGTCTGTAAGAAAAAACAACAAAGTCAACTAATATTAGATACATATCGCAGTTGGGGGCCTCTTGAAGATAATACGCACCGAAATACTCGTGCAGCACAGCCAACGAGATGAGATAAAGTGCCAAGCTGAACAGCTCCGCCAAGACCATTAGCCTGTTGAATAAATAAAAGCAATTAGATTATATTTAAACTGCGAAACTGTAAATCATTTGAGTTACCTGTGCCAGGTGCGCACCGTCAATGCCACCATAATGAGTTCCGTCATAATCAGCGCCGAGAAACTGATGGCAACAATGTGTATAAACTCATCCACAAATAATATTAGTGCACCGTACATAATGACGCCACCCTGGTATATGCTGATCAGTACCCAGATGAAGAAGGTCTTATAGCTGAGACTGCGTCCCTTGGACAGATCCTTGTACAGTTCCGGATACGTGACAGCCGTCTCTGAGGTAATGTCCTGATCCAGCACCAGAGAGAACACCGGAAACATCGTATACAACGTGGAATAACCGACCATCAAGAAGCCCTGATACAGAGCCACCGAACTCAGATAAAACACCGCCGAGAATACTGCCTGCAGTGTGGTAATTATCAGTCCGCGATGTATGACAAACTGGGAAAGAGCTGCCGAGCGTTTGTAGCTGCGCCGGCCATGGATCAGCAGCAGCTTGGCAATGTGAGAGAACTGCGGAATGCTAAAGTCACCGGCCAGCGATGCCTGACGGCCCTCGCGTCCCTCGATGCCAACGCCCGCATCCGCCTGCTGAATCATACTCACATCGTTGCCGCCATCGCCGACGGCACAGGTGCGCTTGCGCGTATGCTTCTGGATGAGCGCGACCACCTGTGCCTTTTGGGTGGGCGAGCAGCGGCAGCAGACGACCGCCGGTGAGGCAGTGGCCAGCTCCAGAAACTCCAATCGATAATACTGCAGACACACCTCCAGCGACTCGCCGGATATGACCAGAGCGTGACCCTGCTTACGTCGGAATTGATTAAGCTCTTGATGCGCCTCCGTGCGCGTCTTCACCGAGCGCAGCACATGCAGCCCCTGGTTGCGACCAATGAGCTGCGACGATTTGGCAATGCAGCAAGCGGTCTCCAGCTTGTCACCCGTTAGCATCCAGACACGCACGCCGGCATTGCGCAGCAGCTCCAGCGTGGGACGCACATTCTCCTGCAGCCGATCCTCGACACCAGTGAGGCACAGCAGCTCCATTTCCCGTTCCAGCGATTCGACAACGGCAGCCACTTTGGCCACACGATCCGTAATGCTGAGACGGGCAGCATTGTAGCGCATCTCGAAGTCGTTGTACTGCTCCTCGGTGAGCATCTTCTTGGCAACGACAAGGGTGCGCAAACCCTCGCGTGCCATGTTGTCCGACTCCTCGCTCAGCCAGTCGTTGTACTGCACAATGCTGGACATGACCACATCGGCGCCCTTTAAATAAAACGTTATCTGACCCGTCTTGCTCTCCCGCACAATGATGCCCATGCGTTTGGTCTCGCTCGTAAAGGGAAACAGCTGCAGGATCTGGTAGTGCATCAGTATGTCATCTGTGCACAAATTAGTGGGATTAGTGAGAAGATCGATGCGATGTAGATGCAAGATACTTACTCTCCTCGGTGGCCGTCTTCACTTGCAGCGTCATTGTGTTCAGGTCTCGGGCTATGAGTGTTAGGCCAACCTGTTCGGTCCACTTGACCAGGGCAATTTCGTCGGGCGAGGCGGCCTGATACTGATGTTCCGTATCGGTGCTGCCAGGTGCCTCGATGTTTATCACAGATTTGGTGGGCGAATTATTGCCACCAGTCACCGTCGAAGCGGTTGACACTGAACGATTGTCCTCCTCATCGCTTACCGGCGTCACATTGTGGCACAGGGCCAGAGCACGAACCGCCTCCCACTCCCGCCAGCCCTCGGGTCGGCGCATGCGATTGCCAGCAAACATGATGGGCTTAATCGATTCGCCAGCGCTGCTGGAACTGGAGAGACTGCCCTGTTGTTGCTGCTGTTGCATCAAATTGCCCGAGAGCTTCTGTATGATCTGACCAATGTGATGGAATGTGTCCGAATCGTGGGACACAATGCCCAGATGGATCTTCTTGAAGACCATCTCGTTTTGGGTGAGTGTGCCCGTTTTGTCAGTCAGCACATAAGAGATGCGCCCCAACTCCTCGGGTATTGTTGTGGAGCGCACCACGGTGCCTTTGATATTGTCATCGTTTTGCATTTGCCACGAGTAGAAGGCCTTGCCCATGTCGAGATTCACTCGTAGACTAATCGGTATGATGTACGAGAAGAGGAGCACAAAGCGGAACATATAACGATACCATGGACCACCGAATCCCTTCAGCATCATCATCACCAGCGATAGTCCCAGCACGGCACAAAATAGCACCTAAGAATATGAATATACGAATATGAGTTAAATTCAATCTGAAATCATTGACGTGCCCATATCTGGAATTCATATGTCCATTAGCAGTTCTTACGCACCTTGGTCAGTCCGTTGATTTCGGTGTCCAGCAGACCCACCTTGGAACGGGGCTGAGAGTTATTCATTACGCTGCGCGTCTCGCAGCCCGTGTAAATTACAATTCCAGTGGCAGTGCCGGCAGCAACCACAGTGTTGGCCCACAGGGTGTTCTCCACGCTGAGACCGGTGTCCTCGCTACCGTCGCTAATGCTGAATGTAGCTATAAAGCTGTGTATATCATTTTGCGGCTTCTCCACATAGAAGCTCGCATCGATGTTGTGCAAATCCGCATCCCGGTTGAGTTTCTGGGTGTAGGGCACCGCCAGTCGTGGCTTCCAGTCTGTCTCGCCATCCAGTTGATCGGTGCGCACAAAAACTGAGCCGCTGCGATCGCTGGTGCGCAGCAGTATAAGATCGGCGGGTACTCGCTCATTCTTCTCCACAATGATGACGTCGCCCACTTTCAACTTGGAGCTGGGCACCATTTCGTAGCCGCTGCCATGTGTCGCCGAGAGACGTTTGTACTTTTGCGAGTTGACTTCATGATCCCGCTGATGGCGTCGCAGATCGTCGACTGCCTCACGGCAAATGGTCACCATCAGCACAAAGCCGAGTGGACCCCAATACGTGTAGGGATAACCAATGCGTATATCTGGTATGAACTGCGAGAGTGCCATGAGCAGAAAGTACAGATTGAGAAAGAAGCGAAACTGCTCGAAGAGAACCAGCGGCAGGAACGTGATGAAATTATACTTCTGGTTTCGTATCTCGTTTGGCGGAAACTTCTCCGTATTCGATCTGCCCAAGTTGACGGAGCGAGCTCGCAGCTCGCGTGGCCTAAACCATTTCTTCCAGCAACTGCAAAATAAAAACAACTATTAGTATAAACTAGCTGACATAAAAATATGTTAAATAAACAATTAAATTTGAAATTTAGGTTTTGCTGCAAGCAGTAAGTAACAAATAGTTTATAAATGAAAGAAAACAAGTTAAAGATCGAGCTTGCAAATTTTTGATAAAATTCAGGTCAGCTTTAATTTCTATACAATTATATTTACTTTAAATTAAAATAATTATTTATTTTAATTGTTTAATTTAATATTCAGAGCACAAATGCATTCTTATCTAGCTGTTGAGAAATTGTTCAATAACACTCATAAATAATTGCTAATTATTCCTTGCATGAGTTTCGGGTACTCCATAATGAATATTTATTTCATTCACAAATCAATTTCAAACGTTGTTTCTCGTTAATAACATTTTCGCAAGCATTTGTTCTGGGGCTTAACTAATTCATACTAAATTTAATTTTATTTTATTATAATTTAATTTAATACGTTTTTTTATTTATTTTATTTTTTTGTGTCGACTTGTTTTAGTTGACATTAAATAAATACTTTAAGCAAACAAATTGTATTTCATGTTTTCCCCGAAGTAAATGAAATAGTATTTAAGTGAGTGAGTGACCTTGGCGCAAATGAATCAATAATAAAAATCCCATTGCACACAGCAGTGAAATATGTGTGATGCACCCACATTAAGATACACACACACACGCAAATACCCATGCGTGGGGAGTAAATTGAAAGGTTGTTGAAAAGGGAGCGAGGGAGCGAAAATAACAATTCACATTAACTGCAACAGAGCTCTCGCTCTCATTTCCGCTCTCATTCTTTCTTATCTGGACTGTCGCCTCTGCGAAAACGCTGATAAACCAGAATTTCCGTTAGAGGGGCTGGTGTTGATGGGGGATGGGGGTCAGAAATGTTGAGATGGATGATTCACCTGAATGAGTACCAACGATTGCGCTGGCGATTCAGCAGCGGAATATTCTCTCTGGTCATTGGGGCTGCTGCGGAGGCTTGCGAAGTGCCGTCATCCATTTTTACCGTTTTGCTCTAATTTCAAAAATTTAGTGCTTAGTTTTGCTACTTTTTTATTACGCTTTATTCTAGCAGCGCAGCAGCAGCTGTGGCGTTGTTTGTTGTTTTTGTTGCAATGTTTTTACACAGTATCGCACAAGGTGCATGGTACGCGCATTATTTGACGCATTAGCATGCCAAATTTAATTAACTGAATTGCACACTTGTAATTATCAAATTCTTATGCACAAAATCAACGCAAATGAAAATTCCGTGTCACAACTACTTTGCCTAGCATTTGTGGAACAGCCCTGTCTGTTTGCAAAGAGAAATCAATAACACAGCTTGTGCGTGTGAGTGAATAAGAACGTGCTCATGCTGAGTGTTGGCAGAGTGCAGCTAGTTTAACATTCACGGCTTTCAACGGTCTGGCAACACTATGACGGCGAGTTTGCGCGCGCTCTGTCGCATCGCTTTAAAAAGGCGAAATGGCAAGCGTTTTTCAAAATGAGTGTTAACTGTTTAAAATGGCAAATGCTGTTGCGGATTGCGCATTTTGCTGCGTTCGCAGAGTCGTGTTAATTAAATAAGCAGCGCGTCAGTCAAGCTTTCGCTGTTTCTGTCAGTCGCTTCTTAGATCATAAGTATGAGCAGCACCCGCTAGCCATAATTGTATTTGGTTTTATTTACTTTAGCTCGCTGGGTAAACTTGTTTTTAGCTTTTATGGGCTGTTGTTATTGCGGGCGTTAGCGTATTTGTGTTTGTATATTATTCATTCAAATGGAGTGCGCCTTTATAAAGTTTTGTCAATATTGGTTTGAAAGCATGCTTGCTGAGTTTTCGTGCTATGATCTCATAAGAAAAAGTTGCCAACCGAAAAGAAGCAACAACCATAAAAGTGAAGAGCAACCACCTCAAGAATGCCAACAACAACGACTGTCATAAAGAATGGCAAAACGAAAAAAAAAGAAAAAAAAAACGGTTCAATGACATCAGCGTGCTTAATTTCTTGTAAAAAGCTCGAAAATTGAGGAATGGCCAAAGACAAAGATCTCTACTCGACACCAATTCAAAGGGTCGTCAGTCGTCGGCTCGCAGCCCTATAGGATGAGCAAAGCTTTCCATGGATCTGGAACTCGATTTGAATCTGAATTCGAGTGCGAATTTTACTGGGCTCTGACTCAGACAAGGCAGACTCAAGGCAAATTGCACTTCAAAAGGCTGTGCCGCAATGTGTTTGTCACCGTTCCATTTTCATAGCGCGTGCTGCATGCACTTTTTTTGTCGTTTTATATTTTTTGTTGCTGTTCCTCACAATTGCTTAGCCAAGCTGAAAACGTAAACAGTGCTAACTCGTTTCATTGGCAATTTCGTTTCCCCGCCACTAATTACAGCACACGAAATGCATTCGCTGCATTTCGCTATAATTTAATTACAGCACGTCTCGGAATTATGAAACATTTCAAGAACTGACAGTAGATATCATTGTCGTTATTGGATGACAAACACGATATTTCTCGCTTGATAAATATTTGAACAGCTGTATGTCTCTCATTACACTTATAACGAAAAGCGATTGCTGAAATCGTTTCATTTGATTTTTGCACTTTAATCACTATTTGCTTCAGCCTTTTCTCAAGCATAATTTTCTTAGGTATGCCGACGATTAGATACCCTAGCGAAAAAACTCTACCAATTGTTCTTATGAAAGCTATAAAATATTTTAAGCCAATATTGATGATTTTATCCAAAGTTGATGAGTAATCTTTTAGAAAAAAGAAATGTTTTCCATATGGGGGCCAGATAATCTGGTGAAACGATCCGTACAACTTCGATGTGTGGAGCAGTTCTATCAAGACAGTCTTAAAACTGAGGAACATGGATGTATTAACTAGGCTAGGAATGCTGATCAGGAATATATAAACCTTATGGAGTCGGATACGTCTCCTTCAATGAGTTACAAGCTTCACGACAAAATTATAAACCCCTGGGTTTCAAAAATATTACTTTAAAATAAATTCTGGGCTTAGTAACAATACAATAGTTCATTGACTTTATAGATTTTGTTGTCTCTGTTGTAACATAAATTCCCCATGCATTATTCACTGCGTGGTATGGAAAGACAGTCTCTTTTGTAAATTCTTATCCGGTATATAGAAAGCTGCTACATAATAACAAATTGGCAACATTCACGTTGTCTTACAAACCGGATCTCTTCTGCGTTTTATTTGAGAGCATGTCGTAGGGTTTGAATACGGATCTCAACAGAAAAGCTTGATAAAGAAACAGCATGCAAATTTCAAATATCTGTCAAATCGAGAATAACATTTTTATAACGCTATATTAAGGAAATTTCAACTCATTCATGAGCTACACTCAATTTTCTAGACTATGTATTTGGCTTGTGCAAATAGCGCTTTTAAGCTTAAAAAAATGTATGGATTTAATTTGCAACCACCCGAAAATACACTCACAAAAAAACGCACGGAATTTTAGAAAATGCCATTCTTTTGGCGTTACTGCAACTCCCTTTATTATTCAGAGAGGAATATTTCTAAAACAGTATTCAGTTTCTTTTTAAAATCCAGTTTTTTTCTATTCTTATTTCCAAGGTGCATTTTTCTAGTAATGATTTTTTCCCATGTGTACAATTTACAAAAATTATTATTTGCTTTTATCGAAAAACAAATCTCAGAAATAGAAGAGTGTTCATAATTTGAAGGAATTTTGTATTCGTATATTTAGAAATTATTTCTGAAAACTAGAAAATGTATCTCGTTTTTAGGGCGATTTTCTTCCAAGTGTACAAATTATGTACACATATGTAACGAGTACAACTACTTGCAAGAAACTGTATGGCAATTGCACACGGTCAAACTTGCAACATACTTTTTCTCAGGCTTTTCACTGCGCGTTTCTGTTTCTGTTTCCATTTAACTGGCGCTCTGGACACGACTGTTGTAGTCGTGCCGCATGCAAAACAGCCCCCATCATGCCCCAGAGTTCCAAATATATTTGTAGGGCCGTCAATGGCAACGCCTAATGTTATTATTCCAATTGTGGTTTCTTTTTTTGTTTTTTCTTCTTCTTTTTTTTGCTTGCTTGCGGAGAGTTGGGAAAAAAAAGAAAACGGTAGATTGTTTCACTCACAGCAGGCTGGCAATGCGGGTTAGTAAGCAGAATAAACGCTAGTCAACCCGGCTGAAACACTTCGCCGACGGCGGCCGAGCCCTGGCTATATAATGTATGCTCCGTGGAGCCGCTTATCATTGTCGCCGAGCCGAGCCTATTTACACAGAAGTCAGCCGAGCGGCGATTCGATTCGGGGCGCGTCTGCCAAGTCAGGGGCAAGGTGTATTGGGGGCATTTCAGTGGGGCAGCCAGCTTGTTGACACACTAATTGAAAATTAGCCGGTATGAGTCGATTGTTGTTGCTGCCACCTCCTGCCCCCGGTTAGCGGTTACCGACAGGTGCCAAGTGCCGCATAAATTATGCTCCACAGTCAGTCAAGCAGTCCGTCAGTCCGTCAGTCCATCTGTCAGCCAATAGCTCATTGTCTGCTCTGAAATTAATTCTTTTGAGGCGAGTGAATATTCTGCATTGCCCCAGACACTTTTGCGGTATTTACGGTTTCCAGACAACAATTCTATTCTCTCTTTGCTGTTGCACAATGTTTGTGCCACTATTTGTAGCTCAAGGCAAAGATAAACGGCTTACTTGACTAACAGAGAAAATTTAACTATTTTAGAACTTGAATAACGAGAGTAACACAATTTTCAGTGTTAATTTTGATGAATTCATATATAAACAAAATTAGGGAATTGAAATTAAAAAATAACTTAAGAATACTTCCAAATATATTTTTACATAAAATAAACTGCGTATGCATTTCATATATATATATATTATATATTTAACATACTTAACATTTCAGTTTCCGCTTTTAATGCGTTATTTTTCAGTTTATTATCACACAAGCTCAAAATCACAATTAAGTCAAGGTTATTTCAAATTTCTGAGCGTTATCGCCAACATGGCGCCCGTCATTATTTACCAAGTTAATGGAAATCGTTTTTGTTAATGTTCGCAATTAGGCCATCAACAATAATAGGTTAAGTAGCGGTCGAAGGTGTGCAAGGTGAAGGTAGTTGAACGACACTTTTTTTATATACCTATAAATATCGCCACAATGCAATTTTAATTGACGGAAATATTTGAGCCACATAAAACAGGCAACGCTTTGGGCCAAACCAGAGCTTGAGCAAGGCAAATGTGTATTAGTGAATAAATAATAGTAAAAAATAAGACCTTCCAGAGTCGAACAGCAGAAACAAAAAGAGAGAAATTTCAACACTCCACAAATAATCAGGGTTAGTGCTTCAAGAGTTATGTTTAGTTCAAACTTGAACGACGAAGGCAAAAAGTTCAAGATAAGTGTTTAAATATTATTCACTGGCTTTGATATTCATGAAGCGTTTAAATATATAAAATAATAAATAAATGTTTTACAAAATAAACTTGATTTTTGCCACATAAATTGCAAATAATAAAAAAAAACAATTATATTAATTTAAGGAAAATTTTTAGTTTTTGAGAAACTGAATGTAAACATAATTAAATGTATATGTAATGCATATATAATAATTCCGTTTAATTTTTAAAGAACTTAACATAAATAAATGTTTCATTAATTAACTTGATTTTGGCTAGATATTAAATTTTAAGTTGTCGCAAGTTAAAGCCAAGGCTCAAGCTTAGAACAGGCTTAAAAAAACCAAGTCATTTGTACATTAATATTAACTCATTGAAGACAACGGTAAAATCACGTATACAGTTAACTTGATAACCTAGTTCAGATGAGAATTCAATTAGTTGGATGCTTGACAGATACTATTGACTTAATTTCTGATAAGAATTCAATTATACTAATGCAATTCAGAGTCGTATTTTTCGTTTCCACAGAAACGATGGGTCATATCATGTATATATAAAGTATATGCTGATTACAAAATAGACAAGTGCTCGTATATAATATAGTTGATTTACCACATGCCCAAACAATGGGTCTTAATTCCCAGACACACATTTTGAGACTGTTAAGCTAAGTTTACAATATAGATACAGTGTCTCACACCTTATTTCAAGCAGTGTCAAAGAAAAAAAGTAATTGCCTGCCATAAGCTAATTATTTATAAGCTAATTATTTACTATTTAATATTAAATAATTAGCTTATGGCAGGCAATTACATTATTTACTTGACACTGCCCTACTTTGGCTGTGGGCCACTGTATATATATTCTATGTACAGCAGAAATTATTCAACATAAATCTCTCAGCAGCTAAGCAAAGCGTTGCGGTTTTTATTTTGTGTTTTCTATCACTGCGAAGACTGGTCACTGAGCTTTGGCCTCTTTCTGATAAGCCACGAACGGGGGCACATAACTTTCAATTTTCGACACACACAAAATACAACTAATGGAGACAAGAAACATGCTGGATGCGACTTTTGCTGCCGAGCTTGTTTCTGTTTTTAAAAACCTTGAAAACCAAAAAAAAAAAAAACAGACAAGCAAAATGCTCTTGTCGAGTGAGCTCGACCGGCAGATACCCTGCATCCAGCACTTAAATATAAATTACTATAAAATAAATATATAAATTTGTGCAATTGATCGTTGGTATATTAACGTGTTTCAATCATAAATTGGAGGGCTATCCAAGATATGTATCTATATTATTGCAACGGCGGTGGTTATGGATAAAAGAGAACTTATATTCTAAATTTTAAGTCTCTGAGACGGGCATGGCTAAATTACTCGACTTTTGATGTTGATCATGCATATGGCTTATAGTTTTTTTGTGACATAATTTTGCCCTACTCCAATATGCCCAATTAAATCAATTTAAATGGGTTAAGGGTATATAAAGTATCTAAGCAAACTGGTTGCTGAATTTCAGTGTGTGCTTCCTCCAAGTTGAGCCGCAAGACGATAACGAAAACGAGTCGCGCTAGTTTCGTTGAAGGAGTTGCACGCCAAAATTCGATTACATATGCAAATATAACAAAGCCCCGCCAACTTTCGTGATGGGGAGTACAACAATTAGAGCTCTACGAAACTGGCTTAGCGTGAGAAATGTGTCGCTTGCAATGCGTTCTCACTTGACAGATATCGCAACATTTATAAGTAGGTGGTTCAGTTTGTTTGAAATTTCCATTTTCCCTTTTAGCCGGAACACGTATGTATGTAAATTGGCTTGTTTGTATATTGAAGCGACGTGTCGGTTATTTGTGGATCACATTTATCGATTTCGATTTGGTCGCAGCAAATGGCAAAATGTTGTTGTTCCTTATTTATTTTGCCGGCGGCATTTGCTGTCTTTTGCACTCTTTCTCCATTTGCCTGTTCTTGTTTTCATCTAATTAAGCAAATTAAAAATATATATTTATACAGCTAGACTATATATACTTATGTCTGTGGAAATAATGTGGGCCACAAAAATATATATATATATATATACATATAAATCTCGTAAAATTTTACTCTCGTTTTGAAAACATCATTTTTTTTCTTGGAAACGTTTCAACTACAATTTGTCTGCCTTCGCAATTTGCTTATTTTTGTTTTGTTTTGGTTTCTTGAGTATTTCGAAATGTTTTTATTTGCTAGTTTGAATTTCAACGAATTGTTGTTGCTGCTGCCTGTGGCTGTGGCAGCCTCATTAAACAGCAGGCGTAACATCAAAACGATAATAAACGGAGCCACTGGAGCAGAACTTGCTACCCAGAAAGGTTTTAAGAAGCGATTATTGTGGTTTATTGAGGTTTGGGTTTACACCTCAAGCATATGCCAAGCTACAAAAAAAAAAAAACTAACGAAATCGTAACTCCCCATGTGGCAAGCAGGGAGTTGCATCAAAGGAAGACCTAGTTATTTTTTAGATCAAACCGAATCTAATAAATTGTTAAGATATTAGTAATATTATTCTCTAGGTAGTTAATACTGTCCAAATACAGTGATCACTCGAACAACGTAACTTTGGCACATATATGTTATATATATGTATTTGTTATATACATTTCTTTTAAACTATTTTTAATCCAATGGCAGGAAATTAATCGCGGAGCCAACACTTTTTGGTATTCCATTGTGTTTATTCTGTTAGATTTTTATAGTTATTGTTAAAATAAATAAAGTTTAGTGTTCATGCCAATAAATAACATCTACATCACTGTCAGCGTCTTGCCACGACTATCAAAACAAACTAATTAAATTGTTTTTATTTAGAAAAATAATACAAAAATACAAAAATGGGGCCAGCGTAAATAATTTCAGTAAAAACACAAATTTAAAGCAAAGGAAAATTTAAATGCATGGAAAAATCACTTCTTATTAAAAGTGTTTCAATGTTAATTTCGATCACTCAACGCAAGGCACGCACTTAAATGCAATTGTGTAAGAACAACTGTTGCCAGCTGTGTGGAAACAGCAGATTTTGGGGTTGCACGTACCTGCACAGACACATTTTGCACACATTGCCGATGCTGCGCCCTTTGCTGCGCCTGCGATTGTTCTGATAGAAGACCGTTGAGGAACCGTTCTCGGGATCGATTTCAGTGTGGCCACCAATGCCGTTGGCTGCACCAATTTCAGTGGGATGCGGCGCAGTGCCATCGACGCCGCCGCTGCTGGCGTCTGTTTGTGTTAGTTGCGCCAGTTTCGTTTGAACGGACGTTGTCTCCGACGTAATGTGTCGCGTTGCAGTGGTGTTGCTATTCGAATATTTGACGCGCTCGCGACTCCGCTCATTTCTATAACGTATCTGGCCGGCGGCTGAGCCAAGACTGAATAGATTACCTAAAAAGCTGGCGCTGCCGCTGATGCCGATGCCGCTGCCGCTAGTGGGGCTACCAATGGCCCCAATGCCGCTGTAACCAGTTGAGCTTTTGCGTCGTCTTTGCCCATGGCTGTTGTTGTGGTTGCTGTTGCTTTTGCTGTTGTTGTTGCTATTGGCAATGACTGCGTCAGTGTGTGTGTGTCGTATGAGCAATTCTGTTTCCGAATCAGTCTCTTCGCTCTCTTCGTCAAAGTCACGTAGCGGCAGCCCGTTATCAGTCATGGCGTAAGAGAGCGCTCTCTAAATGCAAAATGCGGTGGAAGAGAGCCCAAAAAATGCGAGCAGCTTCTAAGCAGGTGTGTTTCTCTCGATTGCCTCAAATCTATCTTATTTAATTATTATTTTTTAGCTTTTTAATTAATTCTCTTAGAGCTGTTGTTGTTGTCGTTGTGTTTGTTGTTTCCTTCCGTTTATTTGCTAACTGAAATGCAGCGCAATGCTTCGCGGACTGTTGAAGCCAGCTTTAAATGTGAGCTTGCCACGTTTTCAGTGACTAATTCGACTAGATCGAATGCACTGCCCTTTATATACCCTACAAGCAGAACGTGAAATTTTTATTTGGGCGGGTAAACATTAATAAAACACTTGGCATATCGTAATTTGGATAAGCCAGGTAAATAACTGTTAACGGCCCCAAAATAACATAAATCTTGCTGGGTTTGCTACGAGTAGTAATTATGTATGTGCCGCAATTGATAGCAATTGATTGCCAATTGAAACTGTTCGATATCACAATCGCGACTGTTGAACAACAATAACAAATTTTGTTTTATTAGCAGTAGCCAATCATAAACACACACACACCAACACACATGTAATTTAATATTTTCAGCTACTTCGTTTATTTCACATGTTGTTGAAAAGCTCGCGTTTTGTATTTATATAAATAAAATGTTCGTATATAAAGCTAACTAATATTTAAATTTAATTTTTAGCACATGTTTGCGTACGTTTCTGTCTATTTTTGTTAAATATGCTGCTATTGGCCGCTGGCCAATTGTCTCAGTTTTTGGCCAAACTGTCGAACAGCTGTGCGTGCAGTGTTGGTCAACGCCGGCAGTGCTTGCATGTTGGGAAGCGTTGAGCGCAATTTTGAATTTTAATTGGTAAAAACATGAAATAGTTTAGCGAATTTTGGACACGCTAACTTAAAAATTGCAATGATTTAAAAGCCATGGTTATATTTTATAAAATTGTATATTTTTGTATTATAATTATGTGTATATCTTAATAATTTAGCATATAAACGAAGAACGGGAATTTACAACGAGATCTTAACCAAAGAAACAAGTAAATATGCATAAATTATTCAATAAATTTAGTGTTTTGCTCATCGAAGCAGTCTATAATTAAAATACACAATACACAAGTGTTTCAAGTACAATTTACGTTTAAAGCGCTCTAATCAAAGTTAATTCTTGCTTAAACGTCACGCAACAACTAAATTCGTTGCTGTTATTTTTTAATTTTCTTTTCTTTTTTTGGGACTTTGCGATATTATTTTATATATATAAATATAGATACTTGTATAATGTATACATAGGTAAATATGTGGATATATTGCAACGCTGCATGCAGCGCTCGTCCTATCTGCGCTCCACTTGCAGATTTATATTTGAGTCCGAATTGGAATAGCTCTGCTCCAATCTGGCCCGGAAGTCATCCTCGCCATCTGAATAGGAACCCACCGATCGACAGATTCTGCAAGAGATTGGCCAAATTAGTTTTAGTTGGAAATGGGAAATGTAACTGATTAAAATAGCGGTTTTTTGGAAATTACTTATGCAAAATTCAAACTAATAAATTATAAATCATACCGCTGCGTTGACGCATAGCCCTCGATGGCCAGTGCCTGACTTACGCCCGCTGGCTTTAGATGTTGCAGCAACGCATCTTTGGCCACATGTGCCGTTGTGGGCAGTGGCACATGATTCATGTCTACCGAGGAGTGCGATTGCGATAGCTGAGGATTGCCGGCCAGAGTTGCGGTCAAGCCGTTCGCATGAGTCGCACTTGCCGCCCACTTGTCGCCAGCATCGAGCTCGTCGCTCTGGTTGCGCTCAATGTGACGCAGCCTCTCGAATAGCTCCAGCAGATTGCCAAACGTGTTCCGCATATCACAGCGGCCTGTGATGTCATAGCACAGCTGCGACACATTCTGGCGCAGCAAATAAATGGCATACTTCGTTTGTTGAGATGGCAGAATGGAGCGTGTATACAAAGGGAAACTACAAAAGCGAGCAGAGATAGAAAAATATGAAAATATAATGGAGATAATCGTGATTTGGTCGCTCACTCTCTTGTGTTGTAGGTCAGCTCTTTGACATTGTCGGTGATGCGAGCACGCGACGGTTCGTAGCAGATGGGATTGCGCAGCGGCAGATCCATGATGAAGGCCAGCATCTGCACCAGATGCGCCACATAGCCCAGTGCCGCGCTCACCGCCAACGGCGACGCATTGCCCAGCATCTGTGCGTTGGCCGCCTGCCTCGACTCGCACGTGTAATGCTCCATGTGGGGAAAGGCAATGTTACAAATGCTAAACTGTTGCGAGCCCAGACTCTTGATGTTGTAGATCTCCTGCAGCTCCAGCACCAGCGTGAATCTGCGTCGCTTCACCTGCAATATTAAGCGATATGATTGATCTCTTCGAGATTCGATTTATTTTCCTGCTTACCTGCAGATATATTTCACACTTCTTCTGCTCGCGCTGCGTTTGCCGCTGCGGCGACTGTGTGCGCCACTCCAGATGCTGTTGCTCCAGCTGCAGCCGCTGGTTGTGCAGCTTAAATTGCAGATCTTCGCGCTGCTCGCGCAGCATCTGTAGACGCTCCTTCAGGCGCGCATTCCGTTCCGAGAAGGTGGCGCTTTCGGTTTGCAGCAAGCGCTGCGTGCAGCGCAGCGCCTCGATTTGTATCGTCAGCTGCTGGGCACTGTAGAGTGTGAGGGGCGCAATCTCTTGTTGCTCGGCCAGCAGCTCGGTGAGCATGCGGCCCATGGAATGACGATAATGCTGCGACGTCTGACTGCCATACGGCGAGCCCGAGCTCGAAGTGGAACGCGGTTTCAGTCTCAACTCGTTGCGTGTAATGCAGCGAACGCTTAGCCGAGTAATCTCCGCGCTCAACGCCCGCACGTCACGCTGATGCTTGAGCTGATCCCGCTGGCGACGCTGCAACAGCAGCAGACTCTCCAAATTGTAACTGCGTCGCAACTTGGTCAGCTCACAGCCAAGCTGGTTGTAGCGCGTGGTGCTCATTCGCAGCATGGGGCTGCTGCTGCGACTGACGGGCGGCGAATTGATGCCACCATCGCCCCTCTCTACATGCTGTTCCTTATTGTCGTACTCGGAATAGCGCTGGTACTGCAAATGCAGCTGGGCGTGCAGACCCTGCTCACTGATCAGCGCCGGCGAGGTGAAGTTCTCACCATTCAGATGGAAAATCAAACAGTTGGCCCGACAATTAACCAGTGACAGCGTCGCCAGAGGGATAAGGCCGGAGAAGTAAACGCCCCAGCTGAACACAAGCTCCGGGGGCCGTGGCAGCTTGTGGGGCGTTAACTGCACATTGGCCAGACGTTGCGTCAGCTGCGCACTACAACAAACAAAACACTACTAATTAGATTTATATCACGACTCATATTACAAACATATATTGATACGATAAACTGTTCTTTATATATATTGGAGAGATAGAAAACGTTGGGCATATTTTGGAATCAAACTAAAAACATTTTAAAATGCTCTTGGCTTATCCACTTTGAGGGACCCACAGAAACCCACCTTTGCGCTGACTCCGCTGTTGGCTCAGTCTCGTTTGGGCCACTTTTTGTTGTTGTTTCTCTTTGCTGGGCGGCTGTTGGCTGATAATGGGCCCAGACCTTGACACAGACGCATTGCGCATTCGATTTGCGCCAGACGTCGTCGCCCGCAGAAATCTCCGCCCACTTCTGGTGCTGATGACGCTGCGGCAGCGGTTCGCTGGTGTAGAACGCCTCCCTGGCCTTATCAGCGTGCAGAGTGTAATAGAGAAGCAGCTCTTGCTCCTCCTCCTCCTCCTGTTCCGCTACGAGATCCTCGCTGCCGGCGCTGGCGACCAAACTGCACTCGATGTTAAGTCCTTGGATGCGTACCAGGTTGCGAAGACGCAATTGCTGCGTTGCTAGCGGCAGCCATTCGCTGCAGCGCGGTCGCAAATGCATTGCGGATTTAGCTTAGCTGGCGGTGCACATGGTGCACATCTGCACTAGAAATTTAGTTTAAGGGAAAAATTTACTTTGAACAACACCACTTTGGCTACAACAGCTGTTTTTTTGGCTGAACAACGGCGAGCGCTGTGTGACCGTTCTTAAGCAATTTTAAACAAACTGGCAACGCCAATCTATTGCTTATTAGTGCTGCGCACAAATCTGCGCCAGAAATACAGCTAATCAAAATTAAATTTTATATGACCTGAAGGCCAGTCGAAAGTGTGATAAATGATTTCGCCAGCGTACAAATGCTTATTTAAGGGGAAATAAAATTAGCAAATAGTAGCTACAAGCCATTTGTACAGTCTAGCTATTTTTTTATTTCGAAATTGAGCATCACTGCCGTTTGCTGATAAGCGTAAGCCACACTGGCAACGCTCGCAAAGTAGTTTACATTGGTGCGCTTAAAAGGCATAATGTTGCAAGGTTTGCTGAACAAAAAATAACATTAAATACGCAATTACAAATCGAATAAAGTCTGATTAACTACGAATTTAATTGCAGATGCTCAACTACATTAAGGAAACAATAATGGCGCCGTCCACACGCAGCAAATGCAACCAAAACTTAAACTCAAATTCCAAGGAACTGGACAAGGATCGAGATAAGGATAACAGCCCGGAACAATCTGCTCCTGCCCAGATGAAGGGCTACAAAATAACAGACAATGAACGCTCGCGAAAATATGGCATAGGCGCCAACTCATTGGCAATGCTTGTGCAGAAGGCGCAGCTCAAGTTCCCGGTAAGTGTTTCGAGTATTTTGGTAATTGCGTTTCTACACAAAAAAAATCAACAAAAAAAAAGTGCCTCAGCCCACTATTGGCCCTGTCCCTGTACATGTCCCTGGAGATTCAAGGCCAATGTTCTCAGGCTGGCTTCCGCATTGTTTGTCGCTCTGCACGATTCAATGTCAGCAATATTCCCTTCCACTGCAACCAATGCGCATGCCCCAAATAAGCAAAAGTAATCACAAAATACAAAAACAAAACCAAACCAGAGCACCTGTTGATATCCTCCTGTTGTTGTTTTGCTTAGGTCAGGGTCCATTTTAGTACAAGTCAAGGGCAATCTACTCATGTCTCTCCCTTACAGCTGCAGGAGCTGCACATATATCTGGCCCTGGACGGCTTCGAAGTGTCAGACGATGAGTATTTCAACACTTTGCCAGCCCAGACGCTTTTAATCGTTGCTGGACCCGATGCTGTCATCACCACAGGTGAACTGTCTTATCACAAAATAAATAGGCTAATAATAAATATATGTTTAACAGATGCGGACTTTGAGTTTGAGAAAATGCGTCAACAGTCGCCGCTGCTGAAGGTGGCCGACATTTTCTACGACTTCATTGAGCAGCATCCGGACAAGTTTCGACGCATGATTACGGAATATGAGCAGCAGAAGCAGCGACGTGCCCTGGACAACACCAAGGCACACTTGAGCCTGAAGGCCGAGCATGTGGAATGGTTCGAGGGCAGCGAAGAGCGCTTCCAATCTAAGGAGGAGGCCATGGCCATGCGGGCGCAGACACGTGTGCGCGGCTACTACTACAAGACCAAGGACGAGCTGACGCGCACACCACTGTATAGGCAGAATTCGAAGGCGCGCCAGGTGATCAATTCGGTGCTGGAGCAGTTTCGCTATCTGCTCATCGGCTGCGATTATTTCTCCATGATGTTCAATCGCAAGTGCCAGCAGAAGCACGAAATATTGATGCAGCAAATTGGCGAGGAGCAGCCGGATGCGGTAAGTGTGCCCAACAAACGGTTGCGGCAAGTGATTAAGGATTACACTGCGCGAAATGAAATACTGGACGAATGGTCCGTTTCGTTGTGCACGGATCTGGGCGACTTCTACTGCCAGGGCGCCTACTCGGACAATGGCAATTTCTGCTCCATGCAGCACACAATAAATCCGTATGCCTCGCGTGAGAATCTCATATTGTTTCAAGTCTGGAATCTTGACCACCAAATCGAGCTGTGCCGCTCAATTTTGCCGGCTTTAGTCGACAATGTGCTGGAGCTGGTAACACAGCCGCAGCGCAAGTGTGCGTTGCACAAGAAACGCGTTGTGGACATCTCTGTGCTGGAATACTTTCTGGAGATATTCTCGCTAAAGAACCTCAAGTTGGTTCACATTGTGTGCCACGAAAAGGTGCAGCGTGCCAATCGGTCCAATGGTCGTCTGCTATGCGCCGATTGCCACGAGTATCGGATTGTGCAGGAGCTGATGGATTTGCAGACGGCACCCACAACTTCCTAGGGAATTGAGGCTTAGGAAACTCCACTAAAGCAATATATTATACAATAATTATATCTACTATTGTCTCGCATACATTTATGCAAGCTGCTTTAACAAGGCATAGACCTAAAAATGTGTGCTATGTTAAGCTATGTACATATACATATATATATATATATAAATATGTGTACTATATAAAAAAAAGTTAACTGAAAGTTTAAATTGTACAAATCTGAAGTATCTCAAAGTTAACTATCAGCGTTTAGTGTTGAAGTATTTATTATCAAATGACATATTTATGCATTTAATATACTATCTATGGTAAAAGTTGATCTGCATACCATTTACTTAAATATATACATATATATAAATATACAAAATACAATTATGAAATTAGCTTTAAATGTTGCTAACTGTAGAGCGCGTAGCTGAGTTTTGAACAGGTATTTTGGCCGTTGCTTTGTTCAACAAGTCCATTTTAAGATATTGTATACTCGAAATACTTAACTCCAATAATGATGAAGCTAATGTTACAGTTAACCGGTAGATATACACAAATATATATATATATTTATATATAATAACCCGATTACTGAATTTAAATTGTATCTGGCTTCACTGAAGTGCAACATGAAATCTACTTGAAGCACTTTAGAATTACTTCATATTGATGTGTGTATATAAGTAGAAACATATACGTGCAACAGCTTGGTTTTTGCTACTCTTGGCTTCTCTGTACCTCTGACTATATATATCTATACATATAATAAAAGAAATATGAGTTTCGAATGTTTTATGGTGTTTTCTCTTCGTTGAACTTGTTTGTATTTGTTTTCATATATTTCTTTATTTACTAAAAATGTCACTGCATAAAAAATTACACAACACAAAATATATGATTATAAAATAATAATAGTAGTCAAATAAATTTGATAACACATTCGTATGCATACGAATACCATATGTATATGTATATGTTTTGTTTTGTATAAATAACTATGACATAAACAAAAAGAATCATGTTAAAAATTATAAAAGTTTTTTTTTTTTTTTGAAAATCTGTTTGCTGTTTGATGAAGACAACACACCGAGATTTCTTAAACCAATTTTATTTAATTTATGTTATTAATCGTTTCAATATGCGCTTTCGTATTATCCGGATACATTTAATGATTGGGTCGATTCTGCTGTCATTGCGTTGTTTTCGTTTCGTTGTTACCTCAATGCGTCTCAAAGTTAATTCTCTCGTGTAAACTTTTTACAGCTTGAGAGTTAAGGTTAGTAATGATTCGCTTCGCTAGTGGCTTTCGTAAGTTGTGTTAGTTGTTGTTTTAGTGCTGCTACCAAATCGCATTAAACAATTGAAAAAATAAACATACATATCCCATCTCAACTGCAATGCTAATAGTGTTAGTTTTAAGAAATTAGCTAAAAAAAACTGTTACTGCAGGCAGGGCCCGTTCCCAAGCAATTTGACTGTGGTGATCCTAAGTGTGCTGGTACTTAAACTAAAAGAAAACGTGTGCATTTAATTGCATCGCTGTATTTGTTGTAGTCTGTTGTCAGCTATAATTGATTTCTATGGCTTTGAGAAATAATTATAGGTCCGATTGTCCAGGTCCTGAAATAAAGTAAACAAGATCAGAATTAAAAACAAATTCGCAAGCATAGCTGTGTACACAAATAAAGCTAACAATAAGAAGTTTGTGGAAAGTTGTTTGTCTTCGTTTTGCATAGTTTGCTTAAACTTTAAGGATATTCAAATCCGAAGACCAGACATACACACAAAGGTAAATATATATACACATAAAACGAAACGGACACAAATGAAGCGGCAAATAATAATTGAAAATTGCAGCGGTGCAAAGCAGCCAACAGAACTTCGAGAGGAAACTTCACCTTTATTGTTTAAATTTTCTTTTTTCTTTTTTTTTTTTGTAATGCAAATTTTGTCAATATTCTTTAATTTATAGGGAAAAAGCCATTCATATTCATTATCAGAATCATTCCAATTAACGATTAATTTTTGTTAAGAATGTATATTTTAATTGTGTGTAAAAAAAAACAAGTTAATCAAATATAAGAAAAGAAACATTCAATTATGTATTGGAACTCATGAATGGTTAATGTTACGAACGACTTTTCATTTTATATTGTACAATTTTCTTTGGTTTATGTTTTTCTTTGATGTTTTATTTGTTTCACTAAATGCAAAAAATCTTCATTCGTTGTTCAGCATTTTGTTCAAGGTGGAGTTTGCTCTCCAAAATTCGCTTTTGAGTTTTCCAAATTTTTTTGTTTATAAATAAAGCATTGTGGAAAGGTATAATAATTGAGTAAAATATTTGCGATGAGACATTTTTGACTATATGTATCAGTTATTTCAGTTATTTCAGTTTGTTTATCCAAATATTGTTTTTAATTAAGCCGAGTTTGAACTAGGTACTACGTGACATCTAAGTTGTGTTAATATCTTGGGCAGCTACAGGAAAATTAGGTGTTAATTGTGTAACATTATCTAGATACAAACCTGGGTAATTTGGATTTCATATTTTGAAGTAATTAATAAAATGTTCGGCCTAAAAATGTGACTATCGCAAATATTTGTCGCAACAAATTAATAATTAAGAAATACGGCACATATAATTATAAATCAAATAGCGGCAAAAATAAAAGAAATACATAGAATAGATAGAGAGCAAATTTGAAATATAATGAAAACATTAAAAAAAAAATTAGTTCAAATTTGGGTTTGATATAAATTTTAATTTAATTTAGGTACCTTAGGATTTTGAACGAGTTTTACAAAATCATTGAGTTGATGAAATTGTTTTTTATTGTGGCGATTTGATAGATTTTTGTGGTTTTGCTTTTTGATATGTTTTCTTTTTTTTCTTTCTTTCTTTCGTTTTGTTGTGGATTTTTGTTTTGGTTTTTTCTTTTTTGGTTTTTTTTTTTTGGTAAGTATTAATTGATTCGATTTGAAAGTACATATGAATGTATATGCAGTTGAATTTAGAAATGACTGGCGAAGATTTTACTTTTACGCTTTTACTGAGATAACAAACGAACGAGCGAACGAACGAATGAACGATTTTTCTTTGGTTTCAGTTGGTTTATATACATTATACATTATTCATTAGATAAAGTAGAGTATTTAGTTAATTAATAGTCTGAGTGTTGTCGTATTGTACAATGTGATGTGATGAGAAATGCATTGACTGACCCAACACTTGGCCAGGGCAGTGACTGTTGCTAGTCGGAGACACAAAATGCAAAATGCCTAAGTTGCTACACTACTAAAAAACCTATTTACTCTTTTTTTTATGACCCCGCCCCGCCCCTAGTTATAAACAATGAGCTAATCCCTTAATAGACCTCTTTCTAAACCTTACGCCAGCTGCTAGCGGAGCGTTCCCTGGACTGTTGCCGGAAGCATTCGGGACTTTTGCTGCCACGACTGTTGAGTATTTCGGGTGACTCTGTGACCCGCGCCAGATCCCGATTGATTGTTTTGGAGCTGAGGACGCGTGGACACCGCACCGTCCACGGACTGCGTCTCGGATCCTGCAACGCTCGAAATGCCTTCGATGGGACAATGTCCTCGCCGCCACTGGCATCGGTCCAGCTGCTATAATAGTCTGCGTATTCCTTGTCCTGCTTGGGAGTTATGGCCGGCGTGCTGTCCAGCGAGCTATTCTCCACCGAGTCCATTTCCTCAACGAGGGCACGCTTTGCCGCTGCCTGGAGTCGCTCCATGGGCAGATTGCGCAGATGAGTGCTGTCGCTCTTGAGCAGCAGACTCTGCACCAGCTCGTTCACCAGCTTATCGCTGACCACACGTTGCTTGCTGGGCGATGGGCCCACAATCGGTGAGGCGGGGCTATTGGGCGTGGACGGGTTGTCCGCATCGATGCTGGTGTTCTTGCGCAGCGGCAGCGAGAGGCGTTCCCGTCGCTGTGTCATCGATTCGGCTTCGGTCAATGCATTGGGATTCTGGCGACGTGTGATGGACACATTGTGCACAATCTTGCGTCTGCTGGGCTTGAGCTGGAACTCGTCCGCCTGGCCAGCTTCGGCACCCTCGGGCACATCGTTCTCGTCCTGCAGCATCTTGAAGAGTCTGGAATGTGTGGCGGCACGCTGATAGCTCGTCATCTTGCGCAGCTCCGGGAAGCTCTCCGATTCGGTATCGGTCTCAGACAGCTGCCTGTTCATATCTGTCACTCCGGAGTCATCCTCCTCGATCTCTGACTCTGAGCGCTGTGTGCTGCTGTTGCGGGAAAGCTGCCCCTTGCCACTACCACTGTCAACGGACAATGCTTGAAGGGTCAAAGCCTTATTGGCTGTGGTTGCAACTGTACGCGGTGGACTAGACTCGAATACGTTAATCCGATCCCGCACTGATATTTTGCTTGTTTCATCAAACTTATCAACACCGAGATCGGGTAGACCGTTCGATAGAAATTTTCTTTGCTGCTCCGGCTCTGGTTCGACGTACACCTCAGGCAGTTGTGCCGCAGCATTGGTTGGCGTTGCATCACCAGCTCTCTGCTCTTTCTCGTTAGAATATTGCTCCATTACGATGCCATCCTCGCCAACAAGTTCATATTCGCATGGGGAGCTAAGTTCGATTTCGTTGGGCTCCTCGGATTCCATGATGACGCTGTTTCGATTGGATTGCGTCTTTTGCAGAACTTTCTGCTCATCGATGGACGTATTAAAGAATGCCATCGCCTGGCGATAATTTTGACGTTTCTGTTCTGCTTCCTCGACCTGATCTTTCTCGGCGCGTTTCTCCTCTATGTCGGCCCAGAAGTCCTGCTCATCGCTGTTATCCTGCTCCCCGTTGGTCTGCTTGTATGGCATCCAAGTGTGCACTGTGGCTGGCTCATGCATGGAGGCCAGCGACATGGTATCCACCTGATTGAGATTGCTTTCTGGTGCCTCGCTTGGGCATGGCTCCTCTTTGGGAGGCTCCTCAATGCTTTCATGCTCTAACCCTTCATATTGTACGGCCAGCATTTGCTCCTCTTCGACAACTGGATCGACTAGCTCTGGCTCCTCTCCACGAGCTGCCTTCAATGTAGACCACACATCGATATCCACTGCTGATTCATCGGGCAGCTTGGCCCGGAATGCTTTCGTCTCCACCGGCTTGAAGGGCGTCTCTTCAATGGATTGTTGACGCTCTTGGCATGCCCAAAAGGTCGCCGATTTTTGGAAGGTTACGTCATCATCATCAGGATTGCGATTCGCTTCGAGCTCTGCCCAGAAATCGATTTCTTCATCGGTATCCACCTCGCGAGGCTCTGCTGGATATTTTGTGGGATCAAATTGAAAGTCGTTTGCTCTGTTTCCAGCAATATTTTCATTGGATTTTTTGTCAGCCCAGAAATCGGTCTCTTCTTCCTCGGTCATTTTCTCAACAGGATGTGCGTCTGCTGCCTGCTCTGCCCAGAAGTCTACCTCCACTTCATCGATTGGCTCATTTGGTTGGATTTCTTCCTTTGCAGTCTTCTCCGAATTCGTTTTCTCTACCGCCGCCCAAAAGTCCTCCTCGTCCTCCGGCGTTTCCTCGGCCTGTGTTTTTTCTTCCACCACAAAATGAACTTCTGCACGCTGAGTTTGTGGCAAGTATTCGATTTTAGATTTTAGGTTTTTCGACCAGTTTTCGATTTGGCGAACCGTTTCCTTTTTCAGTGGAGTATACGTAACGGCTTTCTTTTTCTTTGTTCTCTGACTGTCCTGTGTGTTTTTATCATCAGTATCTTCTTGCTGGTGTGGCTCAGTCTCCTTACCTGCAGTGGCAAATGTGGACCAAAAGCTGTTCTTGGCCGCCTCCAATGAGGCCTGGGTCTTGGTCAGGTCACATGATTTTGGTCTAGCTGGTTTCGGTTGTGCATCGTTTTCCTTAGCTCGCAACTGGACCGTTTCTCTTGGAGCACATTGCTTTGGCTGTTCCTCAACTGGTTTCGACTCGGGCGTTTTCCAAAAGTTCTTCGACTGTTCCATCATTTTTTGTGCTTGCATTTTGGTGGCCAAAAGTGTGGCAAAGAAATCGAATTCCTCTTTTGGTGCTGCAGCAGTATCCTCAACTTCTTTAGTCGCCTCCAATTTTGCAATATTGTTGGTAAGTCCGCCTTCGTAGACATCCGCCGAGAACCGGTTGCGCATTCCCAACGAGAGGGAGGTGGAAACATCCTCATGGCTGGTTCTTCGGCCGCTTGTGAGAACCTTTTCGGCATCACAGAAGTTTTGGGGCACCGAAGATTTGTCCACTGAATTGGATCGTGAGGAATTGGACAAACTGATTGTGACGCTAACCTCACAGTCATTATCCTCTTCATCGTCGCTCTCTACCTTGGCTATGCTGAAGGAGTTGCGCTTGTAGTCCAAGCTCGGACGTCTCTCCTCAATCTGTGTGGTGCTGCCCACCTCAACGGTAGCGATGTTCTCATCATTTGAGCTACGACTAAAGGAGAAGCGCAGTGGCAAACGCACCGTGACCGAGTTGGACTCATCGTCATCATCATCCACGTTGCCCTCATCATGATCATTGTCCTCAATTTGCTGATCCAAACCATCGTCTTCTTCGAATTGGCGATCTCCCAGTGTAGCACTGGAGCCATTGCAGTTTATAACTGTCTTGGCATAGTTGCTGCTGCGTTCCGGCTCGCTTTCCTCCTCATAGATGGTGCTCAGATCCTCTTCAACAATATAGTCCTCATCCAGTTCCTCAATTAGTTCCTCATCCACCTGATCTTCCTCCTCGTCTAGCATTTCATCAGCTGTGGTGCCATCGTCATCCTCACTTTCGGAGTCTAGCTGCTCAGCTGGAACTTTTCCAAAACCTTTGTAAACCTGCACATTGGTCACCGACTTAATGGCCTGCAAGGGAGATGGGCGACTGGCGTGCTTGGGTGTATCTGAGTCCTCCTCATCCTCGTCGCTGCTATCGTCCGAGTCGCTTTCGTTGTCGTCCAGCACAGCACTGATCTGCACTGGTGAAGCATTCTCGCTGGGTGAACGTGCTCCCAGCTCCTTCAGCTGTTCCCCTGCATAGCTTTTCTGCAGTTGCTTTGATAAATTCTCTTGGGTGTTGCCACCAGCGATTTTATTGATGTTCGCCAGCCGCTGGCTGAGCATATCGATGACCTGCTCCTTGTTGTTGCAAATATTTCGCGATTTGGGGCGACTAACAAGCTCCTCAATCTCAACGGAATGCGCCCGCTTTGGAGGCTCCCGAGGCTCCACCTTGACATGGTGTTTCATAATGACCTGAGAGGGCACATCATCGGTGCTGGGCGTTATAATAATATCGGGCAATACACTGCTAGCGCGACTCTCGGTCGACGTTTGACTGAAGCTGGGTGCTACCGGATAGGCATAGGGCCCGTAGGGCGGCACAAACTGTGGATAGTTGTGCATTGCCTGCTGGGGATCATTGGGATTATGAGGCTGACCATAGGCTGGTGGTGGGGGTAGGTAATAGGGGTAGTAATAGGGATAGGGTGGATAAGCATCGGACTGCTTGCCATCTACCGTTGCAGGCATTGGTGGGGGATAGGGATAGGGATAGGGCCAGTTCACCATTTGGGGTGGCTCCCCATTCGCCTGCGGAGGTGGCATATACCAGGGATAGGGATAGCCATAAGCATAGGGAAGGTGCGGTGGCACCGATTGCGAGCGCTCGGGTTGCGTCCGAGGTGGACAAGAACTTTCTGAACTAAGCGATGAAGTGGATGAGTATGTGGCGTGAGGTGTGCTTGTGTGTGTGTTTGAGTCTGTGCCTGTACTTGGTGGTGGTGGTGGTGTGGGTGTGGTTGTGGCAGATGTGTAACTATGACGTTTATTGATTTTATTGTTAATTTCTCGGTTATGGTTACTATTACTGTTATTTTCATTATTCTCATTACCATTATTATTATTATTTTTATTATTATTATTATTGTAATTATTATTAAAGTGATTGTTATTATTATTATTATTGGTTTCGTTTAATTCAATATTTTCCAAATCCGAGTCCAGCTCGGCGTGAATTTTATGTTCTGAGGTCGGTTTGGTGCACGGTTATCAAAAATAAAAAAGAAAGAAGAAGAGATATAGACACGGTGAGAGTGCATATTATGTTCAATACACCAACAATTTGGAAAGTGATTGTTTTGTTTTACATTTTTTATAGCAGATTAAAAGATCAAGCAAAATTTACTATTTACAAAACTATGATTATATGTGAGGTGATGTGATAATAGTCAAGCCCTGAGGGAGGTTGCTTTATAACGATAAACGATAGATAAATACGTATATGTTAAGCTGATCCGCTGTGGATTCCAACAAGTATCATACTCAATACCTTTTCAAACAGAAGGGTTTCTTAACTCTTATGGGTTTTTCAACTTTAACAATAAGGTACTGTTTCAATGCAACAAAATATTAAAAGTGATTTTTTTTTAGTTTTAATAAGGTGAAATCTCTCCAAGAACATAATGCAGTTGTTCGTATAAATGTGTATATTCGTGTTTGTGTGGATGCGTTGAAGTGGTGTGTGTGTGTGTGGGTGTTAGTGATGTCTTATGGCATATATATACAAGTGATGTTAGCCTTGGGACTAACGTTGGTATATTGCATTTGTTCAACACAAAATAAATAAAACCCAATTCTCGCAGTGTCTTTCGTATATGGTAACCCTAATTGACTTACCGGCATTCTCTGGTGTTGTCATTGCCTGTAAAATCTTAAATGATCGACTTGGTATTGCGCTACCGGTATATTTTTTGGGTTCCAATGCCTGTTGTTCACTAGCCGGTATATATTGTTGCTGAGGTGTATCTGCAGAGAGAGAGAAGCCGACGCTCAAACAAAGTAAACTTAAACAAAGTCTTTCACTTACCGAACGCTGCTGAACGCTGTGGTGTAAAGCGGTTCTGCGCCGATACGCCGTTACCTGCAAGAACAATCGATTTCACAGCGTTCTATTAACTGATTCTATTTGATTCCAAATGTCCAAACAAGTTTATTCTGCTTAGTAGTGCTGGCAATTTTGATTTAAATTCTATTGCGGTACCGTTTTTTATGGTGGACGAACACACAAGAAGCGTATTAGTTCTAAAATGTTTCAAAATGTATTGTTGTGGCAGCTTAAAGCGTTGTGGTATTAGTTAAGGGTAAGGTACCCATTTCAGAATTAGACTTAAGACTAGAGACCAAAAAAAACCCAGACGACAATCAAGAAGAAGGGGAACCGAATTGAAACCTTGAGACACTCTCCAAAGACAAAACCTTACCAGTCCACTCTTGCTATTGAGTTGGGGAAAGGGCACAGTTCAGAGCTCACCTTGCGGGGACCAAGCTGGAGGCGTACCCGACTGATCCTGAGCGATTTGCAGCCGCCTCATTTGCTCAATGGTCGGACTATTGCGCGCCTGCTGAGCGCTCATCTGGCGAGCGAACTGTGGACGCTGCAGCTGCGGCGTCTCCAATTCCAAATGAGGCTGCTGCTGATGCTGCTGCTGTTGGGGCGACTGTAGCCGGGCATCGGAGCTGCCATCGTCCACTGTGTCGGTTATCTTTTGCAATATTCTAAACGATTTCGATTGTATGGGCGGTGAGCGTGGATCGCTGCAAGTAGATATAGGCGTATGTTAGGTTAGGTTGTTGGTTAGCATGCACTCGAAATAATGGCTGAAAACCAAATTACAAATTTTGCTGTTGCTGCTGGATGGGTTTGGGGTTAACTTGTAGTATTTGTGAGTGCTTTGACACCGAAAATCATTTTTCATTTGCGAAATTATGTTGTTGAGAAATGAGCTGATGATCAAATTACCAATGAAATAATAAGTACACAATACACACAACATTGAAAAACAGTATCACAGAATCTTGGAGCAGATTGACTAGTGTTTAAATTGTTATTGCGATGGATCCAAGCACTAGTTTTACAACACTGACAAGTACAGATTTGTGTTTTGGCGACGGCGACTTTTGACTTTGACTTTACTACCTGAGTCGATTCTTTCTGTGGCGCATCTCAGCCTCGAGCGGACATTGATGATGTTGTAAGTCGTTAGGTATTCTTTTATTAATTTATTGTTGTTGTAAGAAAGCACAAAATTTAATACGCATTAGTGCTGGGCAATTGTTGTTAAAAACTATTAGTTGTTTAGTGTTGGTAAAGCACAAAAAGTGTTGTATTCACAGCCTTGGCTTCAAATACACAAACTGCACTTACTTTTGGAGCACTACTGGCGATTGGGAAATGTGTCCGCCTCGTCCTCCTTCGATTGCAATTGGTATAATGCGTGTCGAGTTGTTGTTATTCACATTAATATTGTTGTTGCTGGTGTAAAATTGTTGCTGCTGCTGCTGTTGGTTGGGCGACATGGCTGCTACTGCTGTTGCTGCTGGATAGTTGTTGTAACCTTGATCGACAAATTGATTAGCTGAGCGTATTATGTGGCCAGCAGGCGCTTTCGTAGGAAAGAGAGAGTATACATAGACACATATTGATATCGAGATGGAAAGTTACACAATGGACGGTAATACATTCGGGGGGATAGTCGTAGGATTGTGGAGAGTGCATGGGTTCGCATTCGGGGTATACGCAAAAGGAGGTGAACAACTACAGATTGGGGGCTCGTTTTAGTGACAAACATTTAGGGTTTAGGAAAGCGCCAGATAGAGTATTTAGGAAACATAAACAAAACACTTAGCACAAGCTGGAGAGCTGCAACACAAACTTACCACCAAAATTGGGCTGTGCAGCGGCATAAGTTGGCGTTTGCTCCAGAGTAATGGGTATGATGCGCTCCTGCAAAGATTCCAATTAGCAATAGTGCGACGATTAAGTAGTCCGGTATTCTAATTTTACCCTGGGTCCACTTTGGTTTGCATTGCTGCTGTTCGGATTGATGTTGATCTGCAGGCGTAGTCCGGTCTGCGGAGCATTTGAGCCAAAGTTTTGCTGTTGATCTGCAGCTGAAGCTGGAGGCGAAGCTGTGGCATAACCATTACCCTGCCCCATCATCTGCGGCTGATAGAAAGCTGTCTGAGTGTTCTGCACTGGCACTGGCCCCGAAGGCGCTGCCTGTCGCAAACTGGATGGCACCACATTGCCATTCTCTTCGGGACGAGCCCAGGGCGCCTGCTCCTTGCTTGCCGGCTGCGAACTGAGCCAGCGCAGTGGCTGACCACCAGCCTGCTGCTGCTGCGGCTGCTGTTGTTGCTGTGGCATTTGTCTCATGGGTGAGTCACGGGCACCAGTCTGTTGCTGCTGCTGGAGCAGAAGACGCTGAGCCTGAGGCTCCGTGGGTTGTGCCAGCGGAGCTATGTAAAGTGAGCCAACGTTGGTCTGCTTTGGAAAGGGAATATAAATATTTATTATAATACTAACATAACCGACTCGCTTCAAGTTCAAAATTCGTGCATGGCCTTTGGCAGTCTCTAATTTTGGCTGCTGCACACGCGAAATGCGTTCAATGTTCAATTTGTAGTGCGATTCTTTGCTAGTCTAAAAATAAAATGGAATGCTTCCGCTAATGTTGAAGCAGCATACAATGAAACGCAGATGTGAGATGCACAAGATTGTTTCTCTTGGCAGCAAAATGAAAATTTAATTTGTTTCTATCTTCTATTTACAGTTCATTCAAAATACTGATGATGCTGATGAAATATTACACATACGCCATGAGTGTGGGAATTTTAAGATTAAAATATTGCTTAGAAACGAAGAAGAATAGAGACGACAACGGAGCTGGGCAGAGACACCAGCACTCCGACAAGACAGATGTCTTTTGGGTGGCTATAACCATCGAGAAGAACAGGCTTAGGATACTCACCGTTCTACTGAGAGGTCATTTTAGACAACGAAGTCAACTAAACTATGTATTTATAGCAGCAAGGAGGAATCCTCAATGCACATCTTCATTATCAGAATGTGTCGCCTTAACCAGGAAATGATGCAATATCCTAGGGATGCATGTTATGAGATTCAAGGACACAAAAGCACTCAACCCAACACAGACAGAGAAAGCACAATAGATATAATAGGTCGCAGTGCAGGCACCCCAATTTATAATATAAGAAGGTAAAAATATGATGGGTATTACTAAAGCGTCACTCACCGGCTTAGCTCCTTGATATTGCGAGTTTTGTTGCTGCTGTGCATTGAAAACTGCTGCTGCTGGCTCTGTTCGGCCTGGGCTGAAGACATCGCGAGATCGTTGTTGCTGTTGCAGTTGCTGCTGTTGTTGCTGTTGCAGCTGCTGCTGTTGCTGCTGTTGCACATTATTGTAAATTGGCTGCGGATGCGTTGGCTGCTGCTGCTGCTGTGCAGCGGGCTGAGCGCGTTGCGTACGCCAGGGCACAGTTTGTGCTGCTTGTTGTTGCTGCTGCTGTTGCTGAGCCAGCGGCGAAATTGCTGTGGGCGGACGCGGTTCTTGTTGCTGAGCCAGCGGCGAAATTGCTGTGGGCGGACGCGGCTGCTGCTGCTGTTGCTGCTGTGCAAAACGGAAGGGACTCTCAGTGGCACGCTGCTGCTGTTGCTGCTGCTGCTGCTGCTGTTGCAACTCGAAGGGCGATCGTGGACTGTCCGTTTGACGCGTATAAACATTAACAGCCGGCGATTGGGGCATGGGCACACTGCGAAACTGTTGTTGTGGCTGCTGCTGCTGCGGTGGTGTTGCCGGTGGTGTTGGCTGCTGCAGCTGCTGCTGCTGCAGTGGCGGAGTTTTGGGTGAGGGCGCTTGTGGCTGCTGCTGCTGCAACTGTTGTGTTGCTGGTGTGTAGGGGCTGTAGCTGTTGTTGCCGTTGCCATTGCTGTAGTTGTTATAGCCGCCATTGTTGTAGCTGCTGGCGTTGTCAGATGGCCTATAGGCTGCAGTAACAAAGAATCAAAGATGCGATTAGACTCCTTGTAAGAAGAAACTGAAAATTGTGATTCTGATTTTAGTGGCGTTAGTGGGGGAAATGCCAGTAGATAATGACGCTTGATGTCTGCTGTTAGTCAAATGTCGTTTTAAAGCACCAGAAACCGCTTAGTACATTAGCCGGCGATCAACATGAGGCGAGCGGAGGGCCAAGAACTGTACCAAAAGAACTTCGGCCCACTTTTGTGACGTTGGGATTAGAGAGTGAACCCAAAACCAAACCAAAAAGCCAGCGAATATGATGTGATATCCAAAGTCAATGCTCTGGAGAGCTCACCATCAACGGCATCTTGGCTGATGTTGCTGCTGTTGTTGTTGCTGTTGCTGTAGTCACCATTGGCATTTTGGGCCGGCTCCGGCAGGGGACTCTTGGAGCGATCCTTAACATACTCATCCTTCCAGAAGTTGTTCTTCTCGACGGGCGGCGGCACCTTACGCAGCGCCGCCATTGGATTGGCTGGTATTTTGATCTCCGGCCGAAAGCCGAGCGGCGGCGGCTCAAAACGCTGCGGTGTCGGCGATTTGCGTGCCGATGCCGGCGAGCCGGGTGCACTGCCTCGGCCCGCTGGTGGTGCTAATGTGCTTTGTTGTGGGGGTGGTGGTGGGGGCGCTGCGGCATGGCTACCATTCTTACCCTGTGTCGGCGGCGGCGGTGGAGGCAACACCTGAAACGGCATCCCCATTGCAGCGGCACCCATGGCACTGGCAGCGCTGCCGCCAGTGCTCGAGCCTGGTGACTGCGGCGATGGTCTGTTCTGTTGGGAGGCGCCAGTGGCACCCTCGGCTTGCGCATTGCGCGCCAGCCGCTTGGCCATGCGCTCCGAACGGATTTGGGAGAGATCTATGCCGCCGGGCGTGTAGGTGAAGGGTTTCTTGTCTTTTGTCATCATGGCGTTCTGCACACAAGCAGGTGCCTCGAAGCCACCGCCTCCAGCGGCGCCTCCGCCTCGTTGTCCATACCTAAACCAGACAATGGGCAAAAGAGAGAGAGAGAGAGAGAGAGAGAGAGAGGGAGAGAAATATTTATAATTAGCATATACGAATTTAATATTGTTGTTTTATTTTCATGCAAATCTTGTGTGATTCCTATTTATGTTTTCGACTTATTTCGCTTTTTGTACGCCTCTTCGTTTTGCTGCTTATTTATCGAGCTGTTTGTCATAAATTGTTGGCTAAATCTATTATTATTAACTGTTTAATTGTGACGCTCCATGTCAAGAGCCCTCATTTGTCTGACCACATTTCAAGACCTTTCTTCCATACTGCTTGACTAATGACTCCGCTCATCGACAGTTCAATGAGCCAATTTTTTCTATTGGCAAACTTATGCGTTTTTCTTTTTTCTTTTTTGTTTGAGGGAAAGTGAACTGAAGATGCTGCCATAGACATTTATACCCTCTTGCAATGCTGAGGGCCCTAACGGCTGCCAGTCGAAAGTGAGAGTTAGATGAATGGATCTCAGCGAAAAATAGCAATTAAAAAATGATTGTAAAAACCTGGTTCATTAAACTTGGCGGTCACTCAGACGCAGAAGGAAAAACCTTAAAAGTTTAAATTATTTGTATAATTATAATATTCTAAAGCGATTTGAAGAGAAAGCATGTACACAAAATCATAAGATATGAAATGAATGATAAAATGTAGACAAATTTCTTTTTATAAATATAGTTTATTATATTTTATTAAATTGGTTACTTTTTCTCTATGCCCATTCCATATAAAATCACATTTTTATTGCCAAGATTAATTTTGATTTAAATTTTCGTTTAAGCTATGCAAATAGACTGTAAATTGTAAAATCATATATCAAATGCTACTTGTCACAACTGCCAGCTGGCTCATATATTAAGTTAAGCCATTGCAGTTGATTTTGCACCCGTGTGTATACATATGTGTATGCGGATTATTTATATATACACTCGACAAATATTGAGCAAGTAGGAAATGCGCATTGCATTTGCAACAATTAAAATCTGGCAGTTTTCTAGGCTTGTCATGCGTGAACAACGCTCATAACTGCGCCACCTTAAATGGCCAGCGACTATTAACAAACAAATGAAATGTACAAAAAGCAGTTAACGAACAACCCAACTTGCCATAAATGCAAGGTGCAACTTTAAGGCGCCATACACAGATGCCTGGCCGATGTCAATGGACGTGAGATAGAGAGAGAGAGAGAGAGATAGAGAGAGACAGAGCAGGAGAGAAAGAGGAAGGAGTGAGCAGAAACTAACTAAACGACCTTACAATTTTGGTTAAATGTGGAAATCGATGGAGCGATAAACTTTAGCTAATAACAAAACGCGACTAATCAATGACAAGTTCAAGTCTTTAACTGGCTGCTCATTGCAGGCCATAATTTGAGATGATTTAATATGGTCAAGCAGCATATCATAGTTGGCATTTCTGCAGTTAACAATATGTAAAAAGAGGCATATACACATACATATACATATATATATATTTATATATGTGTTTGTATGCTCAATTAGTGGCGCCTTTGTCATCGACCGCAGGCAGTTACGTCACGGCTCGACTTGGATTTGGATTTGCATTTGACATTGATGCACTCGCTCCAATTTGCATGTAAAGCGGATTGTGGGATTGCCGCACACATGAGTTGTGGGTGCTTTTGCAATAGTGTCTGCGGTTCACCTTCGCACTTGTGGTTAACCCGAACGAGCCATGGCAACACTCTTGCTATGACAATCACTTGGCATGGACACACACACACGCACACACTGGGCCGTCGCATCACCTGTTCCTGTTCGCCTGACCCACTTGGCCAAGTTATTAAAAGCGAATCAGTCACGCACCGTTCATGCGTATGTATGTTCTATGTATGTGCACATAAAAACTAACGAAGCTGACAGGCGACAGGCCAACAGACCATCAGGCCATCAACTGGCCAACAGGCCCGACAACTTTTCAGAACCGGAGAGAGACACAGAGAGAGAGAGGCAATTCATGGCCAAGAGAGACACCTGCCCATCACTTTCTTTTGGCATAACTGGCTGGCCATTTAATGATGCTTAACGGGCCTATGTTTCAACAGGTCTCCACAATAACATCTTCAGCACTCAGTTTTAATTAGCAAAATGTCCACGCTTAATGCAACTAAAGTAAGTAAATTACGAAGAGAAAAGCGAACAGCAAACATTTTGATGATTACTGATTAAAAAGTAAAGAAGTTAAATTATGTTGTGTCCTCCTTAAATATTTCATATAACTTTTGATAACATAGTGTTTTATTCTTCCAAAGAAAATAAGACGAAACTTTAATTCATTTTGTAATATGATTTAAAGAAAAGCAGTTCTAATGGTTCAATAGCTTTATTCGCGATTCCATCCAACTGTCGTCATAGACCATTTTATATTTTATATTTTTTGACTCACACGTGCCTAAAATAAATCAGATTCTTACAAAAAAATGAAACGAAAACTTTTAAGGCACACACGTTATATCTGATTAGTAAAACAGCAAAATTGAGCACAAAGATCAGGCGTCACTACCGTCTGGTGACGTCAATCTACCAAAAAATTGGCAGCAGATCCCGCAATTGAAGATTGCGCTGCTTTGGGGAAGTAAGCAGAGCATCAACTGATCTTGACAGTGTCGGCAATTAAAGTGTCAACTTGGCAGCAGGAGGAAGTGCCAGTAAAGTGCACAGTTAGTCAAAACAATTTAGGAATTGCTGGCTCTCAATTAGCCAGCACATTTGACACAGTTCACTTATTATTTGCATATGAATCATGCTGACATTTGCAATTTGCATTCTCAGCTAAAAATAACAGCTGTAATTTATAAATAACCAAATGCATAATAGATATATGTATATAGTGTATAGTATGCGACGTGAACAGATGAGAAACATGCCAAAAATAATATTGAAATTGTGTTTGGCTCCCCAAAGCATTAGCAGCTGGCATGCGTGAGGTGAAAACAGCAGAGAAGCAAAAACATATGCAGAAACATAAATAAACGATGAAGAAATTGTGGAAAAACATGTGTACAATTCACATTTTCACTTTTTGCCTGCATGCAAATGGGCATGCAAAAATGTGAAATGCACAACGGCCAAACGATACTTGGGAATCGAGCAGAAGAAACTGGATCTAGTGGATCAGCTTCTCGAGAAGTTGCCAGTTTGCGCATATTTCAAGATCAAGGGCAGCCAGCAAACACACACACACACACACGCAGACTACCTTAAAGCTGCCACATGCAACATGACATAATGATAGTCATTGTCCGCCTGTTCCGCGTGAGTCTGTGTGCGAGTCTATAAATAGAGATAGAGCGCTACAGGGTGCTCCATTTGAGTGGCACATTCCACAGAGCCTAATCTGCCGTCAGTAACAAAAATATTTACATAGAAATTGTTGCAGTTTTTTTTGCGCACCCAATCCTTATCGCGCATTTCTGTCATTTATTCTAGATACCTGCACCAGATACACCCACAGCCCACTTACGTATCCACACAGCTTTTTGCATGACCGTTCTCCGTGCCATTCAGCGGCAGCTCCAGCTGAAATCCACGATCCTCTCGCACCATATAGGCGGGCAGTGTCTCAATGATGGCATTGGCCTTGTCGTTGTAGGAGCCCAACAATTCCCGATACTTGGAGTATACGACGCGTTTCAGCTGCGGATTCTTGATCGCAGCTGCACTCGGCGCAGCTGTGGCACTCAACGTGGAGGTGGCCATTATCTTGTTTTATTTATAAGTATTATTTTTAATATTATTCGTCAGTCTCAGACACTTTGCATAGCTCGCTGGCTCTGTCAGAATGAATCACACATGAATGTCAATCACTGCGACGCCGGAAAACTAACGATAACAATCCATCAAGTTCGAGGCATGAATATGTTGCACAAGCAAACAATTAATATGATAATAAGCTGCTATTTCCACAAATGTCTATTAAGTTAACTAAATTTAATTTTTTTTATTTTACTGATATGTGTTTAACATTTTAAACAAATGAATGATGTAGCTGACTGTTTCACTTATGTGGGTGCTATCCACTGGGAGTTAACAGCTCCAGCTCGCTTGCCTACAGATAAGCTTAATGTGACAAACGCAGAGCTAAAATAATTCATTGTTTGATTGTGCAACCCATTTCCATGTCCGATACCCGTGCGATTATTGACATTGCCGAACAAAGGGCACAGAAGTCGAGCAATAATAAAAAAAAAACCTAAAAGGCCCAAGTCACTGACTCAGTCGATCGCCTGACCAATTGACTGGTGGCAACGATCTAAGCAATGCCAAGTCTTTTAGCTGTCTGATGAGTCATAATCATAACACAAACACAGCATCAATTTGGGCATCTTTATCGTAAACTACGCCAGGTCGGCTGTGCTGAATGTGTGGCAGCTGTTCTGTGTCCAAAAGATACGTTCTAATTTTCGCTCATTCGTATTTTTAGTATTTTTAGACGTGAGCTAAAGTCTGACGGAATAAACAAAATTCAACAAAATTGCGACATTGGCTACGGTTGTTTGGCATTGATTGGACAGCAGTGAGAAAGCACAGTTAATTAACACTCAAATGCGTAGAAAACACAACACACAACACACCGTTCAATCGCTTAAATGGAGGCGCGTCGCGAACGTATCTCGAAGTTACGATAGCTTTGGTATCTGTATCTGTAGCTGAAGCGCACGATGCGACTGCATACGGCAAAGTTTCGAAGTGCTTTGAAGCCAAGTTCGTTTGAGTCGCGACTTCGATGCCAATATCAGCGTCAACGTCGGCGTCAGCGTCAACGTTGGCGTCTACATCGACGTTAGCAACTTGTTGCAGATACATTTGTGGCAGTCGCCGTTGCTACAACTGCCGCAAAAGGAAAACCGAGTGCATGACAAACGTTCGGCCAGCACGCGGCAATGGTGACCACTGCATCGCCATGCGCCAGTTGTAGCTGCAAGATACAAGATACACGGCCTGCCTGCCACAATGTGAAGCAATTTATATGTCTGTCAATTCGATGGCAAGTTGTTGCACGGCCGCCGCGACTGGCATTTCAAACGCGGCGACAAATTTAAAGCTTAACGCCAAACGCTTTCGACTTTTGGCTCGGCGACTATCTTGCAGTTTGTTTTGTATCTCGTATCTTGCATCTCGTATCTGTGCCGTAATTGTTTTCGTTTGGTAGTCATGTCGTCTGCTTATTACTTTTGTATCGTTTCATAATTAAAGCGACATTTATCGCTGCCCCTGACGTTTATTTTTCACATTTCGTTATCTACTACGCTTTTGGCTTGATTTTACGCACTCTTTTTTTTCTTGCGAAAATATTTTTCAGGTGCGGAAATATGACATGGCAGTCTGGAGACACCAACGTATTTGCCAACTAATGATAATAACTATTATCACTTGGCTCTTAACCCATAAACACAGCTACTACTTAACTAGCCCCATGAAAAGATTAAGGCAAACTTTAAATATGCAATTATTACATGCAAAAATTAGATTAGATTCGTGTTCACAATAAAGATACACCAGACAACAACAACAACAACATATTGTTGAGCGAACCAACACAGAATCATTTGATTAGATTGAAAATTCTTTAGCACTTTATTTAGTTGCGTAATTCGCTGAATTAATTTTAATCAGTGTGGAATAAATATTTGTGCATATTAATATATCAAAGGTCCTGGAGAATGCCCTTTGAAACACTGCTTTGTAATTTGTGCTGTTAATTTGCCAAATAAATAAAGTCAAGTTCACTTTGACTTAGCTGTCAATTGAAGCAAAAGATACTTGCATATTTTTTTTGGTAGTCATTATTTCTGCCTAAATTTCGAGGAAGGAAATTTTGTACAAACTTGGCATTAAACATAAAAATATTATTAAACTATGGTAAGTCGTATTGCCAGATGAAATCCATACAGAATTGTTCACTGGGAGTCTTCACACAGAACGCCTATTATCAAGTTGATTACTTTGAGGCCATTGCCGCCAAATGTCCTGTGAGTGGTTGCAGCGCCCAACTGCCACCGCAGCAGTTGCTTGCACATCTGCTAATGCTCCATCGCCCCGAGGAGTCGATGCAAGAGTTGGGCGACGAACAGGCGAAAGTTTGCAAACTGGACTTGCTCGAGCTAATCCGTGGCTGCAATCATGTCGTGGGCGTGATTGCGTATGCCGGCTCAGGCAAGGCGATCCGCAGCCGTCCCATTGGACAGCAGCTGCAGCTGGTGCATCATCTGCCCATACTAGTCATGATATATGTCAGACCGCCTTTAGGTAATTTGGAGCAGCAGTATATAGTGTATCTAGTCAGTCCGGTTGCCTCCAGCCGAGTGAGGGCCCATGTCAGTCTGCTGAGTGAGCTGCGGGGCGGTGAGTTGCGTGGATCGCGTTGCCTACGCAACTATTTGGATGCACCTCTCAACGATAGCGAGGAGCTGCTGCACTGCAACATGGACTATATGATGTACGCTGCAACGGACGTTTGGAAGCACAGCACAATTATGTGCAGAATTAACCTTAGTGTGGTGCTGCTCGGCGAGCCAAACTTGTTCGAGGTGCCGGATGGCCAGCAGGAGCAGTCAGACTAACAACAAGAGTCACTCAGTGATTCAGTGAGTCATCTGGTGACTGAAAACCAACAGCTGGGCCTCAACCAATAAAACTATGCGATTCCATTGACGCACACTTGTGATCTGAGTGCCTGTCAATATTACTTTGTTGTTTGTTGCTGTTGCTATTGAATGAAACGCTGCTCAACTGTCAGAAAATGGCTTCGACTTATTATTCATTCAATAATTTCTTGGCGAGCCCAAAAGTGGGTCAGACTCAGAGCTAGATACCAACCAAATAGATGCCACACACACACATTTACCACACACACGTTCATACACATGGGCAGTAATCAATCAACAAGGGATGCCTAATTAGATGGCCATAGTTATTGACTGCATTGTGGTAAATTGTTAAGTGACTGGGAAAATCTTCTCATTATGTCTAGACGATTATTCTTCTGTTTCAACACCATCTTTAGATTTGTTCTTTTTATTTCTTAAAACACTTTGTTGGCCTAATTTGTCTGCTTGGAACTTGGAACGTTCTTGAATGATTTGTCTGTTCAATTTATGAGCAGTTGTGCTGCAATAATTGATATTTTGCAGACATACGTAGGTGATTTTTTTTTTTTTAATTTTCAGATACAAATCATTTTGGAAATATGGGTTTCCAAATTTAAAAATAAAGAAACATGAAATTTGCTGGCGATCGCCATTCAGTCTGTTTAGGGCAAGCATAAATTAAACACACAAGCAACGTTAATTTCACATAAAATATTGTGTATAACGAATACATTATAAACAAAACAAAAAAATCGATTCGCAAAAAAGCGTATCTGAAAATTCAAAAATAAAGTTGTCAAAATTTATGTGCCGTTAGCAATGATAGAAAAGAAAAACGAAAGGCTAAGCCAAATAGAAAATGCGGAAAAAACTGAGATGGGCACTAAAAAACTATTCCAATTAACGCCCACATCAGTAAAAAAATAAGAAAATAATAAAAAAAACAAAGCAGCACGAGCATATATTAAAATCCGATTTTATTCTGTATTCTTAGTGGGTTTATTATTGTTGTAATTTATTTTGAATGTGAATCATGTGCGACCTTGGAATTAACAGTTGAGGGAAATTAATGTAAAAAACAAGCAAAAAGAAAATAATTCGCGCAACACGAAATTGACAGTCAACAATTGAGTCCGCTAAGCAGAGCTCATTCATCATTGAGTGGCGCTTTCTACGGTTAGTCTCTGGTCTCTGGTCTCCGGTTTGTGGTATGCAATTGGAACCCGTTTTCCATTTGTCATTGGACCTGGACTGGAGCGCATTGATTGCATGACATGAGCACATCAGACAGCCTGGCTGCTTGTTGGCCGGAATCATAATTATTTATATTAATCTGGCGGGTCACCAGCGGCGCGACTTAAGTGAAAGTAAAGTCTGCGCCCAAAATCCAAACTAAAGTTGCAAGTCCGATGCCACGTCGAGACGAAGTGGCAGCCAGCGCCTGTTGCACAATATAATGCGGCTATATTTCTTCTTCAACTGAGATACGAGTACATTTTATTTATCTTTTTTAAATTTTTTTTTTTGTTTTTTATCAATTTTCCGACCATAGCCACATGTGGCTTAACAGTCAGCCAGTTGGTTGGCCCCGCCAGCAGTTTTTACATTTTTTTTTTTTTTCGAATTTGAGTAGTTAACAGATTGTTTGGTGTGTGCTGTGAAAAATTTCCACAATATTGATTCGAGCAAATGAAAAATTATGCCAGCAAGTTGTGGTGGAAATTTGAATAATCTGAAATAACACTTTCGCTCAAACAAAGCAAAATAAATGGTTTCTAGGTTTGTTTTTTTCATAGAGCAATTCCGAATATTTTGAATTATTCACAAAGTACATTAAGTCCTTAAATTTTGATTATCACTTAAAATTTTGTTCGTTTCTCTTTATTTGCCCTGCGGTGATTTATTCCTCTTGTGCATTTAAAGGTATGTACATTTCACGGTCATTTCTCATGCACTTGAACCCAAGCGCAAATACAAAACAACCACGGTGACAACAACAACAACAACAACAACAACAACAGCTGCTGTAAAAATCCCACTTAAAATGTTGAATGCAAAAATGCGTAAAGTAAATAAATTCACACCTGATTTACGTAACTCACAAAAACAGCCAGCAAAGAAGTGTCAAAATAATTGTCGGTGACACAAATCAACAAAAACATCAGCGTAAAATACACCTTCGAACATGAGAGACACACAAATTTAGTGCATCAAATCAAGTTCGCACGCAACTAATGGATTTTTGTGCATTTCATATTTTGTTTTGACAATGTTCACAAATTAAGATTTATGAATGTCATGACATGAAAGGGGCGAATTTGTATTTTGCTACTGAAGAAGCAGCGTGAGATCGATGATAGACGCTGAGTGGTCACATACAGATGATCATGAGAAGAATACATTCAAAAGCAGACTTTCTTTACTTTTAGAGAGCAATTTCTGTGAAAATATATCTTTCAGGAATACATTACTTTATAAGCAGATATATATAAACTAAATATGATAGCATATTATTATCAACATGTGGACTTATTGGAGGTTTTCAATTGCACCTCTTTTAAATTTGTATTTTTGTTTTCTGTTTGTTTTTCTGCGAAACTGTTTTTCTAGTACATGAATTTGACCCAATTTTCACAATATATTTTCGAATTTCGCAAAATATTTTGTTGACGGCCGTTGAGAATTTATGCGAGACACATCAACGTCAACAAAGAAATGCAAAAAAATATATCGGCTCTTTCACAAAAACCACAAAAAATGAAATGCATTTCTATGTCAAATTCTTGACTATTTCAAAATTCAGATTTTTTTTTTTTTTTAATTTTTTAATGTGCGTCCAATATTTAAAGCGCGTGGCTCAAAACTTCCGGTGCTGTCGTCAGCTAAATTTCCAACACGTGTGCTCCATTTTTATAAATTTGAAGGTGGCATGAAAGGAGGGGTTTCATGAATATGCCGCACATATAGTCAAGAGATGTTCAAAATTGACAAAATTACTAAATTAATTCGCGTGATTGTGAGAAAGTAAAGGAAAAGTGGCCAAGTGTCGCCTGCCAAGTAGCGCGTGCAGTCGTGAGGGTTGCCAAAGAAGCGACGAGGGCGGGGGCTACAAATAAAGTGGCAGTGTCGTCTCCTCCGCCCCCGCGCTCTGGGCATGGGCGTGAACGTGGGCGTTTTGGTGGCCTTCAAATTTGATATGAACCTTAATTGTGTGTCTCTTGTATATGTGTATTTGAAATGCGTATGTATATGTATATATTTATGGGCGTACATACATATATTAATGCGTTCACATATGTTTTATTTATTTCAGCGAAAACAAGATTTCTTGTTCAAATTTGCCGGGCATGAGGTTTTCATTATTTCATAGCTTTAGCCAGAACAGCAGCTGCTTCGAATTTTATACATTTTCCAAATGAACTGGTCTGACACTAACAAGAAGTTGCGAAATCAAAAAAAAAAAGAACTTAAAATGAATAGAAAAATTAAATATAAATTTGTCTCCCAAATTATGAAATAACCATAACCATGCCATACATAAATAATAAAAATGAACTAAAAAATATTGTTTTTAATAACATTTGTCATTTCAGTATTTCCATTTCCAGAGAAGTGTTTTCATTGCTTTCAGAAATTATTGCATTAACTGTTTAAAATGATTTATGGCTAACAGGCATATTTAATGTCGTGTTTTAAATATCATTTAATTATGAATTAGTGTCTCTGTTCTCGATTTCTCAATACAAAACTGGAATATTTTTGGAATTACTGTGGAACTTACCCAGAATTCATTGCCTTTTGGATTTGTTTCCTGTTTGGTTGGACTTAAATTTTGTTCTCACTTCGCACAGAAAGCAATAACTCGTAGTGGTACTTGTGGTTGTTATTTGCACTCAATTTCTACGAAAATATTTCCAATCTATGCACATAGAAACACTGAAAATTTATAGAAAATTTCAACAGTTGTTATTAATCAAGGGTCTTTTGTTTCTGTTTAAATTTCGTATTTTCGCACAAAGATCACGCCTTCTTATATAACATCAAATTCAGCAACGCGAGCGCGCAATCAGACACACACACACACACACTCTCACACACACATACACATACACACTCACACACGCATAGCAAATAGTTTTATAGCATATTCAGTTAGATCAATCAATATACGTTTGTCGAACCGTTTCCAAAAAACACGGTTATTCTTTTTGGTTTACAAGAGTCAGAATGAAAAGCAATTTTCACAATTTTCGCGCAAGAATTTTGTAATTTTCTATTTTTAAAACGCGACACGACGCATTGCTCACTTTTGCCAGTGCTGCAGACTCAGCGAATAGATCTATATATACCGCACTCGGCTATATAGACAGCTAAATAGATAGATAGATAGATATATGTTAGTTTATAGTTGAAGATTTCTATTTCGGATGGTTTTCTCGTTTGCAACGCGTTCAAGTTAGCAGCCCAAGTCGCACTGAATTCGCACACGAAATTTTCTTGGCCGAAAAGCCGAAAAATTCACATTTCGAAATGAATTTCCTCTATATATTTCGGTTGCTGTGCGTGTGTAAGCGTGTGTGTGTGTTTGTGTATGTGTGTGTGTGTGTAAAGTGCGTCTGTTTGGAAAATTCTATGAATTTTGAGTTTATTTAAAAGAAGAATTGAGCAAGCGGCAACCAGTGGGCGATCACTGTCGGCTGTTTGTACTTTTTATTTATTTATTTGTACTTATAAGCGTTCAGCAGCAGCCAGAGGAGCTGCAAATGTTTGCCAGGGGCATTATGGCAGGTTTAGGTATATGATCTTGTTAAGTATACAATACAATAAATTAACGATGCTCTGGGCTCTAAAAAGCACCGAAGAATCATTTTCGATAGTTCTCTCAGTTTCGAAAACCTCAGAAGCAAAAATATAGACTCTACAAGCTGAGAAAAAACCTCAAATGTTTGAAAAGAAAATAACGTGAACATTTTATACGACACTAGAAAAAACAAACATCCTTTGGAGCAATATCTCAGTATTATTAGTAGAAGAATTTACGAAACTCGTTCTTCAAAGTGTATATACTTACGTGGCGGTGATTGTATCTACTGGTACTTAAAGTGTACATAGCACTGGCAATATGTTTTAGCTTTTTGTCAAATTGATCTGGTGCCAAAAAAGCGAAACGCCAAAAAGAAAAAATATAAACAAATAGGCGCATGCAGCTCGTGCCTGTTTGAGAACTTGTATATGGCAACAGCGTCGGATCAGCGTGTATATAAATATATATATATATTTATTTTTATTACATATACATATATACGTATATAGTATATCTATGAAAAAGTTGGACCAACAGCCGATAAATATCATGCACACAATGCTGACAATCAAGTACCATAGAGAAGTGAATGATGCCAAATGTTTTGGCCAGTCGGAAAGCCCTGCATCGCGGACACATGCTGGGTTAAATCATAATTAATCACATTCTACACTATACTTGACAGGAAAATAAAACGAAAACTAGACGATTTTTAAGCACCGGTTCTATACTATATGGAAAACAAAACATAAGATCTGCCAGACAAACCAATACAATATATTGTTTAAAGAACATGCATTGTCTGCGGCATTAGAGATTCATTCATCTTAATACAAGAAAACATATATTTAGTTAGCTATATGCACATAATATATATAGATATATAAATGGTTCGAATTTGATTTGATTATCACATGTGCAGGCATGAGTCTGGACCACCTGCCTGAAATTCTAATTGGATTTTTATTTTGCGCACTTTTCGTAGCTGTGATCATTAATTAGGCTGATGCTTTCATTCATTGCACATGTATTTAATAATATATATGCTGCATATATGTACAAATTGGTTAGTACTTACTTTATTTTTGTGCATAAATGCGCCATTAAATCTTATAAATAGATTGGCGAAAAGCGCAAATCGGCTGGGTCTGACTCAACGTTCCTCGAACATTAACCTCATTAGAGAAGAGCGTAAAACATTTTGTATTTATTTCTATATGGTATATTTGACTATATGTATAAAGCTTTTAAGTGGCCGATAAATTGTCTATAATACGGGTGCGGCTGACCAAAAATTGAACAACAAACCATTGAAATGCCGATGAGAGACTTGAAATGACAGCTACTTAAGTCTGATCATAATAGTCCAATCAACTGAATCGTTGAGTATCTACTTTTACTTGTAATCCTATTTATAGGATAAATATAATACAAGTGAAATATCGAGTGTGAAAATCTTTAACTGAACAATGGGTTAAAGTGTGACTCATGGGAACGATGGGTGTCAGTTGTTCATTTTTTCTATTAGCAATATAAGGCAGCAGAGTGCATAAACAGGAAACTATAAGACAGCATCACATGTGTTCTATGAATATGCATATATATTCCAGGAACACATTAAGAATTAGAAACCAGGAAAATCCAATTAAAAGTTCAACGCACCCGTCGCTTAGTTATTCAACGAAATGTTTAAGCAAATAGCTCAAAGAAAAACTACAAAATACATGTCATGAGCATGGGCATAACGAAACAGACACAAAGACACTGAGAGAAATTTGCCATCACTCATTGAGGGATGGTTTTAGGCGTTTCAAGTTGCGTGAATTATAAACATCACAGCGCGTGTTTTGGACATGCAAATTGGCTAAGATCACCTCCCCCCATCCGCACACAGTTGTGTATCGCAAAAAAAAAGTACTTTAAATTTGTGCTGATAAATGTCGCTAATAAAAAACCGCAGCATGAGCCTTGACCATAGAAATAAACTGACGCGTCGCAAGTATTTCAATGTTTTGTGTTTTATTTTTTTGTTTTGTATTTGCAATTAAATTTGTTTGGCATAAAAAACTGCGTTAAGGCGTAAGTCGTATCTCTATATCTACATAAATACATTTATCTTACGACTTGCTGCTTAGGTTTGTGCGTCAACGGATATTTGGCTGCCGTTTAAATTTAGCGCAATTGATTTTTTACTTAATTAGTTGAACGAAATGAAATGAATGCCAAAAAGAAAGAAAACTAACAATAACAAATCAAATGCCGCCCTCGGCAAACCCTAATATTCATCATCGCTATCCTGATCCGGGGGCAGGCGCATCGGCTCCCTGCTGGCCTGGGACAAGGATATTCCTTCTACATCAATAGATAGCGGCATCCTCATGTCGTATGCATCCTCTTCCGGATAGCCGGATCTATTATCTTCCGGATAATATTCGAGAAGCACACGTCGCAGTGTGTAGCCCAGTGCACAGTAGAGCTTAAAGGCAGTCTGATTGCTGCAGCGCAAATAGAGATCCACATACCAAGCACTCTTCAGGTCCAACATATGCGCAAAGTGCTTCATGAGGAGCGATGCAATACTCAAGCGACGATAATCTCCGGATACTGTTAAAGAGCAAACGTGCCCATGCAACTGTGTATTGTCCGTGAATCTATTGATGCACTTGCCAAAAATGAAGCCCACCAACTTGCCATTAGGTGCTGTGGAAGCCACCGCCAGTTCAGGCCATTGTGCGAGATAGCTCAAAAAGAAGCCAAGGTGATATACCTCCGTCAATGGATCAAAGACCAATACATTGAATTTGAACAGATCATTAAGTTGAAGTGCGCGTAGTGAAGTCATGCTACAAGCTGCGCTATTATATAATAACAAGAAAATGAATTTTGATTACGACCACAAGATGCTAAATATTTTTAAACTATTTTAAATTAAATTATTATTTATTATTTTAAATGGACTACTACAGTTCACAACCACATTCAAATTATAAACTGTCAAACATAAAGACCGACTGATGAAACCTAGAAACAATCAGTTTTCCTGAATTCTAGCGGTGAGCAAACGGATTTCGGTCTGCAAGGGTATGCAATATTCGGCCAGCCTGGATATCTTGCACACTTGGTACGATTTCATTCCGCAATACAAAAAATGTTGCATACTTTCGGGCGGATGGTGAAACTATCTTAGCAGAAATCAGAACCATTTTAAGCCATTCCTATGCAAAAGATTTTTCATATAGAAAATATTATTCAATTATTTTTTTTGCGTATATACCCTGTTTTACATTATAATTCAATAATTTAATGTTATATGAGCAGAACATCCCTAATTTTTAATCTTACGTGGTTGAAACATGTAAATATGAAATATAAATGTTAAATATTCAATTTAATGCCAGCCGTGAAACTGAAAACATACAAATAAAATTTTTTTTAAATGTGCAAAAAATGTCAACAGCTTAATTCATGCACATGATAACTAATTTTGTGTTATATTGTTTATTACACTTTTCTCAATATCACGACTTAAACTATATACAACTCGAAGTTCATTTAATGTTCTTATAGATCCATGGCAGCAGCGCAGTGACACGCGTGTAGACGCCCGGATACTGCCCCTTGCCGCATCCAATGCCCCAAGAGACGATGCCCACCTGCGTGTAGCGGCTGCCCTCCTTGACGATCATCGGACCACCCGAATCGCCCTGTCAAAAAACGCAACAATTTAAAATAGTTTAATACATGTGTAAGATATATTGTTATGAAATGGGAACTTACGCTGCACGAATCCTTGGCAGCCTGTCCAGCACAGATCATGGACGCGATGATGCCAGCAGGCGCAGCACTTCCATATTTCCGAGCACACTCTGAATTTGCCCAGATCGGTATGTCCACCTTCTGCAGAATCGATGGCTGTGGTCCATTCTCGCGCAGACTACCCCAGCCGGCAACAGTTGCCACCTGGCCGCTGTATGAGCGCGCCTGCTGTGCCGCCGATGTTGGCAGGCAAATCGGTTGAATCTCCGTGGAAAACGGCACAGGCTCACTCAACGTCAAAATGGCAATATCATTGTGCTACAAAAAAAAGTCAATTATGTTTTAAGTGGCTGCACTCTGCAAATATGTGTGCTTAACCCACCAGTGTGCTAAATTCGAAGCCCTTGTGCCGCACCAGGCGTTTGATGCGACGCGAAACATGTTGCACCTCAAAGTCCGTGCGTATATTGTAGTCTCCCAAATGAGCAGTTAAGGCAGCCACATCCCATGATGTCATGCTAGGATTTAGAGAAGAAGATTGATATATCCTTACTGGACTCTAATGAATTTGAATGTACTTAATTTCACAAGTAATTAATTTATTTGTTTTGAAAATAACAATTAATTTGTACTTGAAATCTATTCGCTTCAGTTTTGAATTCCTTTTGATGTTAAGATATTAATATAATATAATTATTATGCGTAACTTACCGTGCCACACAATGAGCCGCAGTCAGGATGTGGTTGCTGGTAATCAGACTGCCGCCGCAGAACTGCTTGCCGGACTTGAAGAGCACTGCAATCCAGGGGAACTCGTGCGGACTGGCATTGGTGCCGCCCACAATGCGCTCCTGATCTGGTGACACCGGATTCTTGTTGCCGCACTGCAGTGGCAAGCCCTCCGGACTGGATCCGCTCACCGGACGACGAGTTGTGGTGGGTGTCGATGTCACCGGATAACTGGGTCGCCTGGTGGTGGTGGGTATGCTGCTAGGAGGCTTGCCAAATGGACGTGGTGTGGTGCGTCGAGTGGTCAGTACCGAGCTGGGTGTGCTGTAGATGGGTCGAGAGGTCGGATGCGTGGGATACTGATGACTCGGTGGATGGGTCGGGATTGGTGGTGGCCAACCGCCAACGGTCGGTGGATGAGTGGGCAGCGGTGGCGGCCACTGCGGCAGCCCACCAGCAAAGGTGCCAAAAGGCCACTGATAGGGATAAACAGCTGTCGTGGGCGGCGTAGGCGATGCTGGTAGTGCAGCTGCCGGCTGCAGCTCGGGAGCATGTGCCTCAATTGTGTTCATGTCCTGAAAGTCGGGGGTGTCCTCCACGCTATTGGCATTATCTACGGGATCAGTACCATGCTCTGCCGGCTCTGCATTATTTATTGGCAACACATTTGTGGGGTCCTCCTCTTCTCCGACTTCATCCACCCTGTCCACGTCATCAACAGCTGTCGAGGGCTTCTCTGTTGTTGTAGTCGGTATTGGAAATACTCCAAAGGTGTTGCCATTCATGTTTGTGCAGCAGATTCCATTATTGACGCGTCCCAGCTGATCATAAAAGTTGCATATATTAGCACCCAAACCCATAGATCCTGAGGGCTGCCACTGACGAACTGCTATGAAGGACAATTGCCGCACTGCGCGATAATACTGCTGGCAACTTTGGATGCGGACACAAGCGCCTAGCTGACCATTCGAGGTCAGGCATCTGGAACCCTCCCAGGCGCCGCCGCCAGTCAGACCACTCTGCAGCAGAAACAGACTGGGATCAAAGAAGAATTGTCGCTGCTGCCGGGCATTACCTTTCAATTGGAAAAAGTCTATTAATAAACAATAAGTGACTTGAACGATTTGAAGTTTTATTTGCAAAATTAAAGATCTGACAAGATCTGATTTGAGTACAAATTGTTATTACCACGGTGCTCGACAGCTGTCGCAACAATTTAAAATCCATCAAATCCGATTTGTGTAACATAAACAAGAAAAATAAAAATGTTTGCATGATTTGGGCCACATGAGTAATAAGTGTTTTGGCTTTCTACAGGGATTTGTTTTGCACCCGAATTCAAGTCCAATGACTCACAGTATGCCAAAAGCCAATCATGTATATGCCTCTTAGCTTCCCCACTAATATTTTGGTTTGGCTGTTTACCGTGCATGCAAAAGTTCGATTTGTAATATGCAAATCTCATTCATAAAATGCTTATTCAATATGCATAACAAGTCTGCAACATTGTCTCCATTAGGCCTTGTCCACGGCCAGGGCAAGACACGTGTGTATTTTTATTTTTAACCCGAGCGAACTAAATGCACTTTTAAGTGTCAACTAATTTTACATCTTGCTGGCGTAAATCGACGAAAGAGCTTGTTAAGCAACTAAGCCGAAAAGATAAATAAGAATTTGTTGTTAATCGATTATGATCGACTCTGCTTAAAAATAATCTTCAGCAATAAAAGGATATGTTGAATTTAATTATGGATAAACTTAATGAATACTCATAAACACAAAAAAAGGGCATTCCGCTTTAAAAATCCATACTTATAAAGCACTTAACACACAAAGACCACTAAACGACTCATTTACCTGATTGTTTTTTGGTAGACGCATAAATCAAGTCCAGCCTTAATTATATGGGCCACACTCGAAATGCTAAATGAATTAAACAAATGGCAGATTTATGTTAACTTGAAAGAACAACAAGCCCAGCATGGACAAAGCAAACGCACAAAGCAGCCCAGATCACTTTTAAGAAGCTGTCATTTGGCATTTGAGACATACCAACACACACACACATGTATGTATTCAAACGTGTACGAGTCATACACTTGCATAAATATGACAAGTGACAGTAGAAAGTTGCTTAGGGGGAGCGATTCGGCGGCTTACAAAGAAATGTGGTCAATTGTGCGTTGAAAGGCGCACATTAAACACAAAACCAAAAAGATAAAAATAAAAAAGACATGAAAAAAAATGGCACAGCAATTGTCATTCAGCTTAAAAAACGCTTAAGTTTATTGTCAATATTCTGGCTTTTGTTTTTTGTCATATTTTTTTCGTACAGAAATGTCAAAATATTGAGTAATCACTCGAAGCGTGGACCCCAGCTTCGAATTGGAACTCGTATCGTGAACGAATGTTAAGTAAATATTGGTTAGTCTTCTTTTGTGGTTTTTGTTTTTTTTTTCTTAACTTTTCTACTTTGTCAACAGCACGACATATTGGCTTAAAAATTATGGGTGGCTGGAATAGTTTCTAGTATGTGACTTTTGTCTTTGCAAAGGCTAATGAACTCTAACGCTGCACCAACTTGCTGTAAGTATTTAAGTTCCTCGTCCATGCAGTCAGATTTCAGTCAAAATACACGCCCTACGGTTACAAACTTATTAAGTTTAGTGTCATAAGTCTGTAAAGATACACAACGATCAGACGGGAATGGGGCAAGCATCAAGCTCAAGGTCTAGACATGGCCCCCTTCAGTCTAGTCATTTCCATTCAATGCACAAATTAAATTGGACTGCAGCAAAACGTGAAATAAGCTGCAGGACCTGTAAGCTGATTCGGGCTACCTTAACGGGGTGTGAGGCCTTAATCTGAATAGGCAAGCGTATCCATGTGACTTTTATTTATGGCCATATTTGCCAGCACAGGCTCCTGCAGGTTCCTTCAAAATTTAAACTCAATTACACAATTAATCTGCTTAAGTAAACAGTTTATTTTCGCTGGCAAAATCAATTAATAGGCTTAAATTGTAGCTATGTTTTCACAGCCAAACATTCGAGAAGATCACGCCTAACTTTAATTGTTCAATTGTTTAATTGTTCAATTGTGGGCAATAAATAAATGGGAAGCGAACAGTCATGTTGCGGCCATTGACAGATTACAACCGCACAGTTTCAGTTTCAGGCCCGTTACTTGTGTGGTAGTAAGTCAAATTGAAAGCTCTATAAGATACGCCTCCACGGCGACATTTGTTGTCTATTTTGGAGGTGAGCACATACGCAGAGTAGAAAGTAAACAACGCAATTACAATGTGGAACAAAGGGACACAGCTCTGAGACGAGACGTAAACGAGAAAGAGTAATTCACCAATTATTCTAATTCTCTATATTGTCACTATGCGACTTTTTGGATTCTGAAGGTCACAATGCTGCTTCGTGCCAAGCATAAATTTGTTCGATACGATAACGTAGCACAAAGTCATTGAACTTATGCGTGATGTAAGAATAGATATGTGTAAAATGTTGGCAAAAAGCGAGTACTAAGATGTTACCAAAGTAAATATAAGTAATTAGTTTATGAGCAATAGCAAACATTATTATATCAAGAGTAAACACAAGAGATTCAAATGAGAAACTCGAATAATCGCTTGCATTATTAACTATTCTTAACTATAGGAAAAATCTTTTATACATTCGCTCTTATTTTTAAAAATTCGTAGCATAACAAAAAATCGCTTACAATATTTATTATTCTTAAAAGTAGCACATTTTGTTAGACATTTTTGCTATGTTTGAAAATTTATAGCTCAATAAAAAAATACCAAGCATAATCGGCACTTAAGCAGCAAGTTCGTTGCCTAAGTCTTTTGTTCTTCTCTAGCAATTTCACTTTTCATTACGGCTTTCTCAAGCTTCCGCATTACTCACCGTCCACAGGGGCAGCGAAATCATGCTCAACAGTGGCATTGATAGCTGCCTGGGGCCGGGGAACTGGACTGGTTTGTGCAATTTGATCCGATAGGGTTGTTGCTGATGTTCTTATCGATGGCACATTCTCGGCTAATGTCGCTTTAAAATGCAACAAATGCACACAAAGTAATAAAATCTGCAAAAATGCAAACATTTTGCCAGCAAAATACTTTTTTATTTATTTTATTTTCTTTACTATTTTGTTTTCGTTTCAACTCAGCGGGAATTGCAGACCCATATATAAATGGCAGAATATAGTATAAAACCGCAAACCGAAACGCGTCTCGTGGTTTTTAGAATGCGACGCACGTTGCCCGATGGCATTCACCTGGACGGGCAGACGACTCTTAAGAACTTCTCGTCGGACTCTTGGCTCGCAATCGGCTACGCGCGCTTATTAGAAACAGGACCGTGGGCAAGCGAGATCCGCGAGCTTCTGAGCCAAGTGCTGGCAACGTAGTTTGGTTAACAGCTATGCTGCCAACGGCAGTGACAGCGACAGCGACGTTGACTGCGGCTTTGGCGCAGACGCAGAGGCAGACGCTGCCGAAACGTCAATTACTCTCGCGCATTGATTTGCCTGGTAGGCGTTGTATTGGCCGCCTTTTGGCTACCTTTTAACCAGATTTTGCTTACTTCATATACTTATGCCGTTTGCAATTGTAAACTAGTTCTATTATGGCTAGTGGCATTCATTTGCTCATGCTCCTTCGCTTCCTTGGCCCGTTGGCCAGACATATCACAAACACTCACGTTGCTCCAGTTGCAGACAAACTGGGACTTAGACCGGCACTTGAAAGCTGCACGGCTCTTGCTGCGTACTGTTAAAAGACCAAGAACGCTGAGATGTCTTTCTTGCCGTTTGCTTATTTTGTACTGAACTAATAAAATTGTTAGTTGAGTAATAGCATATATTTTGAATTGTTCACCACTTTTTATACTTACTTTTCTTAAATTAAATTTTAACAATCTCATTGTTTTTATGTGTTAAGCAGATAACTTTTTCTCTGTATCAAATTTAGCTCCTGTATCAACTTTAAAATTGGTTAAGATTTTCATAATTCATTTAGTCTTATAAGGCGCATCGAAGGTGTGGCAAGGGTATATTTTGCTCCAGCAGGTATTTTGTATATGTTTAATTAGAAAACGGGTCAAGCGAGGCTCTTGAAACTATAAGCAACACATAAGGAATTTTTCAAGCTTCTAATGAAATAGCTAACGGATATATCGAATTCTTTCATACCAATAAATTATCGCTTTCATTTCCTCTCTTAATCAAAGTATACCTCTGAGTCTGTTAAATTGGCTTTCATTGGCTCCCGATGTTAGGAAAATGCTGACTGTGCCAAATAATATGCGCAGGTTTGCGATAATTCCGAGCGTATTTGTTTGAGCTGTTGGCGAAATGTGATGCAGGATTCAATTAAAACCGCGATCCAGTCAAAGCACATTGTCACGCTTTAGGTGTTAAAAATTTTGTGATATTAAGTCAATTGTTGGCGAGAATTGGCCAGCTCATTGTTAGCCCACTTGATCTCCGCGCTGAATGAATAAATGCTCGCCCACCTTTAATGAATGTGTGATGTTCTCGAGTGTAGCCGGCATGGTGGCCTCAGCCTTTTGGCGACATGGCAAAATCGATCAATATTTTGCCGACTAATTGTCTATAATTGGATGCCAAAGGGGCATTTGCCTTTTGATTGATCGCAAAGTGTTCTCGATTCGATTTGAAGTGTTGTATTTTTAAACCATTTCGCTGAAGCGAACAGGCATCAAGATCAAGAGGCAGCTGGAGAAAGACAAATTGCCAAGTCTGCTCTAAGATGATTCTACGAAAATGACTTTAAATTTCAAATATTCAAATATATAATATGGACTTTCAATTAGACCGTGTACAAAGTGTAATGCTAAAATCAATTTACTCAAGCGAAAGTTCAAATTATAACGGTTAAATTAATTCTTAACTCATCCATTTATTTACACTTCAATCTTCATACATATATAAACGTTGGCCATTTATCCTGAATGTATATATAATTTATATGAAACTTCGTCAATTTTTTTTTCCTCTCATCTTAAATGCAGAAAAGTATGCTACATGTTTTGAACTAGTATTTAGTTGCATTTTATTTTGTTGCCTTATTTTAGGCTCGACGAAATTAAACCAATGGCTGCAAAACTTGTCCCTTCTTGTACTCATTAAATATGTAGTAAGTCGATTGAAATGAATCAATTAATTTATGATTTAAACATTCGAATTTAATAATTTGGAAATATATTAACATTTTTATATGGATTGTAACAAGTTTTTTTTGCTTAAATGACATAAATAAATATACATTTTGTGCTGTTCAAGAAACAATTCTTGTCGTTAAATCGCTGACAATTCAAAAAGCTGAGTAATTATTTGGAGGCAGCATTAAAAATTATTGATATTTTGTAAATAATAACTAAGAACTAACTATCTATAAAATACGAAGATTTTGAGCATCGAACACTTTACTGGACCAACAATTTCTCTATAGGAACCGGAGCGAAGAACTCATTGATATGCGCAACCAAAATGGGAGCCCATTGCTCACGGGTGGCGGGGATTCCGACACGCGTAATCTCCGGCAAGTTCTCATTGACCAGATTCAAAATCATAGCATCTGCAAATAACAAATATGGATTAATAAATGACGGATAATGCCAGCGCATGCTACTCACTCAGATTGCGATCCGAGAAGATGCCATTGGCCAAGACCTGAGCGTTGCCAACGTTGACATTCGCATTCAGTCGATGTAAGCTCAAAGTTTGCTTGCCGCTGGGATGCTTCTCAATGTGACCATCGGTCAGAACGGTGGCCTTAACGTTGTCTAATTGAAATTGAAATTGAAATTGAAATGATAATTTTGCCAGCAATCGATTGCCTGCAGAGCCACTCACCAATCGTGATGTTGAATGGTCCCTTGGGCACGAGACGCAGACCGCCGAACTTGACATCCGCCTTAAAGTAGCCGCCAGCCTTCAGCTGTGGCAGCTCCACGCCCAATTTGATGACAAACCCGCTGTCCGTGAAATTGGATGACACGCTGTTGACCTTCAAACCGCTGATGCCTGTAATTTCCATGTTCTTGATGAGCAGGCCACCCTGTATGCCATCGTTCGTGTAGCGAAATATGCCTCGCTTGTACAAGTACGGATCAACGGAGCCCATGTTCAACTCTGGCAAGCCATGATTCTTCAGTGTCGGCACAATCACTTTGAATAATCCACGTATGCATTCATCCAGATCCGACGAGCTGAGGCTGCAGCTGCCGAAGCCATTACCAAACGTTTGTGGTACAGTAACTGTGGCGAAAGTGACAGAGATTAGTAAATAGCAGTTGGTGTTGGTCAAAAGCCAAAAGATAGTCGGTTAAGTCATGGTTTGGCTAAGAGTGTGGGTATTAAGCTCAGTCAGGCATTCATCATTGCGCATAGCGCCTTTCGAGTCATCCAACCAAGCGTGGCACAGTTCACAGTTTGACATGCCCCGCACAGGTTTTTCTCCAGTTTTGACATTCAAATTGTTGTTGTTGCGTGCCTTGTGTCAGGGTGACAGGTGACAACGACGCGTCGCAGTCAAGGTCTCTCATCTTGGCCCCGCACAAGTCGAGGTAATTGTATTTGGAGTCAGTTGGTTGGCTTGTACGAATTTTGGAGTGAACTTGTACTTATCAATAGCTCTAGTTCATAAAATTGGTCAAATTATCAGCAATTTGCATGGTTACATTGAAAAGTTGATGTCAAAGGTTACGAATTTATTAAATAAATCGCATGTTCTTTTAAATCGAATATAGGAGATATTAAAACACAAAATATTGTATTTTGTGGCTTAGTAAAAAATATACCAAATGTTGATATTTGTTTTCTGGATATATTTAAAATAATAATTAATCACTTTTTTCTAGAGCTGATATATTCAAAAACAATTTTTTATATTCTAACGAAACAAAAAATATATCTAACATAAACTCTTTTATTTTTTACACAAATTTACTAAACTAATAAATCAAATTTTTTCAAAGATCATATTTAAATACAATATATTGAGCTTAAGAGGAATTTTTGTAAATTATCTTAACTTAATATTGATTGTTATTTTTTCCATTTCATTTAAAATGTTGGTCCTGTTTGGCTATGTAATTAGCAGTTAATCAATATAATTTTGGAGATGAACTCAAGCACAGCATTAGTCAGACAGACAGACAAACGGTCAAAATATTTGCAATACGTTATTGCGTCATTTTAGCGCTGGCTGTAAAAACAAGTGCAAATAACATTTGATTTCACTTGGTTTAATCTTCACTTGAAAATTAATTGCTTAAATCTTTAGAGCGGAAATGGAAAGCAAAGATTGCAATTAAATTTAGTATTCCCTGCGATTATGTCAGCAAATTACCCAAGTACTTAAAATAGCTTATTTGGCTTGAACAAGCAGACGATGTATAGTTTACCCTTCATATATAATCAGCTAACTCTTAATACGGATTAGGCTGACGATTTGCCCAGCAATTTTGTAGCCTGTAATTTGGTTTGCCAAATTTTGAGCGCTTGCGTGCTCGGTGACTTTGTCTATGCGTTGTTGGCTGACAAGGTCAATGTCAAAGGTGAACCAGCCGAAATAAAAATGTGGATGAAAATATGCAAAATATACCCAGTCAACAGGTTGACATTAATTACAGCTTTGAGAGGCATCAGAAATGTTTGTGGTTTTTTTTCAGTGTGCATTTGGGCAAATGTCGTGAAGTTCGTTGCCCAAGTCTTTCGTTTGCTTACGCTCCCAGTGCAAATGTCAATAATAAATAAATTTATTGGGCTTGCTGTAGTTATTATTTTGACTGCTATTGCTGCTCGGCATTTTACGCAATTAGTTACAAGTTACTACTGCAACTGCCAGCTCACACTCAAAATCAAAGGCCCAGCGACGCTGACGCCGCTTTTCGCATTGATGTAGGTCAGTTTTCAGCTTTGTGCGTTTAAGAAATGCGCGCATAAGCAGCCGGTTTTTTATTTGTTGTTGTTATTGTTGTTATTGTTGTTTTCATGTTGGTATAATGTAAGCCTCTTTGTTGACGCTGGTGCTTTTGACGCGAACACTTTTCGCAAGCGCCGCACACCAAATACATACATACATACAAATCATTTATTTCTCTGTGGTTGATTAAATTAATTCAATTGGAGATAAATATTTCAGACTGGCCTGATCGACTTGCTTTCGACTTTACGTATTCGGTCTGTTTATTCTGCCATTTATTTTGCATAATCAATCAATACATATATTTTTTTTTTTTCAACACTTCATGAACATTACGGTTTGACAGTCACTGAATTTCAGCATTCACATTCAGTGCGTTTTCTGTTAATGCTCTCTTGCGGTTTTATAACTTTTACCATTCACACGAACCAAAAAAATGAAAACGAAAATATATGTCAAGTTCAAGCTGCTCAAAATGTTGTAGTGTTGTCTCAGGTGTTAAAAGTCAAGCAAATAAAAAGTTTTTTTTACTTTGTGCAGGCTGACTTGCTAATTTCTACAGCAATGGCATTATTTTTAAAGAAACCTCATTAAAATCATACTTTATGATTCAAACCGCTTCAGTTGTTGTTAGCTGTTTTTATTGGGGCTTGAAGGTTGTAGGCGTAAATAGCTCGCGTAATCTTTTCAATAACAATACAAAGTGTTAGTCACCGAATTACACTCGACAATCCTATAACTGAACTATTTTGAGATTTATACAATACATAATTGTTGCTGATATAATTTGATATGTATTTGGGATAGACTTTTTCATTGATTCATTCCTTTTACTATTAATTGCTTTGTGATAATATATCTGAGTGTGCTTAGTTTCCTAAGTGAAACTAACTGAACAAAATCATGATCGACTGAAGTTTAATTTATTACATTCCAATCATAATATTTCCTGCTTACAATTTCCGTCAAAACACAATTGCGCAATTCGCGTTAGTCTTCGAATACTTCAGATTTTGATTTTCATATATTTGTCACACAAGTCGACTTCAATATTATTCATTTCAATTACCATTTCCAATTGTCACTTTGGCAAATGAATGACTCTGGCAACAAACTTGTTTAACAGCTCCGATTTTTCATTTTGCTTGTCATTTAAATATCAAGTTCTTGCAGTCTGGTTGCATAAGAGTAACCCAAACATATATCTACCTGAATCAAATTGGGAGTCTGATGAGAAGGCGGTCTGCTGGGGGTCGGCACTAAGTTCATCTGGGGCGGATGTTGGCAGTGTGGCGGACGCGACACTTCCGAGTGCCACAGCCGCGATGGTTAGCAAAATGTAAAACGGCATATCGATTTTTTTTGTTTTATTTATTTTTTTATTTTATTTAGTTGCTGTTTTTGTCAATTTGGACAACGCTCTTTTCACAATTGGCAATGTAAACTTGTTTTAATTGAATTTTTGTAGTGCTTTGACGATTTTGTGGCTTGATTCAACACAAACAAACACACTCTCACATACACATACAAACGGACAATGTATGCAATTTTCGCTTGCCTTTTTTTTTGCGTAATTTTAAAACCGGCTTCACTTTTATTTCTATACGAATTTTTACAGTTTGTTGTTGCTGTTGTTTGCTCGGTTAACTGCAATTGTTGCTGCAATCGCGAACACTGACAGAAAAGCATACACACACTCCTACACCACACTCTAGCTAGCTAGCCAATTGCCAAAGACACAAAAAAATGCTTCTGCAAACTTTAAAAATCAGCGAACGATTTCGTTGGCGGCCCGCCGCTTGCAAATCTTTAAATGAGCGCTGCATAAAACTCACGTTTATTTATAGTTTTCAGCTCGAGTTTTTTGAGTTTTCCCATGCGCACGCTGCCAAAAACAAATCAACAACCACAACAACAAATAACCAATTTGAAGGCTTTTAGAGCGCGCCGATTGAGCTTTCGGAGCTTTTGGCTTGTTGAGTCGCTGAGTTGATTTGAGAACTTGTGCATCACAGTTTGAGCAGCGCTGTGCTTGAAATGCTCAGCATGAGTTGGCTTAACCGAGAGCCACACTTGAATGTTAAGTGCGGTAAATTTAAATCACGTCTCAGATGTTGGTATAATTTAAATTAAATAATAAAATAATACTTATTTAATTACAAGTCTCGCATCTTGCTTTGCTAAATACATTTTTTTTCTCAAAATAAATAAATATAGCATTTATTTTAACTTGGAAGAGGATAGATAGATTATTAACAAAATTATATGATATTGAAATTCTGAATAAATATTATTTAACTTGAAATCCCCAACTTTTGGCAATAAAAATTTTTTTTTTTTTTTAATTTGGTTTTTATAATGGGTAAAAACTTTTGCATCTCTCATTTCATATATTAAATACTACTGTTTAGGTAGAATTACTTCATAATTGTGTTTGTAATTATATATAATTACAAAAACATTAATACAACTTTAGCCACGTCTTTTTATTTTTTGATTCATTTTTGGTAGAATATACCATAAAATAATCAAAAGAATAAATTATTGTAATTAATATTTAGTTGGAAATTGTTATTTAAGCTCAGGAAGACAAAGAACTAATTTTGCTTTCTCATAGCAAAATATTTTTTTCTTTTATTGGGACTGAAAAAAAGGTCGCCAAGCAATTTGTGCTTAGAAGTTCGCACGAGGGTAATGAATATTCTTCAGTATAAGAAACTAAATATATATACATAACCGCGCATTCAAGGGTTAAATCTGCTGATATTAAGAAGCACGAAGACAAAAAAAAAGAAAATAGATTTATAATTATGCAATGTCAAGTTTGAGATTAAAGGTCTTGAATTATTTTTATAATTACTAAGACATTCAGATAATTGGGGGACATAATAGCTGTGCAGCGAAGTTGAAAATTATTACTTACTTTATTTGTCAGACTTAAACTTTGGCACTAACGATTCTTAAAGTAAAAATTATAATTTGTACAGGGCATACAAAAGGGTATCAGATTCTTAGGCTGCTTTAAAAATATGTAATTGTGAGTATATCTCAGTTGAGTCAATGTCAATCAATAAATTGCACCCACAATTCAATCAATCTTAGAACAATGAGGAAACTGTCAGCAGCTCCCATGAACTACACACCCACAATCCCAATCCCAATTCGAATTCCAATTCCAATTTCAGTTACAGTTTGAATCCCATTGTAGTTGAACAAGCACAGGGCCTAGACTAAGCATTGGTTTCGCCCTCGACTCTGGGCGACTAAGTTAAATGTAGGCCAGTTGGTAATCTCTTGCCACAAACTTGCGCACTATATTTATGAAGTTTTGAGGCGTTTATTTCCAAGGTGATCGACGTGACTTGTTTGTCATGTTGAAGTGCATACCTCAGATCCAGATTGTTGCACTCTAGGTGCTTCACTTTTGAACTTCCGATTAGCCAAACAAGTTGCTTTGGCGGTTCCAATGCACAGCTGCGTCACAATATGTTTTGGCAAATCTAATGCTCGAATGCTTATTATGCCCGGCCAGTCTTATAGCAGACGACACTCGATCGTGTGCCTGGCATATCCATTTAGCAATTAAAATTTTATTAGTATGCATATATGTTGTGAACATTTCCACAACAAGTGTTCAAATATGCGAGGCACATTTCTCTTGATCGACGTTTTTAAGCCATATATGCATAAACGTGGGCGGCACACACTCTCATAATAATGAGCTGCTGATTTATCGCAGAGTTAACTCCGCGACCAGGGCGTAAACATTGTTTTATGGAATATAACCAAACTACAACCTGCATTGTTTATGTCAACCTTTAGAGCTTGTTTATGCCCCATAAACCAATGTCGACGGCCAACAGTCGTTGCTCTGGTTGACGCAACCAGACAGCTGAAAAAGTACTCCACTTGGTAATTCTGAAACCACAAAACATATATTTTACTAGTTCAATGATGAAATGTTGCATACTAAATGAGTTTGCCTGACATTTAAGACTCTCAGGAGTGCTCCGGTCCATAATTTGTATTTTATGCTTAGTCACCTTGAACATCCAGAAAGAAGAACTAAATTGAGCCTGCCATCGGAGCATGTTTCTACTAATTGGGAATTGAGCACAGCACCCTGAAGTAGGCAATGCTATTTACTTAGCTTACTTTTCTTACTATTCTTATATACATATTTCGCGGAAATACATATGTACATATATACACATATTTTTAATAATAAAAATTATACTAATAAAAGATACCCCGAAATTTTGGTATAGGCTAGGAATTAAATATTCAATACTAAAATAATTCCAGCAAACCTCTGAGCACGCTTATCTTTAATATACATATATTTTCTTAACACACTCTCTCATGCCTTATATCTCTCTTTCTCTCTGCCTTCTTAACTTTTTACTTTCCTTGTGACTATTTGCAACAAATCATGGACATTTTCGCATGTTAATACCCAGAGATTTATATATCCACCATTTTATTTCATTTTTATTTAGTTATTTTTTCATGTTTAAAATATTTAATTCAGCTTCTTCCATTTATATTTTTAATAATTTAGCTTGTAACATTAATACTTAATTTAAATTCTTAAAATTTAAGACGCTTTCAGCCTATATTAAATAAATATAAATTAAATTTCTCCAATGCGAATGATTTTTATTATGAATGTAAATGCATTTTTCGTTAATACTTTCAAAGTGACTATTTAAGTGTCAGTTGTTCTCAAACCGTTGGTTACTGAAGTTGTTTCGAATCGTCGTCGACTCATTTCTCAATTTTACACTAAATGCATGCACTTGAACACATTCGAATATGAATGGATTGATAGATATGTGTGTAGATAGATACCAGTTATCAAGGTCAACGTGCTGTGCACTTAACCCCATTAACTGGGTGCAGTCAGTGGGCACTTACATAAAATTAGTTAATTTTTTAGGCATATAATTTGATGCTAAATGAATCTGGGGCATGACCGAATCAATTAAAACCTGTTTTAATCTGCCCGTTAATTGTGCATAAACAGAGTGCGCCTGAATTTAATAATGGCAATTTAATCGCCAGTTAGAATTTTATTAGAGGTAACCCGGTTTAATTAAGAAATTTCCATACAAATACAATTAATAACTAAAGTAAATCACAAATACAACCGCTATGTTATTCGCTTGACTTGATAATATCATCGACTGGCACTCTTATCAGAGCCTCGTTAATAATGCGCAACAGGACAGGAAGCCACGACTTTCTCGTTTCCGGCAAAATAACGCCATAGATATCTCGCCAGTAGTTGTTGGCCACATTTAGTGCAATCTCATCTGCCAAGCATATGAATTAAGCGTTGAGGAAATTTCGATTCAGCTAACACACACACAAACACACACTTACCTAATTCAGGATCCGGAAATATGCCATTGGCCTTAATGGTCAAATCACGAATCTTTGGGTCCGCTTCGATATCGGTGAAACGAATGTATTTGTGTCCATCCTTGCTAATGATTTCGCCATCCGTAACCACACGGTTCTCCACATCAACTACAACAACAGACATATAACGATGCATGTACAAATATGTATGTAGGTAGTTAAAGTTCTTATATATTTCACTACTCACACAACGTAATGTTGAAATTGCCTTTGGGTTTTATAAGTAGCGAGTTCACCTGCATCTCCGCCTTGTAAATGCCATTCATATTCACTTTGGGTATGGTCGAGATCATTTGGAATTTTACCTTGTCACCATTGACTTTCATACGCAGTTTCTGGATTTTGTGATCTGCTAAGCCGAATAGTTTCACATTACGCACCGAAATTCGACCTTTAACCACTGGAGTTGAGTAATCAAAACTCGATCGATTTATGATCAGAGGATCATACGGCTCTATATTTAATTCGGGTACTCCAAGTCTAAAACGTAGCAAAATCGTATTGAATATAGTCTTGATACATTCCACAGCGTTGTCAGCTCCCTCAGGGCACTTTGGAAAATCGAGGGCTAAAAATCATAGAATTAAATATGTTACACACTGCGTATGCGCAATGTTCCCTAGCTTCATACACACAATCAACATTGTTTGTTTTATTTGCTGCTTCCGCAGGCGCCGCCTGAGATCCACTTGCCAGAAGGCACAGTGTTGCCACCACAATGTGCAGCATTATGTTGAAGCTGATTTTAGTATCCTTTTCGATTGAATAGTCCTCACGATTCTGCGGTTGAGTCAACATCAACCTGTCGCTTGTATGAACACCCTCCAACTGAGCTGACAAGGCACTGGGTGGTGCTATTTTATTCTATGAAATATTTAAAGTTAGTCACATCCACTTAGCTAGGAAAAATAGTACTTAGAAATAAATAATGTAACCAGTAAACGGACTTCGACAGATTGAAAACCGGCTTAGCCACTGTTTTAATGTCAAATCATTAAATGGAAAACAGTTCAAACAAAATTAACCCCGAACCCCGCAAAATACTTTCTGAATTTTGTATTACAATTATTTACAATAATAACCTGTTGACCATAAGCACGGGCTGTGCGTTTGCTGTTAACTAATTATACCCTAAACAAACTGATCAAAAGATTATCAAAGGGAAATATACATTAGTAAAATTTGATTATTACTTAAGCTGCGAAAGTCTGCGAAGTTTGACCTGTATAAAAAGAGGTTAGGTACAGGGTAACCTTAAGTCGAACACTCTTTGAAACAAGTTTAATTTTAATTGACTCTTGATTGCCAACGCATTTTAAAATAATTCACTTATTCACAAATAAATTATTTATATTTGACAAGCTGGCATTTACAATATCACATTGAAAATGATTCATTTCATTTATTATTAAGTGTTAGATTTAATATTCTAAAAATCGTCTGCAATCAAAATATACAAAAGTGTTGAAATTAAAAATTCGAAACTATGCTTTGCAAAATAATAAAATTGTTGAAAAATGCGCTAGTTGAGAATGCTCAGTTCGGAAATACCCTGCACCCTATAATATATGTGGATATGTATAAATAATAAATACTGAATACAAATTATCGCCAGGTTTTAAGTGAGGTATTTTAGCAGATCTACAGGAATATAAGAACGTCGTCAGAATCAGTATTACCATAAATGTATAATGAATACTCAACTGTTAATCAATTTTCTTTCCCACTGTTTAACTTATTAACTTAATCGTATTAAGAATCTGTAATATGCCCCCCTCTCCATTTTAGCTTGAACAATGTACAAACATTTTTTCTTAATTGAAATTGATCATTTTATTTGTTTACTAACTAAGTTAACATCTTGAATAACACATCTACCAATAATATGATTGCATAAGCACACCAGGGATTACAACGAACTCAATCCTTTGTGAGAATCAAATCGAATGGCAGGGCAGCCAGGAAATCATTGCCAGCCTTGAGCATTACAGGCTCCCAAATGGCCATAGTTTCTGGTAGCATGGCCTGATATAGCTGGCGCCAGTACTGATTGATAAAGTCCAGAATGACATCATCTATAAATTCGATTGAAATTTGGGAATATACGTATATTTCATGCAATCGATAGGATTATGTTGTGTGGGCACTCACTCAACGCTGGATCGGGCACCAGGCCATTGGCATAGATGCGCATGTCGCCCACTTTCGGCTCCGACTCGAGCTTGGTCAGGCGCAAATAACTGTGACCGTCTCGCTCGTATAGGTCGCCGGTGGCGCGCGATTTCATGCTGACGTTGGCTGAAATTTCAAATTTGATTAGTTGAGACAGTAATTACATGCCCAGCCTGCAGTTGCAAGTCAATATTATTATTTTGCTTACCCAGCGTAATGTTGAAGGTGCCTTTTGGAGTTATCTTCATGTCGTTCAGCTTGATGTCCGCCTTGTAGTCACCCTCAGCCAGCATCTGCGGTACATGGCTGAGTATCTCCAGGCGTACGCGATTGTTCTTCTGGCGATAGTCCACTTTGTCGACAATGCCCTCGCTGAGGCCATACACCGCCACATTCCTCATGGCAATGCGACCCTGCAGCACGCCCGAGTTGTAGTTGTAGGAGCTCTTGCCCAGCAGGTAGGGATCCATTGGGGGTATATTCAGATCACTGATACCATTTTTCAGTCGTGGCATCAGCTGCTGGAATCCACGTTTTATGCACTCATTTATATTTGCATCTGCTTGGCTGCAGGTCGGTATATCGGCGGCTGTGTCAAATCAAATTCAAATGCAATCAATCAATGAACACAATCAAATCACACATAAATATAACATTCATGAACATTGCCCTGACATACATTTCATAGTCATCTCATATCATCTATGATCTATGCGCTTCATGCCCAGAACGTGACATTTTAGACGAGAATTCCGCATTTTGTTAATTGTTGTCGCACATAACTGCGGGTCTCCCCCCTTCTCCAACCCCTTTCGCTATTTATTTGTTGCTGTTTAGATTTTAACTTGAATACATTTTGTATGACAAAAATGACAACATTTAATTGCTAATGTTGTGACGGAGCATTGACTAAGCGTTTCATTGTAGCGCATATCGCACTGCCGTATCAAGTTTGTCGCTTGAATCTTTCGTACTGAAGGCCTTTTGCAACGGTCGCTGCGGCAGCGGAAGGCCATTTGGCGGAAGTGGCAATTGACTGCGACCTGCTCCATTCGACTCAGAGCCGGAAGGCTTCTGGCCTCTGTTGGGCAAATATCAGTCAAGGCTTCTCAGTATTCTAGTTTAATGCCAAAACTGGGTAAAAAACTGCTGCTAAAGCTTTTTATTTTATTTTGATTACTAAATGTTCCCCATATAAAAAAGGAGCACCGAAAATAATATGTAAATTCAACAAATTTATTTTCAAACAATTTGATTACGTTTGTTTTGATTGCTTTTACTGTGCTGAGTCCTCTGAAATCGTTATCCATAATAGGAAAACTTGGCTATCAATATCAGTACTTTTATATATTCATAAGATGGGCTTGTTCCCCCCTGGAATATTAATTGCTTATTTACTATCTTGACCACACTTCAGTAAGCAATTTCATCCATTAAAATGTCGTCACGTATTCTCAATCTACAAATTTACCATTTAAACAACTATTATACACTTAATATATAATAGGTAAAAAAAAAACAATTTTACCTAATTTGATCAACTAATTTATTGTCGTGCAATTTTACGCTAACCTTTTCATATGTATATATACATATATATATATATTGTATAATGTTTTGTAGCTCAGTCAACAGTTGCTAAATTCTAATAGAAATTGAACTTTAGCACACGTAACGGCTTTGATATACAATTTGCACAGCTTTTGCGTGTTTCCCATGATTGTTGCTACACGATTTGCATTTTAGTATAATTATTGATATTTATCTGCCAATTTAACAATTTTGTTGTTATTAATGCCTAAAAACGCATTTGATTTCGCAGCTGATAGTAGTATAGCAATCCAAATCCGATCATACACATGAATATAGACAATACTTGTAGGGCCGTTCGTACCATTTATGCAAATGGCATGCAAACAGGTTTAAATACGTTAGGTATATGCAAATATTTAATATAGTCAAACACTTTAAGATCACCCTTTCTACCCTCACATTCGCATATACGTTTCAAAAGTCAAACCAATTTTTTTATTTTTAAATATTATACTACATTAAAAATCGAACTTTGAATTTGGATTCACAACAAATCAAGTATGATTTAGTATCCAATACTCACCCAATTTGGTGATGGGCTTATATTCAACTGGTGGCAGCGCAAATCCTTCTTCAGCAGCAAAACTCATGCCCATCAGCGTGACAACAATAATAAATGCACTCAAAACACTTGCCATTTTCTTAGAATATTTTTTGGGCTATTTTTGAAGTTTCTTTTGCAATGCAAAACTCACTTTCGTTGCGGATATTGTGATGTGAAGAAGAAATTATACAACGACGCCCCCGGCTCAACCAAATGCGAAGCGACATCTGATTCGACGACTTGTCGGCCGTTGTATTTATGGCGAAAATAGAGAGTCAACCCAGTGCTTTGGCCCGAGCGAACTAGCAGTAACAAATAATGGGCACTCAGACAGCCGGGAACTGAGCTCAGGGATTGGGGGGTGTTCAGTGGAACGAAAATAGCTTGGAATTAATAATAACAACGACGACGCTGAGCAAAAGGCAAGACCAAAACAAAATCAGTAGCGAAATACAAACGACATTATTAAATACCCTAGACAAGAGTCGTGAAGTTTGATCATTCCCCCCATCTGTTCGTGCCCAACCAAATCCCTAACAAACAACTACCGGCAGCTGTCCGCTTTCGATGCGCTCCAAGCCATTTAATGCTTCCTCGTCTCGCTGATTGTTGGCTTTGCTAATGCGAATCTGTTGGCCAGGCTGCCTCTTGAGCAGCAGCACTAGCTTCTGCCTCATCGACGCTAGCAAGTCTAATACTAACACTTAGCTAAATGTTGTAACATCTCAAATGCTATTGCATAGAAATTTTCACCTTTAATTACACTCCGAGTGCGCTTAGCTAAACTGTCTCATCTCAACGGGTTCGTGTCGGATTGAACTTTTACTTTTACATTCTCTGAAAAATAAAAGTCTGACTGAAATCTGACTTAACATTTTGTGATCTTAATTTAGAACTAAAATTTAAAATCATTCTACTTTCGACAAAGCTTATTGAATATGATCATTCGCATGATTTTCGTATATAAATAGAATAAAGAACCATTTGTATATGACATAATTCTAAATTTGAAATATTTATTTTTGGGGACAACAACAAATTGTGCAAATCATTGTGATGCCAAGTAATAAGTAGCTGTAGTAACTCGTGTGTAGAGAATCTAATTAAATGACTATGCAATTTATTTAAATTTATATTTTTATTATACTTCAAGAAACTAACAAAGCAACACCATTAAGACTGGACTTGATAAGTTTTATGACGGTTAAATTTTTGTTTGAGTGGGTCTAAAGAGCACTCAGTAAATAATATTAATTTAGCCGTTTATTAAACAACTTTAATTAAGTGTGTACCTCGTGGGACTTCCCATATCCATCTTGATGTCTATATCTAATTATAATACTTATTATACACTGAGTAAAATGAATATATCTGATTACCTTTCATATTAGTACTCTGCCTACAGATAAAGCCAGTGGTGGTGCGAGAGGGAACATTTCAGATTTCTCAATAAGTGGTTTATAGCCACTAACATTTTATTATTTATTTATCTACACAGTATTAACCCTTTTCTCCACGCTCCTTGATCGTCTTTTAAAATAGAAGTAATAGATTCTTAATTGACCTTTTTTTGTAAATAACTAACAACATTTCTCTTCTTTCGTGCCTTATCTTGGTTTGAAAATTGAATCTAGTTTTTTACTCAGCAGGTTTCTTCAGATGTCTGCACCATTCACTTATCTACGCCTGAGTTATATTAATCTCAGCTCTGTACAAAACCCAAACATCTTATCAGCTGGCGTAATGCCCTTGTCTGTCTGCCTTTTGCAACCCGAGCTGATGTCACTGAGAGACGACATCACAGAACAAACTGCACTTCGCATCTTATCAAAATCAACAGCATGATGCACCAGGAATGCCAATTCCAAGAAGAAACGATCAACAATAACAAGGGAAAGACAAGTAGGGAGAAAAACAAACCAGTTCGGCAATATCTTATCAATTGAGAGGCACACAAAAAGAATTTAACCCACACAGTTTTCACTGTCGGACAAATGAGCCGCAAATACAACAAAATTGAACAATTCAAATAGAATTGAAAAGGAAACACATGGCAACGCCTCAACTGTTGACCAAAGCTGCGACAATGTGAAGAACAACAAAAGAAAAATGAAAATTATCTGCAAATTGAATGAAAATCAAACAAAAGGCGCGCATTCTGCCACCTAGGGAGCTGGCCAAATACAAGACACAAATGTGTACGTCTGCATACACAAATCCGGAGACGATAGCCAGGGGCAGAGGCGGCTCATTAACAAGGCCTGGTCACACTCATGCACGCAAGCACAAGTACGCACTCACAAAAGGCTTACCAGCGGGTGGCTGCAACGGACTTAGGTAACGATTTGTGGCAGCGTCGGCGCATGCGCGAAACTCCGTGGTCGGGGGCAAGGTCGTGCGCAGGCCATCAGCCGAGTTTATGATCTTGTTTTTGTTTTGCAAAAAAAAGAAATGCTCTTCGATTTTGTGTAAACAACGTCATAAACGATAGCGGATTAAACTAAACCACACGATAACAGCAATCGCTATATAAAGTTGACTAGCAACGGCACAGGACATCAGTCAACCCACAGACGACAATCCAAGCGAACGCACTTGATAGCTACAACATGGCTTTGAAATTGGAATCGAACAATGCAATCAGCTATCGCCACAAGAAGTTTGATATGCGGCGACCACGCACCGACGAAGAGGAGCTGCAGATCAAGGAGGAGTTGATCTCACGCATCGGCACCCCGGGCAGCAGCAGCTGCAATGAGGAGGACACCAGCAGTCAGTGCTCCAGCGAATTCATGTTGTCGTTGCCGAAGCGACGTCGCCTCAATAGCATCATATGCGACGGCTCAAATGGTTCGGAATCCGCATCATCTTCGCAGTCATTGCCACCATCCATTAGCCCCGAAGCCCTGAGAGATATCTGCAAATACCATGGTAACATGGTGCGAAAATTTCCGAGAAAGGAACGCACGCCCAAGGATCAGGATCGACGCAATAAGAACACAATCGCCTGTCGCATGAGCCGACGTGTCAAGAAACTCGAGCATCTGGCCATTGAGGAGCAGTACAAGGAGTTTACCAACCAGCATCTCAAGATTGTCGAGGAGAGCATGCGGGCGAATGCCTACTTCAATCATCTCAACCAGCTGGTGAAGCACGAACAAGTCAAGAGTCCAGCTCCAGTGCCAATTCCAATGCCCTCAAAAAACTTCAGCATTGACTATTTGATCAATGGCATCAAGAGGAAGCAATGTTAGCGAAGGTTCCTTCAATCACCGTGGCATTATCAATAAGTTAAAAATTAAGTTTGCTTTACTAGCTATAAATTAGTAATTAATTATTAACCCTTATGTTATGTTGTATTTAAGGATTTCTTTAAGAAATAAAGGGCAATAGCTTATATAAATATAGATGCAACTTCTTTAATTGTCTTTATCATATACTGGGAGAAATAGCAAATTAATTGCTGTGAAAAATGATGTGCACTTAAATAATAGTAATTTGTTTTTTTTTTTTAAATTATCTCTTTTAAATAGTGTTTTGTAGTTGTAAATATTTAACTGAAGATTAAACTAGTCCAAAATAGAAAAATGACAGAAATGCCACTGTAAAAAATGATTTGTGGTTGAATATTAGTAATTTGTAAATTGATTTTCTCGACTTTTCAAAGTAACTTTCAACTTAAACCTTAAAAGTTAAAAATATAGATGCACTTCATCAACTAATCAAATATTAGGTTGTTTCCTCAAAATTGAATCTGTGAAATCAGCCAAAGCTCCGCGCAATATGTGATACATCAGTTTCAACTTTCCCTGTGCTAAGCCAAGCAGAAAATCAATGGTTCATAGGCAATAGGCGTTTCAAACTAAGTATGTACTCATGGTAATGTTGGTTCATAAGGAAGTTCCTCTTGAAAAACCAACTTCAACTCTAAGACACAAGAAAATCTGACTCAAGTAAGCCAAGCCTGTGTTGCGCACAATAACAATAGCAACAACAACAACAACGATAACTGCAGATAATTAATTTGTTCATTTAACTCGAGTTTTCATGTTGAGTAGTCGAAACGCCACGCCATCAGGCAATTAACTATTTAGCTTTTATATTTTGGCATTGCGCAAGAGCCGAACAGCTAATTACCATTAATTTTCATTATAGGCCATTTGATAAAGCGCCAAAGCGACTTCCTATGCTGCACTGCGCTGTGGCAAAAGCTGGAAATTCAATGCAGAAATTTTCCACTTTACGACCACATTGATACCATTTTGCCAGCACTTGGCTAATGCCAACAATTTTCATTGTTGCTCCTATTGTGACTCACTCGTTGCTGACTTAACATTGAAAACAGCATTTGCAACAGCGAGCGGCAACGTTTAGTTACCAAACTTTGTGGTTGCAACACTTTGCCACACAAGCGCCTGAACTTGAGCTCTTTGCACTCTGAGCCAACTGCAGTCGCACCCTCGGCTCCACTCGTCTCAGCCAATATTATTATTTGAAGGTGTTTCGCAAGTTTCACTGCAGCTCGTTTTCTATTTGACGTAGTCTTGTTGCGCTTGCGTTGGATCGACCTTAAGAAGTGAAAAAGAAAAACAACAAAATGAGAACACCAACGGAGCTGTGACTGACCACATCAAAACTAATCTAAGAAAAAAACAAAACAACAACGTTATTGCATAAGCTACTTTAACAACTTTACTAATCAACTGGTAACCAAAAAATCTATTATGTCATTCACTGTTTAGCTGGTCTTAATTATAATTAACTTAATATTAACACGAAAGAACTGCTTCTGATTATCACAAAATCGGAGATTTTGGTACGCAAATAAGTTTTGCACAGAAGAATTCATTATTAACAAATATTTCCAAGGGCAGCTATTAGATATAGTAAACAAGCCAGCCAGTTAAAACATACGAATGATGCTGAAATAAGGATAAAAAAAGTATCATCAAGATAGCTGCGGGACTAGTTCGTATAGAAACTGATAGACAGACAAACTACGCGACTAATCAAGAATATATAATCAATTTCTCTAATGCGTTACAGAACTGATGACAAACCTGTATACGCAACTCATATTTTTTCATAAAAAGTTGATTTTTATTTCAAGGTCAACAATAACAAAAGATAAAATTTATTCAACTAATCACATTCAATGGCTGTTAAATCACTAAATCGTCTAATAATAATCTAAATAGAATAGGTGTAATCACTGCTGGGATCCAAAGATCAGCAACTGCTGCGAAAGTGCCATTTGCTGTAGAAACTGTTGCTGCTGCTGGGGCAGCAAAGGGCTGGGAGCTGGGACACCCCGCTGGAAGACCGCCTGCTGCAGCAGCTGGCGATAGTAGTAACTGAAGCGAACCTGTTGCTCCAGGATAGCTGCCTGCTTGGCGCGGTATTGCTCGTATTGCTGAGCCAAGTGGGCATCATGCAGCTGCTTGGCCCTCCGGTTGAGTAGACAGGACAAGGTGTTGCGATCCCGGCGATGCTGCTCCTTGGAACTGCGCTGTTGTCGAGGTGTCTGCCACTGGCGCACCATATTGGCATGGTAGATGCTGGCCGGTGGGATTGACGTTGAGCTGCGCTTCTGAGTCTCGTTGCTGGAGATGGTGGCTTCAATATTCTGCTCATTGTCCAGCCAGGGGCGAAAGAAGCCCTTCGACTGACGACGCTTGCTGGGCGGTGCTCCCTGCTCAATGATGTTCTCCTTATTCTGCTCCAGAATCTGGTCCACATCACGTTTGCGCTTTTGTGATGCAAACTTCTTGTGTTCATAACGGATCGAGTTGTTTATCGAGCTGGGATCCATGGTTGTATTGTCGGTGTTGCTGCCTTGACGTTTGATGTCGGAATGCTGGTGATATGCTGTTGATATCCTGTTTATATACGCAGGATGACAATGAGCTCCTGTACAGGCCTCCCTACTCAGGTAGCTGCCCTTGTTTTTGGGAATCGCATTGGGTCAGTAAACAGATGGATTAGCGCAACTTTATTACCCATTTAATAGTTGTTTGGCTAACCGTTTTGAATATTTTTATGACCTGCTTCGGCTAATTACCGACCATTTGCTTGCAACTACCTCTTCTACCTAGCCCAGGGTGTTCAAAAATCAAATCTTGACGCGGTTACCGGAACTGGAAAATACCCGCTGTAGTACTCGAATATACAGATATATTATTGACCTACTTGACGCCAAGCATTGCGTGTGGTCCTTCGGTGTTCATTTTTAACACTGCCTTGTTTTTTTGTCACTATTCCTTGGAAATTTTTGCGGTTCAAGGCCAACAATACTTGAAGATTGGAAAAACAAAAGGATGTTTTCCTTGAATTTGTCTTTTTATTTGCGCTTGTAAGGATGAGCAAATATGCTTTGTGGTTAAGCGTGTTTTAAAAGTTGGATTCTGTTGATGATGGAATTACAAGTATATCAGACATATCTGCAGCGAATAACTATTTATGTTTCTAGTCTAATAAAGTATTTAAAAAAAAAAACACGTATGCTTAATGGGAAACACTATATAATTTTTAAAAATTTGAAACTAATAATTAAAGTAATTTAATTTTACTTTAGTTGTTTTTATCACGTTTCTCAAATATGCTTATTCCATAACAATCAGAACCTTTGTAAATAAAGATACAAATGATTATGATGACTATAATATCAGTTAAGAAAAATTGAGCTAAGTGACGTTAAATGGACACTTAAATAAATCTACATTTTCCATTACTAAATCTAGACAAAAGTTTAGCATTAAATCATGCAATTACACCTTTTATCTGGCCAAGCGTGCAACAATCTAAACAACAGAAAAGTTGCACTTGAGGATTGATTAGGCTAGTTAATCGGGATGAACGGAATATTATTAGTACAGCCGGTCGAGCCGGTTTTTTGTATAGAGAAAAGACATCAAAATACGTTAACAGCAGCTGTAAGTAAGTTCCCTTAATACTATTAAGCAAAAAGTGTATTTTGTATACCTTCGACGAAAGGTTGACAGACAATCTCCTTAAGTACTCTGTATTTCATTTTATAATCTATTTTATAATCTTTTTAAATACTCTGTATTTCATTTTTCAATCGTCATATGCACTTGTGGTTTGGGCATCTCAACTAAAATATTATTATTATAATCGGGAAAAGTCAGCACTGCGACCTATAAGGTCTATTGTGCCCCCTTACTGAGCCTACAGCTCTTCCATCAATCCCAACTTCTGCACGAATGCTAGAATCTTTGTTGGGTTGAGGGTTTCTATGTCCTTGGGCCTCATGATATGCTGCCCTAGGAGTCTGCATCTTTTCCTGGTTAAGGCGACGCACTCTGCTAGGATGTGCGTCGAGGATTCCTCTTCGTATCCGCAAAGCCTGCATACGTTGCTGCTGTAAATACCAAATTTGGTTATGTGACCTCTCACTAAAATATATGACTAAAATATACACTAACTATATTTTATTTTTGGTCTGATTGAGTTTTTCTGCCTAACAAATAAAAACCCCCAAAAACCTTTTAAGCAAATTCTGTAAATTGAAATATTGAATTTTGTATTTAGGTTAAGAATTTAAGCAACCAAAATTTGCAGGTCACTAAATAAGTAAAATTAGCTCAAGAATTCAGTTAAATAAAATTTGCATTTGAATTGGTTTATATTTTTATGTATTTTTTTTAACAATTTTGTTTATTGATAGTCAACAATAATAAATAGTAATAAGACTTTAAAAGTCATCACAAGGTCAATAAAATAAAAATCTAAATCACATATAAAGTATTTAATAGAATTCCTTTCGTTATTGAAAGTATTGTCCATAATGGGATGCTTAGCGCTTCATGGCAGTTGCCTGTTGGGGCCAACACTTCTGGATCTGCTGCAGCGTGGGTTGTGAGTCAGGCAGGGGAGTTCGTGTCGTGGCCATTGTCTGTTGCAGGAATCGCACATAGTAGAGGCTGAGACGGATCTGCTGCTGCAAGTTGGCCTCGTGCTGCAAGCGATATTGCTCGCATTGCTCTTCCATGGCCACTTGCTTCGCCTGTCTGGCCCGGCGGCTCAGGAGGCAGGCCAAAGTGTTGCGATCTCGTCGCAGTTGCGCTTTCGGACTGCGCAGACGTGGCGTATGGGAGCGCACCATGTTGGCGTGGTACGTGGTGGCCACGGTGATTTGGCTGGGCTTCCGTGGCGGCTGTTGATTTATCGTAGACACAGCTGTTGCAGTTGCGGCTGCTGCTGAATTTGTTGCTGATTTGGGCTCATCCAGCCAGGGCCGGAAGAATTTACGTTTGGGGGGCAGCTCCATAACGAAGATCACATCGTCATCCTCCTCATCTTGACTGCGTTTGCGCTTCAGTGCCGAAAACTTTTTGTGTGCATAGCCGGGGGCAGCTCCAGAGCTGAGTTCATGTTCCATTGCTTTTGATAGATCCATCTAATGAGAAATTCGGTTTGATGTGGATGTTGTTCGTGTGCGCTGTCTCGATGCCGACTGTGCTGCCATTGTCCTGGGCGTTATCTTTTATGCAACATTACCTAATGGGTATCAGAGCGCTTGACAATCCCAGCAGTTTTCCCACCAATCCCTTGCAGGTATTTCCCAATCAACTTCATTCATTCAAACGTGTGCCTGCACTTCGAACTAATCACCCAGTACCCCGCATCCCTCATCCTCGGGTCACGCTACCTGTGGCAGCTTGTTGTTGTTTTGTTTGTGGCCGTCAGGGGAGCAGGTATGTCGTTGGCATTGGCATGGCTAATCGGCCGGCTGCTGTCATTGCTAGGGCGTCATAAACCAGTTGCCCTTTTTCCTCTTCTTGTTTGCTGTGCGCATCTCCAGCGATTTTCACTGGAAATACCTGTTGTGTGTGCCTGGTCTGTTCTGGTCTGGTCTGGTATTTTGTAATCCTGGCGCTCATATGGCCACGCTGTCTACAGCCGCATTGTTCGGTTTCCTTTGTAGCACCTGAAAAGTTTTATTGTTCCCGCCGATCCGCAAAGCATTTATGACTCCAGCTTGTGAGATCTGTTCTCCAGCTGTAAATTCTACTCATCCCAAGGTGTTGGACATCATTACAGAATCCCAATATATATATTCTACTACACAAGTAGTCTTCTGCTGCTCTGTTCACCTTCCCATTTCCTAAGTGCGTTTAGAATCATGTCGGATTTTTCATTCAATGCCTCTTTGTGCCGAGTGTGCGTCCATTGATTTATGTAGTCAATGCTGTTCGACAGCTAAGCGGATTTATTTTAGGTGGGCTTGAGTCCTGCCCTGAGTCAAGAAGCAGGATTTCAATTGTTATTGCTGCACCTAAGTATTAAAGTGAAAGATTGCCATATTGTTTGATTACAATTCTTATTTTGTGCTAACCGGAAAGAATCGATAAAGGTCATCTACTGCATTTCTTACGATTATGCAACTGCCCTATTCCATATATAATGAATCATACCATTAGAGGTCTACCGGGAAACGGGTTCTCTGCCTGCACTATAGTAGCTGAAGACAATTTCTTGGAACAGAATACTTTAAAGGAAAGCGTTAGCTTAGAGATGTCGTGAATGAAATAAACTCGCTGATCTTTGCCACATATTATAAATCTTATAACTTGCTTTTAACGTTGACCACTCTATCAATCAAGAGCTTTGATTTCATGAATTTGCTATGAACCTGTTTTCTATATAATAAATATAATGTGCAGACGCAGTAAAAAAGACAAATTAATAATACCTGTCGAATCGAAATACTATAGTAATTGAGCTGAACAAGTTGTGCACAGTAATTTGCTAAATGAAAACAATCTGTGCTATAATTTTCCTGGTCAACAGATTTTCTTAAGTCTGCTTTTTATAACTGTATTTATAGTTATAATTGTTAGTTAGCTAAAGTTCTTTGATAGTTCGAATGATGCAACACGATCTTAAATGTGACTTATACCTTATAAGGTCGAGTTTCAAACTTCACAGCTGACTATAGCTGAGCGCTATAAATCTCTCCTTGAAAACGAATCCCGAAGGTCTTCAAAATATTTCGGAGTATATAAAAATTAAAAATAAAAATAATACACATTTAAAATGTGACTTAACTTGAATTAGTTTGCCAACATCTTCCAAGAAGTTTTAATTATTTAATGAAATTTATAATACAATAATAATAATATATAATAATAAATTTCATCATATATATAAATTGTATGAAATAGAACATTTATTAAAAATATGAAAGAGAAAATATAATTCAGCCAAATCCCAATTGCTATCTTTTAGCTGTTGAAAAAAAATAAAAAATACAAGCTATTAATAAAATCGTATAGTATACGATATATATGGCTGCAATATGGTTTCATCATATGAGCAACCGAGTTGTTCTAATTGGCACGTGTCTCAAATCTGACGGCCTCCCTCGGCCAAATTTGCCATTACAGATTTATAGCTTTTTATGCAAGTTTATCTGTAGATATAAATACTCAAAACGCAAAAGATCAATGGAAACTCCAACTTCTAAACAAATCTTAAGTTCAGCAGCTAATTTAAATTGCTTGCTTAAGGACAGCGCGGAACACGCAACAAATTTCGGGAAAATCCCAATAAATTTCCATTCAATTGGCCATTGTCACAATGCCGGCGAACTGCTGCTCCCCGGAATCTTGTTGAACTTAATGAACCAGATTAGCGGTAAGCGCGATAAGAATCTCAAAGCCGTCGACCAAAAACCAAAAATGTCAAAGGCAACGGGAATGAAACTCATCAAAGAACATTCCGGGCGCAGGCGCTGCTCGAATGCTCGTGTGTTCTGGTGAAATGTTATCGTCGAATACCAGGAAAACTGTGATGAGAGCAGGCAGGAGCCGGAGAAGGTGCGAGCCCAGCACCGCCGGGTAAATGAAAAATTAATTACAAAAAGGACCCGGGCAGGTATACAAAAATGGAATTGTGGAACAAATCCTTTTCTCTTTATGACAATGCTGACCTTTTGTCAACGAAGTTTTTCCCACAAACAAGACATACCTTAATGATAATTTGCTTGCAGGTAGCAAACTGAGCATGATCCCTATATAAGCAGCCGTTGCGCAGCACAAGGAGCACAGTCACCCGACAACCGGCAACATAACAGCAACTCAGCAGCTCAGCATTCACGAAAAAAGATGGCACCCTCACAAATGGATTATCCGCACAACGAGAACGAGACTTATACTCATAAGAAATTCAACACGGGTTTTTACAAGCACAAGAAATTTGGCAAGCGCAGCAGCGCCAAGGATGAGACACCCACAGCTGTCACAGCCTTGTTCCGGCCATATGCTCTCAGCGAGAATACGCCACGGAAGCGACGACAGGAGTCCGAGCAGCGACAGTTGAAGCAGCAACACCAATTGCCGCCCACGCCACCCACAACGCCTCCCCAACAACAACATCAGCAATATTATCAGCAGCAGCCACCACAGCCTTATCAAGTATATACGCCCGCTGCCACGCCCACGCCAATTATCAATCATCAGGCATTCGCCTATGTGTTGCAAAAGCAGCGCGCCGTGCTCCAAATGCGCCAGTTGCTCAGCATCAATCCGGATGCCAACACCTGGCCAGCGGAATTGCGCAATGCGCTCTACTCCATGCTGCACCAATGAGTGGAAAGCGATCCTCAGCCGACTTGGTGATTTGCCTAGCAACCAGTGATATAGCAACTTAAGTAGCAGATTGTACATGATATGAAAAATATTGAATCGATAATTGATTTACCTAGCATTAATAATTGTACATAAAATATTTAAAGATTTCGCATTTAAGCAAGAATCAAATTAAATAATTATATATTGTATATAACGCAACAGAGCAAGGCTAATATTTCGGGATTCGGGAATTTACTGTTGTCCACAACAGAAAAGAATTTAGTTTCACGGTACAAGTCTGGAAAAATATGTGAAATGTTCCAGTCGGGCTAAGCTATCTTAATTATCAGGATAATATCCATTTTGTACTTAAAATATTATAATCGCGGACATTTAATTATATAGCTTCGTCGGTTTCGATAGTCGTTTGGGGACAAACAATATTAATTGTGGTTTATTTAAATTAATATAGACACTGATTCTGACACTGAACTTGAATCGGTTGCGATTCCAATTCCGGTTTGATAATCTGAAATGAACTATTTTCTATGGATCAGGTTGTACAACTAGTTCATTAGGTAAATTCCTTTAGGTATTACCAAACTCTACGGAGACACATAATAGATAATTATATCTGTATATACATATATATGGATAGATATTTCTCTATAATCACAAATGACCAGGTAAAGCAAAAACTTGTTTTCTCATTTGATAGTTTCAACTCTTGAATATATTAGATGATTTCTCACTATCTATATAGCGTTTTGATCTCTATCATTGCGAAGGTCATGAATATGGCTTAGATGCCAAACAGACCAAGTATACCAAACAAGAGTCTATCAATGAATTCTGTGCTGATCGAAACAACAGAAACTACAAAAGGAGTTGATAATTATATAGCTTTATATAAATCTGATTGATTTGACAACTCATCAAAATTGTTTTAAATTTTTATTTTTATCAACATAGTTTTCAATTTGTTTTTCTTTTGTTTGGGACAAAGGCTACAACTTTTATGCTTATTATGCATGACTGCAAACTACTTGTAAACTGAACTAAAACAAACTCTTAAAAAACTGATAGGGTTAGCTTCTTAAAATCTACATTGAATTGTTGAATCCCAGACGATCGAAAACGGAGTTCGGTTGAACCCGTGGCCGATTCCCAGCATTCATGCTCGAGTGCCGACGTGAACCAAAATGCTGCGGATTCTGATCCTGTTTCTGGGTGCGCTTAGGCGGCATCTTCGCACTGGCTGCTGTTGCTGCGGCTGTGGCTCCCAGGCGCTTGTGCACCGGCAGCGTATCCTGGCGTGTGAGCAGCTCATCGCTGCGCATGCGAATTGCTTTGCCCTTGACGGGACTCAGATGCGCGGCTGGCTTCTTTGGTACAGAGGCTTTGAGATTGTACGTTTTGCGAATGGTATGCAGCTTGGAAACTGTTGATTGAATTAATATACTCTCCGGTGATAGCTATTCACATAGTAAGCTTACCCAGGCCCAGACGAGACTTGATGTTGCGCGCAAAGTTGCTATTGCCACGCGCCTTGTACGGCGTATGTGGAGAAATTTCTCGCACCTGTGCCGTCGATGCGAACTTGACGATTTTCTCCGTGGGCCCATCCATATCCGCATCGAGTTGCTCATCACTGGCCTCGCTGCACATGTCGCTGTCCGACTCTTTATACTCATCATCGTCCATGCTCTCGTCTTCGCTGTCGTCGCCACGCTTCAATGGCACCTTGTGCACCAGCAGCACCTTCTGCTGTGGCAGACGCGAGCCACCCGAAGCTGCGGTTGCTGCGGCTGTGTGTTTGGCCTTGACTATGGGCGTGTTGTGTTTGACACCACCTGCAATGCGGCCGCCTCTGTTGCTTTGAGTATTTTTCAAAATGGATTTAATTGCCAAACCAGTTGAGTGATCGGCTGCATCCATCGGGTGCTTGCCGCCTAGACGGGCAAAGACAGAGTTACTGCTGGAGCTGGCCGCCACCGTGACGCTGGGCGTCTTAAGGACGCCAGTGATTTGCATCCGCACATTGCTCTCGCCGCTGCTGGAAACGATGCCCTCCTGAGCATCATCCTCGCTCTTGTGCAATCGCTTAAAGACGTCCGACTTCTTGGTGCTGCTCACACGATCTGCGTACACTGCAGCAACAGCAGGATTAAGAATAAACTATAATAAATACCAAATTCCCTAATTAGAAAAGACTTTCAACATACATTGCTCCCGCTTGGCAAGAATTTGCTTGCTTCGTTCAGTGGTGCCCGAAGGGAGTGTCACTTTGTATTTGCCCTCATGCTCGGGGAGCACGCGGCGCGCTGGCTTTGTGGGTGGCGAGGCTTTGGCAACCGGTGATGATGCCATCGCAGGTGGTGCCACAGAAACAATAGCTTTTGCCTTCGGTTTGGGCAGCGGCGTCTCCGTAATGAGAACCTTGTCGAGGGCATTTTGGTCGCTCACTTGCTTGGCGTGACGCAGTATGGCTATTATGTCGCCCATCGGGGTGATGCCCATTTCGCGCAGATACTCCTTGTTCAGGTCCAGCAGCATGTCGTCCTGGATGCGATTCTCGACAAAGATGTGGGCATAGCTGGCCGCAGCCGGAGATGGAATTCCTCCGGCATTGAAGAACTTAACCCAGCGGGCTGCATTTGCTTGTGTTTTAGTAGTTGCCTGAGTGCTTGCACTCCTATACTCACCTGCACTTGACTTTGACATGGTTTAAGTGGTTAACACACTATTTTAATTCTTATTTTGAGACTATATTTGTATTTTTTCACATATATGCAGCGCTTTACATGTTGTATTCAGTAATTTGGAATTAGTTCATTCGAACGTAATAATGACCTATGAAAAATGAACGTATGAAAAAAGAAGCTAACTGGCGTTCATTTCGTTCAGCTCTGAACTAACTCTGAATTTAAGTTCACGCGCAAGCCAGCACCCTCGATACTCCAATGAATGAACTTATCGGCCAGGGCTGAGTAGGCAAGTGCTAGCTTAAATAATTTCATTTTTTCAGGTCAACATGAATGAGTTTATATAATAAATACAATATAAATTTTAAATACTTTATTATACAATCAAACTCAATAAACTGTCATTCCAGTTCATATCGATAAGTCTAACTCGTGCGATAGACCCGTATCGATATCTCGTGTGAGTTATCGCACGTCCATCACAATACGCAGTGTGATACACAAATTTTGCAACTTTTGCGAGCATTGTTTTGGTTAAACATTTGTTGCACTTAATTAAGCTGCACAATGTCTGATAACGATGATGATTTCATGTGCGACGACGATGAAGACTACGGTCTGGTAAGCAATATAATTGAGACAATGCTGCATTATACTCTTTTCTGATGCCCGGCATTCGCTTGATTTGCTGCTTCAATTGTAGGAATATTCGGAGGATAGCAACTCGGAGCCGGACGTAGATCTAGAGAACCAATACTACAACAGCAAGGCACTCAAGGAGGAAGAGCCAAAGGCAGCGCTCGCTAGCTTTCAGAAGGTGCTCGATTTGGAGAATGGCGAAAAGGGCGAATGGGGCTTCAAGGCGCTCAAGCAGATGATAAAAATCAACTTTAGATTGGTGAGTGGAACTTCAACAAAACACTGCAAGAACAAAACAAAGAAAACAATGCATATTTCTAGTGTAATTACGAGGAAATGATGGTGCGCTACAAGCAGCTGCTAACCTACATAAAAAGTGCTGTCACACGCAATCACTCGGAGAAGAGCATCAATTCCATACTGGATTACATTTCAACATCGAAGAATGTAAGTCTGAGTCGATCATAAATGTAAAATGTAAATGAGAATCCACTGAATTTGTAGCTTATTTTCTTGCGCATACAATTGCAGAAGCTGGTTTCTTCCACACCACACAGTGCATATATAGTTTATTAACCAGAATGAGTTTAAAATATCTCTAATTTCAGATGGCATTGTTGCAAAATTTCTATGAGACCACATTGGATGCTCTGCGCGATGCGAAAAACGATCGCTTGTGGTTCAAGACGAACACGAAGCTGGGCAAGTTGTACTTTGACCGTAGTGACTTTACCAAACTGCAAAAGATACTCAAACAGCTGCATTCGAGCTGCCAGACTGACGATGGCGAGGATGATCTGAAAAAGGGCACACAATTGTTGGAGATTTATGCGCTCGAGATTCAAATGTACACCGTGCAGAAGAACAATAAGAAACTGAAGGCTCTGTACGAACAGTCGCTGCACATTAAGTCCGCAATTCCGCATCCCTTGATTATGGGCGTCATTCGCGAATGTGGTGGCAAAATGCATCTGCGCGAAGGTGAATTCGAGAAGGCGCACACTGACTTCTTTGAGGCGTTCAAGAACTACGATGAGAGCGGTTCACCCAGACGCACCACCTGCCTCAAGTACTTGGTGCTGGCCAATATGTAGGTGACATTTCAATTATTAATTTACTAAATGAATAATTAATATGCTGTTTATCATTTGGCAGGTTGATGAAGTCTGGCATTAATCCGTTCGACTCGCAGGAAGCCAAGCCGTATAAGAACGATCCAGAAATTTTGGCCATGACAAATTTGGTTAATTCCTATCAAAACAATGACATAAACGAGTTCGAGACTATATTGCGCCAGCATCGCAGCAACATTATGGCCGATCCGTTCATACGCGAGCACATTGAGGATTTGCTGCGCAACATACGCACACAGGTGCTCATCAAGCTGATCAGACCGTATAAGAACATAGCCATACCGTTCATTGCCAATGCCCTGAACATTTGGCCCATTGAGGTGGAGAGTCTGCTAGTTTCCTGCATATTGGATGAGTGAGCAGCTCCCAAATAAATGATTAAGACTTAGCTTAACCATTACTTTTTCTACTTTGCAGCACCATCAAAGGGCGCATTGATCAGGTGAATCAAGTGCTCCAGCTGGACAAGATTAATAGTAGTGCTGCGCGCTACAATGCCCTGGAGAAATGGTCCAACCAAATCCAATCGCTTCAGTTTGCTGTCGTTCAGAAAATGGCCTAAGCATGCGCCCATAATTAAAGCAAATCTGTAATTGGTAAATTACTTCAAATCACTGACTTTTATGTAAAGGGTTCCAGCGAATTTCCAATCACTGCAACATAAGTTAAAATAATAATATATGGATGTAAAGGGCTTGATGGTCAGATAAGATCTAAAGCTTTAATTATGACACGTTGAAGCGATCAGCCCCAGTAGATTTCTATACACAAAACTCGCTATTTACTCAAGGTGGTATTCCAAATATTAATTAATGCACACTGTAAAATCAAAAGTCAGTTTTCGATATCGGTAAATTTGTTTTTCTCTTAATAATTTCTCTCTGCTTGTGCTGTTTATGTTTTGATAACGTTTCTGTTTATTATCAATTATCGCTGAAAGTATGTTCATTTTTATGACCTTCGCGATAAAAATGTCAAACTTTTATAACAAGCGTTTCAATGTGCCAACTTTGGAAAATACCCTTTGACAAGTGAAAAATATATTGCAGTAAATTCTTTGAGAAGTATTGTGAATTTGGAAAGTTGGCTCATATTTTATTACTTAAGCGTTTTCAACTGTATCCTTGGAGTTTGTCGCTCTGGTTGGCGTAATTTCCGTAGATTCCTGCTTCACGCAGCGTTCATACATCCATATCCTTAATCTATAGATCCAGAAGAGCACTATGCAGAAGAACAGAGCCAACACAATGCAGCCAATCACGCTGCCAATGGCTAAACCCGGTTGCTCCCAGTCCAGAATGTCGTAAATAGCGCGATTGCCTAAGCTGCCAGTTGAAAAGGAAATTGTTAAGTTGAATAACAACTCAAAATTACTCACAAATCTGTGCCGCCTGCCCAAAAGTAGATGAGTGAGAATATGCCGTAGAGCAGGCCCGCAACCAGTGGAAAGATGAAGTGCATCAGCCGCGTGGGAAAGGCCACCATGAAGCAATCGAACACCATGCATACCGAATTGAATGCATGAGCCCACAGATTGTATAAGCCAATGGGTCCATCAGCCATGGCTAAAGATGATCAAAGGAGATCAGTTAAGGATGAAACAAGCTGGACATAGATCCAAACTTACAGGGATAGAGTGCTGTCCAAAACACAATTGTTATCATCATGGCCAAGACCGTGGTCGTAAAGTGGGAGGCCCAATATATTTTAAGAGCCCAACTGCTGGATGCTGAAACATATTAATGGATATTTACAAAAATCGGAAAAGATCATAAGAATGATAATTATTAGTTTTAGTTAATGGAAATGGATCATGTGTGACTTCTGCTTACCAAAATAGCTGGGCCTTATAAAGTATATGGTGGCTACCACAGCGCTGTAGGCGCAGGCATAAAAACACAAGCAGAAACCCCAGTCTGTGAGATAGATGAACCACGTGCCCTCGTTAAATGAATCCACAAGGCTGCCAATGACGCCGCCGGCAAAGAAGGCAGCCAAAAGCCAACGATAGATCAGCCAGATGAAGGAGCGCTCGCCACGCTGCCACTGCGAGCGACAGAAGTCAGCGGGCTGAGCGTGTTCCAGTGAGAACTTGGACCACCGGAACTCATCCAGCAGTGGCTGGCAGCAGCATTTGGAGCTGGTCTCGCGCATGCCGGCGGGATGGATGCGATGTCGACGACGCTTGAGGAACGCTGTTAGAGCTGCCCAGAGCAGCTGGCTGGAACGTTGGGAGAATGCGAACTGACGCAGCCATGGCCAGAGTTTGCCATTATTTCCGCAAATAGCTGAGCCTGAGTATTTATTAATTATATACTGGACTTATCTGGCGCCGATCCTTATCGCCAGATATGTGTATAATTGGAAAACGCTTCCAATATATTGTTGCTTTTTTTAGTTACGATAAGCGCAAACACAACTGACTGCCCGAATAGCTGCTGCAAGGCGCACTGATTTGGCCAACACAACGTGGCTAACGGCAGTTGCCGACCTCTGTTAAATTTCCCACACTGTCACTGCTTTAAATGTGTAATCACATTTTATTCCACTTTTTTTACACATGATTCACTGCCAGAGTGAAACTATTGGCAATAAACATTTGCTGACATTCCGCTAACTGATTTGATAAGAATTTTGATAGCAGCAAAAAATAATAAAAAAAAAAACCACTCATTTCATTGAAACTGCAGAGTCGCCTATTGGCAATTTGTCATTTATAATAAACAATTTAATCAAAATGGTAATTGAGTAATGGGGCATGTTGTGAAGTGGATTTTTGCGTGGGTGCTTCGGCTGGGAACTTGAGCTTAGGTGTTAAATGAACTGGTTACGGAACGCAAATCGTAAAAGAATCAGATGAGGTAAACATACTGCGGTAGCGTAAAATGATAAAGCATTTCAGTGCGGCCCCAGTTGCAGATACACTACTTTTTACGGAATACTCATAATGATAATATGATAATAATTTGCTGGTCACTCAACGCAAGATGAGTGGAGAATGCAGTATCTTAACAATCTTAAACTAAATATTATTAAGATAACGTAAATAAATTATATGGTTAAGCTCTGAAATCAAGGCTAAGGCTTGTGCTATTTCCGTCTTTCTGTGTTTTATAAATATAAAATCAACGATCTCAGGGACTTAAGAGCTAGAGACTTCAGAAGTGTAATCAATTCGCAATTATCGATACAAATCTATTTTCGACACATTGAAGAAGGGTGCTCAAGTGATAAGCGTAATCGGTAGACTTTCCCACGCTGCAAAAGGCTTTCAATTTGTCACGCTAAACTCAAATTGAAATTAAATATTGATCTCAAATCTATTTCAGCTGACATGCAATATCATTATTATATATACATACTTATATCTAACAGACATGCATATTGTATCCACACACGAGTTGCAATTGGAAGTCGGTTTTGTGGTAACTGTTTGGTGATTCAGTTGGCAACGGTTGACACTCTGGGGGCCTGTTCTCAAAGATCGTGTAAATTGGCACTCAATTAGACTTGTAAATTGAATTTCGAGCTATAAAGAATGAATAAAAATCAGATATCTTTTGTATTTACAGCGATTGCCGACACTTTCGATTAATTCGAGTCAATGGCAAGGTCGCTACAAGAGGACAAAGCACCAATTGGGAAATTGAGGGGCACGTTGTTGTGTGCCTCCAATTTGTGTATTGTGTATGTATTATTATATGTATAACTGATTTAAAAGGAATTTCAAATACATAACAAAAATGTGTAATCGATGCTTTGTTTATTAAATTGACCCTCAAGCGATCAAGTTGCCACATTAAATTGGAAAGTATCGCTAATCATGTGTGGATGGGGCGTAAGCCATATTCGCAACTAAATATATACGAACATATTCCTCAAATTCTTCTCAAATTAAAAAAAAAAAAAGTGCTTTCTCTTTGACATACTTTTGCACAGAACTTATCTCCCGTTTGATAAGGTAAATGTAGGTCAGACGTGTGAAATTATTATGTTTCTATTGCAGTGGATTCCGGTTGGAATTGCGACTCCCACTCGCACATCGCTTTGATATATGTCCAATTGGAGGAACGCACAGTTTTAATTGAGCGACCCCCGTGGCTTCAGGTTCAACAAAGTCAGCGGAGAGCGACACACGATGGCGAACGATGCTGCTGTCAATATATATCATTGATATCAGATCACCCAAAATGCTTCCCACAGCATCAAGTTCGGGAGGCGGCAGCCGTTAACGAAATGACAGCGACTCTGCTATTTGACACTCTCTGCATATATGTTCGAATTCGAATATTTCGCATGCTCGATGTGCTTTTAATTAAATTACTTAGTTTAGTTTATTGATATACTCTGCAAGAGGTGCCTGAAATGGGTATGCTTGGCTAATGCGTATTTATTTATTTTATTATTAAGTAAGAGTTGAAATCACTTAAATTAATTAGGTTTCAAATAAAATCATACATTAATTCATTTATATCATTTGTGTAGTATTTTTAGTTGCAAAATTATTCTTGTTACCTTTGCTTGCATTTTAATTTCAATCTATAAAATATTAATAAAAAGTATTTTGCAATTATTGATATTGAATATGAAAATTTATAACTATAAATATGTTTTTTATATTGTGCAATTCTCTAGATTTGAGCATGTAAAAATAAAAAAAAAGCACTCTACCTGGAGCCAGCAAAACACATAAAATAATAATAATAATAATAATAATAATTTAACCCCTTTAAGCAATGATAGTCATTACAATTTTGCATGCTGCAAACGCGTTTTATCTGTGTCAAATGAATGCGCTAGGCTTGGAAGGGTATGTTCGCAGCGAGCAACCCTTTTATTTTGTTGTTGTTGTTGTTGTAACTGTGTGTCTGCTATGATATTAATTTTCGGCATTTGTGTCGATCGATTGTATACGGCTTCGTATATAAAGCGTACGAAGCCTGCGCCTAGCGCTTGTCGTTTATTTGCAGTGAGCGCGCGTTTCTAATCGGTTCGCAGTCAGTTCGGGGCAGTCAGTAGGTCTTCTAAAGGGTAAAAGCACTTCATTGCTTTCAGTTGGCTCTGTCTCGTCATTGTGTTGTGCACGAGTGCGCGTCCCACCTTCCAAGTGAAGCCACCTGCCAAAACGAGCACATCACAATCCGATTCCGTCCAAGCGTGTTAGCTCAGCGCTTTTTTTCAAGATCACTGACTGAGTACACTTTAAGTTTTCCCCTACTTTCTTGTGTGTCTGTGTGCCGCCTGAGTGTTATGTGGTTGCCGCGTAAGCATAAATCACAGCGTTGATTTAGCTGTGAAGTTTTTTTGCTATTGGCGAATTCGCCAAGCTGACGTTCACATACGTACGTGGAAGCACCACGTTAAAACGTTTGCAAGCCGACAGAGTCATTCCGAACAACTCACACTTCGCTCGATTCACGATTCACACTTAAAATGCAATTGCTTGAAAAGTTTCGGAAAGGTCTCAAAAATGAATTCCAGAAGCAACATTTCGGCTTCGAGTACAGTCACGTACACCTATTCTACAAATCCCTGGTGAGTGAACCCCAAAATAGAAATGTTGCGATAAATGACATAAGCGGAAGTGTGAAGTCGCACCATGTCTGAGTTGAAATACCATTCCATTCTGTCACTTTATTACTATTCATTTGTGAGACCATTATTAGTGTGGAGTTTAAGTGTGCACGCGTCATAAAAATATTAGTTAGAATTAACACTGTGCAATACTGGTAGAAGCCAGTGTGCCAAAAGCTAAATTTATTCTCAAAAGAAAATTAATTTAAATAACTTTTAAAGAAAGTAATTACTCAAAAGTTGAATTGTTTATATTTTTAGCTAACTACATTTTTGTAAACTATATTTTGCTTTATTTTTATAAATATATTTGTTCATTTATGTGTATTATGTAAAATATTTAATAAAGGTTTAAAAAAATACAATTTTTAAATAAATTAAGTCAAAGCTGCAAAATAAATGTTTTAAATAAAATAAATAAGATTAAAGTCACAAATGAAATATGTGAAATTAAAAGATAAAATATAAGGTTAAAAAAAAACAACAAATAATGAAAAATGAAGTAATTAGTTTTATGGAGCTATTCAAATCTAGTAAGTGTAATTAATGACTGTTAATGTGTATAGCCCTTAGAATTTTTTGAATAGAGTAGAACACTATTAATAACAACACATGCCCGCATATTTACATAGAATTAGGAACTTATCGCGCATTGATTTGCCACACGCATGATTTCGTTGGAAAGTGGTTGACACATTTGCATTCAATTGTCGATCCAATTAGGAAGTACAGTGAGAGACAGCTCAAATGGACCAAAGAAAAAAAGTAATTCCCTGCCATAAGCAAATTATTCATTATTTTTCAAAAATTCCAAAGACCGATGGTATGTACATGTATTAACCACCAATATGAATGTATGACCCCAATAAACTGAGGTTTCCTTACCTGCTAGGTAGTATTGTGTAAAAAAGTAGCCTATTAATAGCCTAAGCAATTAATTATTTTCTTTGACACTGGTCTATTTGAGCTGTCTCTCACTGTATGTATGTATGTATGAGAGTCATCTAGCACGCGAAATCAAATCAATTCTCGTTACGTAATTTCCGAGGTTTGCCTATGCAAAAGAAACAAAAACACACTCACTAACAAGAAATGCACGAGCCGAGCTAATACGTCACGACTTGACAGCATCACTCGACACACACATGTATAATTTATATATATATATATATATATATATTAGATAACAGAGAGATAAGCAGTGTGATGATGCAAACAGTTCTGTTCTGTTCAAGGTGTGTTGTGATTGCATCCAGCGGAATATTTTCTAAAATAACCAACCGTAATTTGCGGGGATAATTCAATGAGCAAACCATGTAAACAAAGTTCAGATTAGGTGGCACGGTTATTGCTTACCCAATCTGATGATTATCGCAGTTCAATCGCCACAAACATGTAATAATAATAATGCGCAAAAATATTAGTTCCTCGAATGGTGAATCATAAGTCGAACTACATTTTTTATCTTTATATATTTATAACGATTTTGTTTATAAGGTAATTTGAGCTCTGCTTTTTGTTAATGCAAGTCATTGCTTATAGTATTTTAATGCATTATAGATAAGAATTTACAGCTAACATATTATGAATGTTAGTTGGAATAATAACAATATTATTAAGCTGCCAATAGGCGGCAAACAACCGTATGCTTATCAATGTTCAGCTTTATTTTTGATAGTGCATTTAAAATTGTGTTGTTAGACTAATTTCATAAGCGTATATACAATGTCACCTAGACTATTTGACTGCCACTATAATCCATCACCTTACTTATTCATACTTTTTTTTCTTGCAGTGCCAAAAGAATGAAGTTAGCACAGCTTACTTGCTATATCGCTGGATAGTGGCATTCTTGTTTCTGGGCGTACACATTACCTGTATGGTATTGCAATTCTGTGACGGCGTATTCTTCATCTATATGACCAACTGGGGCTTTGGTCTCATCACCATCACCATGCTTATCGGCGCGGTGCACGTCACATGCTGGCACTACGATATACGGAACGTTCGGAGTCTGGTGCACGAGTCGGGACAGAAGGGGCGCACCACATGCGGCTTGAAGATCTATTGGTGGCTATACAATATGTCACTGCTGATGGCCCTGGTCATATCCACTGTTTACTGGGTATTTCTCAACGGTCGCATGAGTGAGTACAATACCAATTTACAGCTAGCTGACCAACTAACTAATTCTATGTTATCAACAGACAAACCGACGCGATACCCGGCAATTAGCATCATAACACATGCTCTGAATACCGTCTGCATGCTGATCGATTTTATGATCGTCGCATTTCCGCTGCGACTGCTGCACATGGTGCAGACGATGTGCATGGCCATTTTCTTCTTCCTTTTCACATACATTTATCACTTGAGCGGTGGCACCGATGAGTGAGTAAATTGGCCCCCACTTGGATTGATGCCATTGATTGTTTTCTCTTCGTTCATCTTTTGTGTACAGATTTGGGAATCCCTATGTTTATCCCATACTGGACTGGCAGAATCCCATTCGCTGTCTGGTGACATTCGTGGGCATTTTCCTGATGATCATCTGCTATTGGACGCTGCTCTTTGGCGCCCATAAGCTGAAGCAGGTCTTCAATAGGGCCTTCAACATCGTCTGGACACCCCATACCGTGGGTCTAATATAACACTAGACCCACAAAATCGAACATCACAAAACTGCACACAATTAGCGATAAGTAGTCCAGCCCGCATTCTATTGTAATTTTCATTTATTTACATCTTTACATCTATATTCATCCTAACTTGCATTTACTATTTATATCACACTGTAGCTGTACGCAATAAGTTATTATTTGCATTAGTAAGTGCTTCTTGCTATGCGGCTAGTTTAAGCATTGTAAGTTTTTTCTGGTTCCTTAAAGCCGAAGCAACATCCGATTGCTTTGGCTATTAATTTTAAACTGTATAAATAATTGAATAAAGCTTGTTACTATGGAATCCATAGTAAAATGATATTATGAAAAGAAAAGAACGTTTTCAAAATGCTTAATTGCATAATCAAAATCAACTGTTTAACGTCAGTAGTTAAAACTGGATAAATAAGCCATGTATTGCAATTTTACCAAATAATTCGAAATTTTGAGAGAAATATAAAGAGATCATAATTTACCTAGTAAATTATATAGCTCTCTATACAAAAAAAAAACATGAACTGATACTCAAGCGAGTCTACCAAAATAGTTACACGAACAAAATAAACTTCTTAATGCACTGAATATGCTCTATAGAAGCGTAGAGTAAAGAGTTCAATGACATACATACAAGTACATACATACATAAAGCACGTAAGCATACATACTCACATCCATAAGTATATATGCAGGTACATATTTTTCAACTTTCATTACACGCTACTCTCCACACTCTCAAGGGCTACGAATTCTTTTTAATTGTGTTGCTAAATCTTGTTAAACTAGTATCAAGTGTTTTTCTGTGGAATTGAAGTCAACATCAAGAAATAAATGTGCTTTGTGTTTGGATTCTTTTTGGCACAAATTTTGACAAGGCACAGAGAAATATGTACTTTTGCTGTATAACTCTTATTCAGCTTATTTTGCGTCAAATTCAAATAATTTCGCTCAGAGAATAAAGCCGTCGTGCTGTAGCTGTAAACGGAACGACGAGCAAGACGAGCTCTCAAAAAAAAAACGCAAGATAAAATACGCAATATAAGAGAGATGGAATGAAGGAAAAGAAAAACAACTGTACAAAGTTAGTTAGAAAGAGACTTAGTATTAGTGTACAGTGGGAACTGACTTTATTCTGTTTAGGGCGATTGCCAAACGCAAAACCAACGATAAAAGCAACGATAAAAGCCTAATTAGGTCTGTCTGTCTGTCTCATGAGGAAACTCAAAGAGCTGGAGCGAACAACGATGAGGAGAAGAGTTGAAAACCGTCGTCATCTTTAATTGCTCTGCAAAAGCTGGCGTGCGAAATAAAACGACTACACTCAGCAAAAAGAATTCATTTCATTCATTCATTCGAAGTGACAAATAACATTATCCAATTAATTAAATAACCAATTAGCCAATACTTTAATTAATTGGATTTCTATCTATTAAATGAACAATATATCGGGCCAGTTAGCGCCTTAATCTCGTTTGCGATGTACATAAAAAAATAAGCAATGATGATTATTCAAGTGAACATCGTATCCAAAGTCCGTTTAATCTAAAACAAACATCGTTGAATCAAGTTTGTTTTTATCTCATATTGAGGAACACGTTATAGATCAGAGTTTGAGACTCTTCACTTAAGCTTTGCAGTATAAATTGCTCAATCAAGAACGTTTTTACAAAGCAATTTTTCTCCCTGTGTAGCTCCAAGCTTTAAGATTCTGGAGTAGACCTTAACCATATGACCTACGTTGTTGGGTACATTTCGTGCTTAAGTAAATCAAATGTTTTATCTAATTTCAGTTTTATGATTTTATTGTCGTGTATACGAGACTCAACAGAACGATAATGCTCTCTCACCTGTGCTTTGTCGCCGCCAACCACTACACACAATTGTACGATATTGCGACACACAACTTACGATATTCACTTATGTGACAGTGGCTTGAAGCAAATGAAATTTTTAATTTATTAGGAGAGTTGCAAGTTATGAAAATAATCGCTAACCTTCTTGAAGATTATACGAAATATATATCTATAATATATAGATGGCAGTGGCATATTAAAAAATACTAAAAAAATTTTGAATACACTGTACACATTTGTAACATTTTGTAAATTAGAACAATACAAAACTTTTAATCAATCTATAACTAAATTTTAACTAATTTTGATATTTTTAAATAAATATGTTCTTTTCGTACTGATTTATTTAGTAAAAATATATGACTTATATGTAAAATTCTTAGATGGTATTGTTTGCTTAGCGCTATTTATCTATTTAATATACAAACTAAGAAAAATATGTCTATATATATATAAGTATTTTTTAAAATATTATTTAGTTTATTATTACAGATTCAATGATAATTAAAGAATTTGTTATAAATTTCAGAAGGCTGCCGATGTCATTTTGAAGTATATTTAATATATATATAATTTGTTTATGATTTAATACGAAACGCAATTAAATTGTGCTTCAACATTTGCGTTCATGATTACGTGGATCTGTTATTCACAAAGCGATCATTCATGACCACTGTGCTTCGCGACGCAGAGTTTGCCAGCGCCGACGTTGGCCTAAACACGTTGCGATCAGTTTTGGAACGCGCGTCGCGTCGATAAGTCGTGATTTGCTCGGTCGATCTGCCGAGTCGCGAGCCTCGAGTCTCGAGTCTCTGTGTGAGTGCCGCAGATTGCCATTGGGATGGCTTCTAGGAGATCTGAGATCAGAGTGTTGCGTGCCGTTGGTTCTCTGTGCTGGCTGTGTGGCCTTGGCGTGTGAATAAGAATGTGAATGTGTTGTTGTTGTTGTTGGTATAATTATCTGTGATACATAACAGACACAATAAGGTCCAGAGCCAGGCGCAGTTATGCAAAATGTTTGACCCAAAAAATAGTTACTACAAAGGCAATAACAGAGACTAGGGCAACTATTAGGGTGCCAAGCTACGCGTATAAAACACGCAAAACGCGCTACAAACTCGTTAAAAACAACAACAACAAAAAGCACAACAAGTTAAAACAATAATAATAATAATAACATACTGGCAAAATAGCACGAAATTCGCAAGACTCTAAAAAAAGTCATCAAAATGACGATGGCTTCATTCTTTTTGGAATCGTGTGTGGAATTTTAATTGCCCATTTTCTTTTTTTTTTTTGCAATTGGGTTTTATTAGTGTTGCCAAATTTGGAAAGCTTTCAGCTCGTACAAACAATACTGCTCATTGAGCAAAAGACAAATAGAATTGCATTGCCTGAAGTTATGCGGGGGTAATGCAATTTTCCTGATATGCAAATTGTCTATTGACAAACTCAAATATTTCCCTTGTACGGCAAAGAAAACGAAAATAAAATTTGAAGATCATATCCATATCTACTTGAACTCGTCCCAACAGATATCCGAGTATTGAATTTTAATTGCCTCATTTAGTGGCACGTACTCAGAGCTGATGCACGTTTTCTACTTATCGTAAATGAGTGACATTATTTTTGTTTTTGGCCTTGCGTTTGCCATATCCAATTTACAGAGAATTGGGTAAATAATAATAGAAAGAAAAACAAATTTAATTTCCTGTACTCTTAAGGATTGGCAATCCAAAATAACTAGAGAGTTGCGAGCAAATTCTAATCCTAAACAGAATTACGTCTTATGCATATAGAAACTTCTAATTGGCCAATTCACATGGCCAATAATGGCCACAATCAAGGGTTTTTCTAATAATGCCAATTAGCGTCTCTAATAAAGCTTAGGAATGTTAACAAATCTGAGCAAAGTGTATATATATAATAATGAAGGTGCTCAGAAAATTTGTTTAATTGTTGATATTTGCATATGAAATGGCGTTGAACTCTTTTGATTTCACTTTCTTTCTACGCGATGAATTTGAACCTCAACGAAATGGATGTGCTCAAAACTGACTTATTAACTCAGTTAGATGCCTAGCGAAAGAAGATTAAGATGATAATGATGGTGATCGGCATGAAGATCTACAGTATCTTATTCATCATAATCAAAGCGTTAAACGTCGCCCTGGGCTACTTTTGGTAATATGCAACGTTACTTTGCGATTTGGCTGCCATTCACAAAGTGTGATTATTTACATAGTTGGCTCAGAAGTAAAGGTCAACATGTTTTCATAAACATATTTTTTATGTATTCAAGTTTTCAATTTCAAACGAAGGCAAAATGCGAGGTTCAATGTAGTACAAATGCAAAAGCCATAAACCTACATATCATATACACATATATATATATATATATATACACTTATCGGCTGCTCTTTGTTGACGAATATGCTGCGCAAAAGGCGTAAGCGTAAATTGAACGAAAAACACACGAAAAACACACGAAAAAACAGATATGAGTATTAGTATTTTGTTTTGAGTATACACTTCTGCTCATGGCAACCGTGTCTAGTTGGGCTGTTAAGTACTTGGTTCGACTGTTGCTCTATCGTCTCCCGTCTCCCGTCTCTCGTCTCTTTCAGTTTTGTCATCCAAATTGCTTTTTCGGTGTCGTGCAAGTTCAGGGACGCTTGAGTTGCACCCCATTAAATGGAGTTGCTGAAAACAGACTTGAAATTTAATATGAACAACCATGGTGACTAAGTAACAGCTGATTTTTGTGTTTTCTTTCGCTTGGCACCACAAAATATAAATTAAATGGAAAATAAGCAACAGCTGCAATATATATGAGAAAAATGTTGTTACAAAATCCAATTAAGTTAAAATGTTGTTACAAAATCCAATTAAGGCTAATACTGTTTCTAGCCATTAAGGCTTCTGCAAGTTGTATATTTATTTATAGTGAAAATCTAGAAAATTATCCGTTTCCGTTGTGAGCAAATACTTCTCGAACGAATTTTCCAAACCTTTTTATGGTATTGGCTTAGTGCGAATGTTCCAGTATGGTCTAACTGACTCTCCGTCTTCATAAGGTATATGTATATATACTTGTTCAAGAGCCGAGTCGATCTAGCAATGACCGTCTGTCCATTTCGTCTGCGTCGGATCTCAGAGGCTATAAGAGATTTAAATTTGGAAATAATATTCTTTTTCACATACACACACCTAAGTAATGGGATCGACTATTACGATGTTCCACTACGATGATTTGGTTTCGATACGTTGATTTTCAGACAAAGAGTATCAGTTCCAGTTTTTGGGTTTTAAACAAATTTTGAATATAGGTTCTAATTCCGCTTCCGATTCATTCAATCCGATTCATTCAATCAAATTCCGGTTTGACGCTCTGAATTGTATATACAACACCCAATAAAATTGTTATAAAAAGGTGTATTTTTTCTCGCAGGAAAAATCAAAAATCGTACAAAAATCGTCCTGACCACTTTTTGTACATTTCTTTAAGATTGTTAGAGCCAGATGCACAAAATGAAGAGATCAAGTGTGTTTCACATTTGGGATAATTGCATTTAGTATACAAATTTAAACATATTACGGCACTAACAAATAGTAGTAGTCTAGTATCTCTTCGATTAGAGCACTCTTGCTTGACTACGTTTTCTTAATTTTGAGAGTTTAAGTTCTTAAAATTGTATAAAATAATGCCTTGACTGACCCGCGGTTCATAGTGGTTGCTTTAATAGTCATTAAACATTTTATATTTGTTCACCTTTTGGTTTTTTATGGGGCAGCTTTTAGTTCGCCTAGTGATGACCCTGTTATGATGTTATATTTTAGATTACCATGTGGTTAAACAATAATATAATTAAAGTTGCACAAAGGCCTAATTATTCGCTGAACAGTCGCTCATCTAACTATTAAATACTGTAACGAATCGTAGCATGATATAATATACATATAATTTTTTTGATTCATAATTTAATTATAGAGCGCAGTGAGGCAAATTGAGTGTGATCAAACAATTTGCTCAATAGGTGACTACCTCAGCAGTCCGTTGCACTTCATTTGCAAACTGCAGTTAGTAGATCAATTAATAATCATATCATATATCATTAACTCGATCAGTCGAATGCCTTGATAGGATGTAGAATTAATTCAATACAAAGCTGAGGCAGAAGTTACCTATTAAAACTTCAAAACGTCCGTCAAGGTCTACCACAAAGAATGCTATATTCAAATTAAGGTGGAGTATTGACAATCTAGTTACTATTTTTATTTTATAATTGTCAATTGAATCAATTGTCAAAACTCAATGACGGATAATCAATTTAGAATATTGTGCTACAATTTGTGCTAGACATGAGGCGATTACCACGGTTAAGAAATATAACTTTATATATCCATTCCGACAGATTCAGCATCAATATAATAAGCATTATATTGACTATTTGCACGTAGAATTTCTCTGGTCTCGCGATGATCAGCTTTACCCAATTTTTGAAATCGGCCATAGATCTTGATATATTTCTTGTCATTATCGTGGACCATCTGGCCACCACCTAAACACTCTGTGCAGAGATCCTGCGCATTGGCTTCCTTCTGCAATTGATCATAAACATCAACTGTGGACAGACAACAAACACATCGAGATACAAATCGATCATCTACAATCCAAGCCCAACTTACAATGGTATTTCACACGGGGTACACCACGTATAACTATTTTGGATTGTCCAGATTCGTCATTTACGAAAACCTTGGCGATAATATATTTGAGCTTGCCCTGACCAATGCTTACCTCTGGGAAGGTCACAAGATTCTTCAATTTTTGATCGTTGCAATAATTGCGGGTCGCTTCCAAAGGCAGTTGATAAAATAGTTGTTATTATAGAAGACACGATTACTTACTACGCATTATCGGACGCCAAAATGGCATCATTAACGTTCGTACTTTATCCATATCGAAATAATTTTGAATGGAATTAAATTTTTTAAATCTATTTTTCGTTGTTTATTATGCAGTACAATAGTTTGGACTGAGAACATAAAATGACGACAATAACAACACCAGATAGGCTACTAAGTTTAGGAAATTAAAAAAAAAAAAAAAAAAAACTTACTGAGTCGGAAAAGTATTAAACTTGAATAATATTTAAACTGAATGTTATATATTCCAACAACAACAATTCACAACCTGAATTTAACCCATAGCGCTGTCCATCGTCTTTGTCATAATTATATTAGAAACGGCTAAAAAAAAAATGGACTTTCCACGATTTTCTTGTGTTGTGTAATAACAAGCGTGTCAGAACAAGTTACACTATCCTACTCTTATAAATAAAATAAAAATATTTAAAAGGAACTTTGAGCTGTATGCCAACAAGATGGCAAAACTGGAAGTGATTGTGCATCCAGTGAGAAAAGAATTTAGACGCAAGCGATGCGGCTTCGATCATGATACGCCCGATGATTTTGTCAAATCACAGGTAAGACATAAACCAAAAAAAAAAAAAAATAACAACTAATGTGTGACTGATAAGTCTCCAACAGTTGACATGCACCATTTGTGTATTATGTGTATTATTTAGATTTCAATGTGCGTCACTGTTTATATTTAACTGGTTGCGCAAAGAATGCAGTTCGAGGTCAGATTGTTAACGGAGCCTTATGACTTACAGTCTAGCAAGGACATTGTAGATTAGATCTGAGCCTTAGAAGTAAGTTTAGATTAATTCGATTATTCACAAGACCCTAAAAACCCCTCATCCCATCCTGGAAAGCTCTACTATTGATCGTCTTAGTCACCAGGACACCAGGTCGCTGCCTTTATATAATCAAATGACCGAAACTGTTAGAAGTGGGCGTTGTCCAGTTGCGGGGTTTTAACCATTTCATTGCTTCACCTTGAGCATATTTGATGAATCTATTTCATGCACAGTATCAATAGAATGAGTGGGCAACTTGGCTGGTTCGGTGGGTTGTGTGGTTTAGCTATCAACTCGATTGTTCTAGCATTGTAAATTAAACTTTTCAAATATTAATAAGCCATGCACCGCTTGTGGCGCCAGGTACAACAAAATTACTTACAGCCCCTAGACTCAATTCTTACCACTATTGTGGCTCTATTATACGAATCCAATTCACTCCACACACACACGCACACACACACATGGATGTGCATACTAATTTAATCATATCTAGTCAGAGTCGTACGACTTCATATTCATACTCAGCTATTCAAAATTGCAGTGGCAAACCTGTACAAAGAGCATTGCATATTTGTTCTATCGCTGGCTGATGGCCATCTTCTTCATTGGGGTTGTCATTGAGTCCATGTGGCCGACGGCGGATCATGAGTACAGCTACTGGATCTACTTCATCTATATGACCAATTGGGGCATTTGGATGTGCATGCTGACTAATTTACTCGGCGCTATACTGGTTACAATATGGCATTATCATCCGGAATATGCGGGTAAGTCATCATGTTAGCATCTCATGGCGATAACTGTGTTACTCTGATTGCAACGATTAGCTCAAAGCACGCGGCCATTATAAAACACTTATGGGTAATTTAGATAACATCGCCTTCCTCTTAAACTCTGACAATTTCTTAATATTATTCTTACTATCGTATTCGCTTAGAGTTGATCGAGCGATATATCATATTTTACAATTTTTGGGATAATGGGATCTGGATTTCCCTTTTATAAAAGTGGCATTACTTTGTAGTCTAACCTAACTTGCCCCTAAACTTCAGGTTTTAGATTTATTCCCTTCACTCCTTCAACTGAGATTTAAAAGCCTATTAATAGGATAAGGCATATTTTAACTGATCTCAACTTTATTCTTCACAGCTACTTATGATGCAGGCAGACATTTGTAGAATTTTTGTAAAGTAAATATGTCTTCCTCTAAAGCTCAGATAATTGACATTGTCTTGTAATCTATCCATGTTTGAATAAGGCTTACATTTTTCTCCTCTTCTGCAACTGAGGTCTATATACCTATTGATAAGATTACGCAAGTATTGAAATATTCTTAACGTTGTCTATTAGTCTTAGTCATTTAGGTAAATAAAAACATCTGCAGCTTACGCTCAGATAATTTCTTTTTCTAAGAGGGGCATTATTTTATAGTGTAATTATATTTGCTTAAGGCTTAACCCCATAGCTCAGTTTTATGATTATTTCGCATCTCCTTCAACCGAGATCAAATGCATGTCACTAAAATAAAGGAAAGTTGAACTGATCCTAACTATCATATCCTCCACAGATAAACTGCTTAATATGCGGGCGTGGACGAGTCCCTTTCGCATTTACTGGAGCATGCATATTATAACGCTGGTGTTATCGATAGTCATCACCATTATCTACTGGAGCATACTCTACAATGGTAAGTTTCGTTTGTGCTTGAATAATTCCCCCAAATATTTGGCTTACCTAAGTTGCCTCTGTTGCCTCTGTTGCCTTTGCAGCGAATGAGAGCACTTTGGATGCAACAAATGTGCTCACCCATGCATTCAACTCCATTTGCATGTTCATTGACCTGTGGATTGTGGCGCATCCGTTGCGATTGCTGCACGTATTTCTGCCAGTATTATTCGGTATTACCTATGCGATATTCTCCTACATCTACTATCTGTGCGGCGGCATTAACAAGTGAGTAAGCCAGGTCTACTTTTGCAGCCATAACAATTGTATTCTTTCCCTCTTTATCTCCGATAGGAAAGGCAAGCCGTATATTTATCATGTTATAGACTGGAATCAGCCAAGTAATACATTGATAACCGTATTGGGCGTCTTGGTGCTCTCTTGTTGCGTCTATGCACTGCTCTTTGCGTTCTTCAAGCTGCGTCTCTTTCTCTCGCGTAGCTGTCGCCAGGGCAGCTTTGTGCTGCCCACCACAATCGGCAAACAGTCTGGCAAGGCGGCGAATGACAAGCTGGCAACGCCCAACGGCATTCAGCACTCCCCCTCCCGCATCTCTATGGTGCTGGGCCACCAAGCGGGCTACGATAACCAGGCTTACACTCCCAACACTGGAGAGCAGAAGCCAAAGAGCTAAGCTCAGCTCACACCTGACTGACAGCTGGAGGGATTATGATGTGTGTGGGATTATGATGTCATCATGATCATCTCAGATAGCTGGCAAGCGTGCGATTAGTGTTTATCTGAATGTTGTCTTAGCTTTTCTTTGCAACTTTAGTCAAATTGTATAGGCAAATTTTAGCCCAGTGATATTGAATTATATTGTAGTCTATCCTAAGCAAATAAATGTTGTGTATGTATATCAATACTGTATGTATATATTATATATATTATACATATATATTATATGTATTATATTATATTGTATATTACAAATGTGCATTTTTAAATCTTAAACATTTTTGAAAAATTATTTAGATGCAGTTGTATCAGTTGCAAAAAATAACACTGATTTTACCCCATTCAAGCTATTTCGCCTAGAGAACTCGTAGTATTTTCTTAACTTATTTTGCTTATAGAATTTCCTCAATTCCTTTGGGATAAAGTGCGACAATTAAACTGCGAAATTTAAAATAATATTACTAGTATTTTAAGTGAAACCGAAATTTGTTAGGACTCCTCCACTATAAATGATGGTTTTCAATATCCATTCACACAAGAGTAGATTTAAGCTCAATAATTTCTCTTTGATAACTTTGACTTTGGGCTAATACAATATGTACATTTTGTATAATCTACTCATTCTGGAGCTCTCATCTATATTTAAAAATGTATCCTTGAAAGCGTGGTCTATGTCCTCATTTTTGTATCAACATTTGCGTTCAAGTGAAAAACCCAAATATGAATTAAAAATTGCATTAAATATTCAAAGCGCGTTGAACTCTAGCTAAGCGCTGTCATTGTTGTACACCGCTTGGGAACTTTACAGTTGATAAATCAAAAATTAATAACCAGTTCTATGGCTGAATGATGGGCGGGAATCGTTTGCATGTACCTAAAAATAATATATAAGCAAGGACGACAGCAGCAAAAAGAATTAACTGATATCGCCGATTTTTAGATACTCCACCTAGTCGCAAAATTAATTTCTTATCATGGAAGATCTCAACTTTTGAAAGATATTGCTAAGCTATGTGTTACAGCCGAATGTATAATAAGAATATATGCACATTTGCCTAAAGGAGTCCTATGTCTCTTCTTCAACGCGTTACACATTTCTTACAATATCATAAGGTTTATAATCTTTTAGGGTATACGAATATTGTAACAATTGATTAATTGACTGAAGGACTTCGATGTCGCCAAACAAAACTAAGGAAAGTTGTCCAACAAACTTGCTTCGGCCTTGAGAAATGGGTCAGAGCCAATGTGCCATAAGTAAATATTTTACACAATGTCCTAATCACATTGAAATGGTTGTATTGGCCCGTTGTCTAAATAGAGTAATCAATCACAAGGACTGTTTTTCAGGAATGTATGTATTCAAAGCACAGTTTGCTTAATAATCAAATTACATATTTTAGCTATAATACATAATATAGCTGATGAAATCTCGGCCAATAACTTTTAGATAAAATTTATGGTCATTTTTTAATTATCATTTCTGTTCTGCAAATCTTAAAGTTAAGCAAGGTAACTGATTTACCAAATTTGTGTTTTAAAACAATTGAAAATTGCATTCCACTTTCCATTATTAAAATATTATTAATGAATTTCACATTCAACTATGCCAGCATTTGTCATGATACAAACAACAAATTATTGCAAATACATTGCTTGAGCAAAGTCAAAAGCACAAAAAAAATTGATTTTTATTTGAGTCATTTAGCTTTGGGAATACCTTTAATGTGACCTTTTCGACACATTAACACACACGCACTGTCCTTAATCACAGCTGCCCGATTGTCCACCAGTCGCCGCCCAAACCCCACAATTCGCAGATAGCTGGGGAATCAATTGACCCAGCTAGACGAAATCATTAAACTGGCGTTGTGGCAGTTGTTATGTTTCTTACCGGCTATAACCTTAATTAGTTTCCAAAAGCATTTAATAAGCAGACCCCGAATAGTTGTAGCTCAGTAACAGCTCAAGGACGAGAAAGACACGTGCTGTTCGAGCACCTCCCCTGATGACGATGACACTGTGCTGAGGGTGCCTCCCTCTAATTACGCTTATGCTATAAATTTGAGGACCTCCTAATCAAAATCAGAGCAGACAGCTACAATTGGCCTGCCTGCCTGTCTTGTGTGTATGCCAATCTTGTTTGTCGTTACTGTCCTTGAGTGACATGGCATGTCACAATATCCACCGCAAATTAACGTCGCATCTGTTTAGGGCCCGGATCGATATGTGAGCATTTTTGATCGATATGTGTTTTCCTTGAGCTCTGAACTTCTTTTAATGTCCTTGTCGCGCCTATTGACCTGCTCTCTGTGCAACAATGCTGGCCATCATCGTCGTTGGGACAACAGACCGAAAACAGTAGAACGTTCATTGAATACTTTTGGAAATTTCGACAGCTGTCAATGTCAAGTCAATGATTATATTACACTACACCTCAAACTATCACTATTATTAAACTCAATCAATAGTGTGAAATATTAATTGAATAACTCTGGCACCCACCACGAAGCCATCACAGCCTTTTTATTCCATTGTGGGGCACCCAGACTTCAAGTCACAAGCCCACCACCTTTCGAATTAAACAATTTAGATTTATGGCTCTGTCATTATTGTGCAATTTTCTACCAATAAACAACGCATCCAAGTAATTCTGAATTGAGCACTATATGCATAATTGCCTCAGTACATTAAAGTGACCCGTTGAACCGTTTCACCTACGGTATAGAAAATTGAAATAGGTTCAGCAGCAGAGCAATAAAACAAGCTCAACAATGGTAAAATAAATAGATTTTGTAGAAATGCATATCGCAAATTTGTAAATAGTTGATTAGCGTAATGATATTCCAGCTATAATGATCAGAATAAGTATATTCGCTGTTGTTCATTCAATAACGCGATCAGATAACTTCAATAATCAAAGCATAGTTGGCATTCAGAATAATAAGGACCAGAGCAATAATCTAAGCTCTACATAGCCATTTATGAAATTGAATTTTAATAATAAATAACATATATTAGAAAATGCTTGATTATCGAAATTAGATAATATTATATTAATACCGAGCATATCTTAGTGAACCAAAAAGTTGCTCATACAATAACTCATAGTTAAATACGATAGCTTCAAAATCCAGAGACTGGATAAAACAGAGAATAATCTGCTAATGAGACTGATCTAGTAAAGATACTTTATGGCATCAGAGAATGCATTAAAATAGTAAAAAATTAAATTAGTTCGTTATTCGATCAAATTTAATTTATTTTTGTGTGGCTTAAGCTGTAATATAATATTCAAAATACAATTTGATTCGTATACGATCTGAATTAAGCGGACACGTATGAATAAAAATAAAAATTAATTCAAATAAAAATAATTTTTCAATCATTCATCTATTTGCATAGCTTAAGTTGTAGTCAGAAGAGCTGCACCTTAGAGAATTTATTTATACCCGAAAACAAAAATAACAACAATCATCTCAGACAACAGGATGGCAGTAACACAATAATATGAAATGACAGTGACAACAAGAGAAGAAGCGGAAACATTTGAAGGAGTAGTGAGAACGCACCAGGCTGGCCAGGACATTGTTTGGGTTGTATAAACAAACTTCGGCAAAGGCACACACGAAGTTTGGTAGAGCAATAACTAACTGATATGTGGGGGTTGTGCATAGTTTTCCAGTGCTGGTAGAGAAGTTGCCCGGTTTGGGACACCCATACGAATGCATTGTAAATCATGTGAACTGGACTGGAATTCATAAAGTATTCATTAATTGGAAAAGCGCGCTTGCCTGGCTGCTTGCCTGGCTGACCAACAGGCGAGGCAAGGCTTGCAGGTAAAAACCGAAGCATTTGTCATATTTGAAATTCAGTCTCGTTTCGGACGTTCGGGCAGCAGAACCTGTTCCATTGGTACTATAGTAATAAATCAGAGGCACACGACGCGTTTAGGGCTATGGTAACGGAACTGCTTGAAAAAACCGGCGCTATGTAGTAAATAATTTCCCTGTGCGTGTCGTCGACGATAAATATTTACGTGTCTCCCAGAGATACCGACAAAAAAAACCAAAAAAAAAAAATGAAATAAATTAGCAGAAGCACATACAATAGCAAATAAAATCTGAAAACAAGTATTCGGCATATGAGAAAATTGTACGAGTGCATGTATCCGAAACGCAAGTGGAAAGTTCCATTTGATTGTGTTGCCAACAACTAACTGAAATCCCTTACTCTATGCGTTAAGTGTGTGGAAAAGAGAGGTAAAGCAGCCAAACAGTATTGCGAAAATTCTGCTATACTGGCCACCGAATGGATAATGGGTATTTGTTTAGACACAGGTAAGCAACTCAGCACTTGACCAACCTGCCACAATAAAACAACCGGCTCAACGCAACAGTCAAAGCAACCAGCTTGGAGTTCGAGCTCGTTAGGGTTCCATAGTAATACAAATATGATGTCCAACTGCTTTCTGAATAATTTCACTTGTTATACTTTAATGAGTGTTCAATAAAAAGGAAGAAAGAATATATACAGAAAGAATATATAGATGCGGCATTTTGACTGACGCATGGTGTAAACATGTAAAGTGGGGTTAAAATATCTCATTTAAAAAAAGGAGTAAAAAACTGAAACAAAAAAAGTTTTACTGGTATGTAACTTATACATTTAAATGTGTACGCCGAATAGAATACCAAAATAATAGGATTGCGAGTAGCTTGGCTATCGATATCAACTGCTTTTTGAACAATTTCAGTTGCAATATTCTATTAATATGCACAGCTGACATTAAATTGGTATTAAAAACATTATTTATTATATTTATTTTATTACATAAAATATTTAAAAAATATTTTCTTCCAACCTAAATACACGTAATCCGATTTAATTTGTCAGATCCAGTTCTCTTACGTCCTCTTAAAGTTATAAAAATTTTAAATTTAAGTATAAATTTAAAATATCGACTTATGTGTGATTTTCAGATAGTTCGGTTATCATTTGCTCAACAAGCATTTTATACTTTTTGGAATATCTTTTTCGGTGTTTTTTATGGTATTTTATATTATATTCTTAGGTTGTGATACTTTGCAAGGATTAACAAATCATAGAAAATTAATTTTCATTAATTATTATGACATATTCGGATTTAGATTTGTGAATATGAAAATTCTATCAAGAGATATGTCAATAATTTTATTTCTTTATTTGTTTGAATTTGCTACTTTCCTAAAAGTATGCAATGAAGCTAAATGAAAACTCTTTCAAAATAAGTGAAAATAATTGCAAAATTAGAAAAAGAAAAATTATGAGTCACAAGCAGCAATCTGGCTTCTTACACACTCGTTTGGAGAGGAGGTTTAGGTACAAAACGATTTGACAAAATATTTCTAATTCGATAGGACCTTGCGCAAACACCGTAATTTCCGGGCGCTTGAGTATAGCGCGGCCTCGCTGGTTGGTCCTTGGACATGTTCGTTGACCATCAAACAAGCAACAAACGCATATGAAAAAAATCTGGAAAAGTCCAAGAACAAAAAAGAAATAAAATCTATGTGTGTTTGGGCTGAAAAGGGACAGCAACAATAACAAAACAACATGTCAATTAAATAAAACTGCAGGAAAATCAATAGAAGTGTCACAGGTACGCAGAAGAGCGGAGAGGAGGGGAGAGCTGAGAGCCAGTGCTAATCGCATGTGGCAGCCACTGGAAATACGCAAAAATGTCGGCATGGCTGCCGAGGAGTAGGCAACGCTTTTGCGCAGCTGATTTTCCATGAATGAACATTTTGTGTCCACATAAGTCCGCTTGTATTGGTGACGCAATGCGCGCAACACCGCAATTAAATAGTTGTGAAACATGTTTTAATGATGTGTTTGTGGCTTGTTGGTCAGTTAATTTCCTGCCCGCAGCAAATTGCTTCCGCTCGCTGTGCTAATGCCATTTGGCACGTAAGTGGGCGGATCACCAAGTTGCCAGCACATCCGGTTTCCGGTTCTGCTAATGCGCTGCTCTCAACTGTTGCTTTGTGGCGCTTTAGACTTTAGGAATTGAGACGATTTGCTGTAAATTCGCATGTATATTTTTAGATGCCAGCGCGGCACAAGATACCGGCGAACCAGGCAACGATTGGAATCATACACGGAATCAAAATGGCCCAAATGCAATCCCTGGCAGCGTTATGGCATTGAACGGGAATGGAAGACTTGGCTCGGCCAATATCGGCGCTATCGATATGCAAAACGCTGGAAAAATCAAATTCGATCCGCCCAAGGTGCCAGTGATATTTGTTTTAGGCGGCCCAGGTAGTGGCAAGGTCACCCATTGCGATACATTCATGCAGGATCGACGAGGCGTCACGCACATCAACATGATGGATCTGCTGCAGCAATATGCAATGGGGAATGGTAAGTTTTCAATTTGTGTTTTTATATTTGTGTACACATAACTTTTATTTAAGGTTAGTAAGCCTTAATTTCTTCTAAAAAAAAAAGAAAAACATTTCTAATTTGAAGAAATTTTCGTTGGCTAGTATCGCTAAAACCAAAAAACCCTCTTTTCTTGAATTTTAGTGCGATTTTATTAAAACTAGTACAATTTTTTTTTCTGAGTTCGCAAGTCTTTCTTTAATCAGTTGAATATTTATTTTGTGCATTTGCTTAAATCATGTTTGGTTTATTTTGAATAACGTCGAGCTTTCGCTTCAACATTTCAGATATGCAAGACTTTTCGCAACTATCGTCGAAAACAGTCACCGAGGTGTTGATGTTGGAAATGAAAATGGCTCCAGCTGCCAAAGCATACCTTATATCAGGATATCCACGCTCCATGCGCGACGTTGTCGAGTATTCGGAGAAGGTAATTCATAAGTTGATACAATCACTTATAGGAATAACAACATACATGCACTAATATTATTTATGATGAAACAATTGGTTAGTTTCATTCATTTGTCTTGTTATTTGTCCAGCAAATTGCTGTTTAACCATTTTCACTAATTAGCTGTCAAATGGGTCAGCATTTATTTATTTAAGCCTAATTCCTTTGAATTTCCAGTCGAGTACATAAGAATGATCTATACTTGTGCACATACGACTGTTTGTATGTCTATGTGCTAATTGACTGAAGTGGCCTCCAGGGGCACGTTGGGCCTTACATAGTGCAGGAGGAGAGCTTAGCTGCTGCCTAGCGTCAGTAGAAAAGGGACAGATATAGTTGAAAAAGCTGCACGCTGTTAGGAAAAATAAATATATATTTAAGTATGGTTGTAGTATTTGCTAATCTGCTTCTATATCTGTGTACTAATTGTTTTAATAGCTAGCAATTAAATGTAGCTTTGGCTGGTTGCCTGAATATGTTTGCATTTTAAACTTTTATCGATTTAGCTTTTAAAGTTTGTTATAAGTGTTATAGAAGTGAGATCTGTATAGTATTTTTTTAATAGCTTGCAATTAAATGTAGCTTTTTTTTCTTGCTTACGCGAAATCGATTTTTTTTCCAAAATTTAGTATATTTCTTTTTTATCAATGACTCGCCGAAGATAACATACGCTTGCAGACATCAAGAATTACAAATTAAAAATGAATTGGAATTCGAAAAATCCAAGAACATATTTTTTTGATGATATAGTTGAACTCAGCTCCGCATTGATGCGCAGCATTTTGTTGTCGGAGCAGTTTTCGCATGTAATCCAAATAGTTAAACAACTGCTGGTTTTAGTCCGGGTCGGACAATGCCTAGCAAATAAGCGTGAAGTGAAGTCAAGTGGATCAGCTGCTTAAATATTTGAGATTCAATTGAAAACAAATAATGTTGCAACATTGTTATGCACTGCTGTCCGCTGCCCCATATAAAAGCCACTGAAATTGCAGAGCCAAAGGCATCTTGGCAACTCAGCTAAAACGATGCAGTCGATCAAGGGAGTTTTACTTTTGCTCACACTGAGTTTGTGTGCGAGTGGCATTTGGAGCAAGTCAAGCGCCAAAGTCTTTGACAAAGTATGGGAAGATCTGGGAGATAAAGGCATTGATATCCTCGAAGGCCTAAGGGATGCTGGAGAGGACGGCGCGAACACAGGAAGCGAATTACTTAGCAATTTGCAGGGCATCAAAGGCAACTTTTTGGATGATTTGACCCAATTGGGGCAGGACATGTCCGATGCCATTACGAAGGCCGTAGTTACAGGACTCGCTGACTTAACGAAAACCCTTTCGGATAATATTTCAGCTCTTCAGGCTAAGGTGGAAGCAGAACGGAGCGCCCTTAGGAGAAAGGCCCTCAGAAGTGGGCTAAAAGCACTTGTGAAACTCGTCTCAGTGACTAATGAACTGCAATCCGTATACGCCGATATACACGAGAAGTTGGCCGAGAAGATTAACAGCCAACTAAATGATTTTCTTCAAGATTTGCAGAACTGGACTGAGGAGCAACTGAATCGTGTGGAGAACGAAACCAATGGAGTTGGCCTCCCGGAGGCAAGCAAGTTAGTTGAGGCACTAATCAAAAAATTCATGGAGAATTTGGCGCATACCCTCGAGGAGCTCGAGTTCAAAAAGAGCCTGGTTGAGCAGGAGTTGAACGATAAAATCGATGAATATACAGGTTATGTCAAAGATCTAATTGACACCATGAACTCTTCTAAAATCTTGGACAACATTGAGTGGAGAAATCGTATTGAGGAGTTGGTGGAGAACTTACGCGATGCTCAAGATGAACTACAGAGTCTGATTGAGAAGGGCCAAGAGCTGCTCACCGAAGGTATTTTTGCCTGCGATTCGTTGGACGCCCTTGTGAGTCAGCTGGGCAACGAAGTTCTCCAACTCGAAAAATCCCTGAACGAAATCATTGATAAAGCGGTGCAATCGACATCGGAGGGAGGATGTTAGCCATCCATCAGTCGCGGTAGGCGACTTAATTAGATTCATGATATTATTATGATAACATAATAACTATTTTGGTAAATAAAAAAAAAGTATTTCATACAATAAATCATCTATCAACTGATTGCTTCCGGCCTATTCTAATTTATTTACTGCTGCAACAAAAAGGTACTTAAGTTCCAAGTTTCAGCAAAGATAGCTTTTCCCAATTGGTACACTAGCCTAAATAGATTATTAAAAGGCAAAGTCGCAAATGATGGCTGCATATATATTTAGTCATGTTTTATTATAGATATTAAGGGCATCGTCAGTCAGTCGCAATGTACACAGCTGTCTAATAAATTTCCATTGTCTTTTCTTATTGCAGTTCTAGCAACTGACTAAATGTTTAATGTCCGTTGATATTTGAATACAAATATTGCCTGTTGCACTTATAGTTGTTGTTAAATAACTAAAACTTCTCATATATATATCTATTGGTTCTTGCCTCATAACACTGCCTGACAATTTTTATTGGCTACCTTTAAAACTCATCCATATAACGATTGTGCCATAATTTCATAAATGTTTGTGTTATTCGAGATAACTTCAAAACTGGAGCACTTTACTTAGAAGAAAAATCGTTCTGAATTTGTGTCTAGGTTAACTCACCTTAATATTTAAAATTTTTCTTTCTTATTTATTTTATCTTTTTAAAAATCAGATTTGTTTTCTTTATTCAAACTTAGAAAAATATATCTAATTTTCGGGAAGTTTCTGTTTTTATATAAGTATATAGAGCTCTTAATAAACATTAATATTTTAGGATTTTACTTGCAAAAAGGATGTTTTCTAAAAATAATGGATTGCATTTCTACTATTTAGAAATCATTTCTATTATGAAGAAATATATTTCTGAAAAATAGAAAAGCAAGCCTTCATAATTTAAAAAAATAGTTTTTTTTGTACATCTAAAAATTATTTCTATGAATGAAAAACTTTCTAGTATTCAGGTTGACTTTACGTAAGGCCGATTTTTTCGGTGTACCGTTTGCATATAAGCAGACTTAAATACGGCCAGACAGACAAGCAAATTTTTGATACTCTTGATGTTAAAACAAACACCACAATTATTAAACTTTATTTCGAATTGATCATATTTTCCAGATACAAGTCGTTAATGGGGTTATCTTAATATCCTGGCGTCAATCGGTGCTACAGAAACAAATTGACTATGGCGCTAAATTAGGTCATGTTGTACTCTCCTTAGCCAAAATGGAATTAGAAAATTTCTTCAAAAATGTGATGCCGGTCGCTGATTATTTTGATCAAAGCGACATGCTGTTGGCCGTAAGTAACTCCAAACTCTAATTATGTGCACACAAAAAGATATAAAAACAATTTCATTATCGTGATTTTGTGTTTTAGTAGAAGTCCTGCAACTATTTTTAGCTTTTCTATTTAAAATGGTAAAAAGTTGTGCAAGAGCGGAAGAAAGCATTTCTGATAACATAAAGTATAATTTTTCTTAATATGGTTCCCGGAAATGCTCATATAATTAAGTAAAAATGTTGAATAACAAATGTTTTTTATTTGTTAAATTTTTGAATATATATTGCAGGTGAATGGTGAGCGTGCTCCCACAGAGGTGTATAAAGACTTTCGCACCGCTGTGCTAGACATATTGAGCACGCTCGAGAATCAAGAGGCCATTCTGAATGGAGTAACAGGTATGGGCAGAGGGATACATGATATACCCGGCAGTATAGTTAGCGTTGACACCGCACCTAGTCAAGCCCAAGCGCCTCACATTACAGACCAAGTCGCCGCACCTGCGGCAAGTGGGCCCAATTTCACAAGCGCTGTGATAACTCATGTGACCGCCAACGCAGCTGCCACAGCTGTAGGAGTGCTGAGAACCGGCGGCACAAGTGCGGACGATGACAGCGGTGTGGTTGTCACACAGCAGCCCAAGTTCGCAAATGCCAGCCAGAGCACGGACGCCAACGACGAACCGCAGCAGAGTATTCCGCCCATAATTTGGGTGATTGGCGGACCGGGCAGCAACAAGGCCACCCTCTGCTTAAAGGCGGTTGGCCTCAATCCCGGCTGGTCGCACATCAGGTAGGCATTAACTGAACCTGATTTACCCCTGTTGCTAAAGTGTCATTTATGCAGCGTTGGGCGTCTGCTGCGCAATATTACGGACGCGGCGCCACGTGCGAACACCGAGAGCTATGCCGTCAAGGAAGCTCTTGCTGCCGGCGATATGGCACCAGAGAAGTCGCTGAATCAACTGCTGGACAACAACATTCGTCAGCTGCGCGACAAGACTGGCATCATCATCGATGGCTATCCACGTAATTTGCAGCAGGTCAAATACTTTGAAAACAAGGTGCGACAATGACTTGGACTGCACCTCATTCTGCTCTCACTTGTGCATCTCCACATCACTAAAATTAAAGCAGATCCTTGTTTCAGTTCATATAGAATACGATTTTATTTTTGATTTACGACTTATGCTTAAAGCGTTTAAGATTTCAGTTAAGTTTTTGGTCCAATTATATTTTTCTCAATTTTCTCACTGTAGTACAAACAACGTCCGCCCACCATTCTGCTGGACTGCTCCAAATTGCAGCTGGGTCGCGGACGCATCGACGATACGGTCTCCTCGTTTCGGCGTCGCCTGGAGATATTCCGTGAGCAGACGCTGCCCATGCTCAAGATCATGGATAGCAGCAATCGATTGCAGATTGTAAGTGACTCATGCGACTCACGCACAGCCAATTGTCAGCTAATTGGGAATTTACTCTGCTTCAAGGTCGATGGCGATACGGACAGTCCGTCCGTGCAGCGTGAGTTCGAACGTTTGATACGCAACCACATTCAACAGCTGACGAACAGGGTGGAGAGCGAGGATGCGGGTGAGGCGCTGATGCGCAACGAGCAAACCGATGCCATTCTGCACGACCTGGAGACGAATGTGCCGGGTGCGGTGCCCACGATCAGTCATCATGTGAGCATGATGAATGGACACCTCAAGAACCGGGGCAGTGCTCAAGTTGCCGCCAAAAGACCCACCCAGATGATGAATGGCCATGTGGGAGCACGACCTGGTACAGGCCCAGTAGCTCCGCTCGCTCAGCATGTCGATTTTCGGCACATGCTCGAGGAGGCCGAACGCTATCCGGTGGACTCGTACATGTAGAATTATCTACACGAGCTCAGACCTTATTTTAAATGAAAAAAGATATGGAAACAAACTGATTTGTATTAGTTTAAGTTCGATTGTTAATGTTGATTCGTTGGTATTTAAATCTTATAGCTTTAAGGCCACTTAGCTGGTGAATTTTGATAAAGTAGTACTTAAAACCAAAAAAAAAGAATGGCTCATTAGAATTTAGACAAATTTTCATTGAACTCAAATCTAGTTAAGATTAGTGAGAAACATTAAAGTAAAGGCTTCAATACAATTGAAGGTAGTGTTAGGAACTTGCAACAAGCATAAATTGCATGCAGAAACCAATTTAGTGCTAAGTTTGGAAATACACTTTAATAAAAACCTAAAAGAAAAAAAATGCAATAAATTCAAGTAATTTACCAATTGTGTTTTGAAAACTATAATGTTAACGAACGCACAATTAAGTAACTACATATTTTGAAAAAAGGGTTAATTGGATTAATTTTAAAATTTTTTGAAATAAGCAATGAATTATTGAAAGATTTCATTCAAGTTTTATTGATAGACAAAATATTGTTATTGGCAATTTAAGATGAAGGCAGGGTGCTTAATTTCATATTCTTCCAATCCTCCATAAATGCACTTAACGCCCCTTTGGGATAGCAGCAGCAGAATTTCTTCGCAATCTTACTGTTCACACACTGTGAACCATTTTTATAGGTATTCAGGCGACTTATGTCGGGCACAAACAGGTTCTCAATAGTCTTCAAGTCGCGATTGAAGCGCAATGTGGCCTGGAATTTAGCTCCGGCGGGATGGGTGCGGAAACGCAACCGATAGGTGGCAATGCTGCCATAAATTGTTTCCTTGCCATTCTGCTCGAAGAGCACCTTCTTCTCGGCATATTCCATGTCCTGGAGTAAAATGCGTTGACAAAATTGATTGAAACGATTTAGAATCATCCAGCGATTGATGTGATAAACAATTTGCTTGCCCAGCAAATATATATCCCCATCCAGGGCTTGTTTAATGAACTCGTTGCACGTGCACCAATGCTCCCCAATGCATGCATCTTGGCAGCTGCGCTCCTCTGGCAAAGGATGGAGCAACGACTGGCTACCGGGGCATGTGGCCATAAGGGGCAGTTCCTCTGGCGTTGAGGCATTCAGACGCAGAATATGCCTCAACGTATTATGCAAATCATAATTGGAGCACAGACGATTGCGATTTAGTTGCAAGGCTTCAGCATACTTTGGATACGTGTCGCGGAACCAAGGTGGCAGGTACACATGCAGCATGGGCAAACGCTCCTCTAAGAAGCTGTCGGACAGTTCTGAAAGATCACCAAAGCGCGCTCCATGATCGCTCATAAGTATCACAATGGATCTCTCGAACAATCTGTGTCGCTCCAATAGCCGCAAATAATCCACAAATTTTGCATCTAGACTAGACGCACCAAAGTAATAGTCATGTGTGAATGTGCAGCTCCAGAAGAGGGCAAATGTCGGCTGATCCAGTTCCTCCACGAATCGAGCTGTAAACTGCACACAAAAGTCATAAACATAGGCCATGCTCAGCCGGCGTCCAATGCAGTAATCATAGCCGAATCTCTTATAGGTGCGCAGAACGCGACTTATGCCCAGCAGAAGGGGACGAAGATAATGATTGACGGGCTTATGCATGAATCCGGGCAAATCCATTACAAATATACCCTCGCCCAATATGTCCTCTCCCAAGGCTGTGGTATAGCCAGCTCTAGCGTAATCGGTCCAAATCCAAGGCAGTTTATCCAAGCAGCCATGCGAGTGAATTTCACAAATATTGTTCAATTGACTGGTCATGTGGCCAGTGAGGACGGGCAGCAGATTGGGCACAGTGTTGTCCGCCACCTTATTGTATCCCTCCATTTCAAACCAGCCGGATTTTCTTACAAAATTCATCGTCATGGGCATTGTCCGCTGGAAATTCATGCGCGACATGCTGTCCAGTCCGAGGATTATAACGCTGGGTTGACGTTGGAGCGGATCGCCTTCTATGCGGGACTCTTTGTTATACACTTGCACCAGGGAGAACGCATCCTGCTGCACAATCGCTGAAATATTGTGTGCATCATGGCATTCCACAATAATTCCGCTCAAATTCTGTGACAGTGTGCACTTGTCTCGAAAGTAGATTGGAGAATGTATGCTTAGAAATAAGGAAAGGAAAACGGTTTGATGAAGTGTAAAGCTTGAGAGGATTGACGACTTACTCGCTGTGACGATCAGCGTCCTCATTGGTGCCTCGGGTTACCGCACGATAGTTGCATTTGAATTGGCTCACGTGAGGCTTTAGCTTGGACAGAATCTTCTCGTTGACGTGCAGTTTGTAGTGCTTTGTGTGCCGGTCGTAGCTCAGCTGAAAGGTGTCCGACTCATTGGTGCAGAGCTTCAGCTTTGCTGGATGGTAGATTTCCAATACCTCGCGAGAGAAGGGATCGGCGTAGGGCATCCTGCATTTCTTACTATTTACAAAATACCGCGATGGTTTCGCGGTGGTTTCAGATTCATCCTTAAATATTACACCGGCAACTATTTGCTCATCTGCTAATTCCATCTCAGCTGACTTCATTTCGGCGAATCGATCCACGATTTTGAGGCTGTCCTTGTGCACCAGATCACGAAGCCGCGCCTTTCGTAAATGGAAATTTGTCTTCAACCAATTCAGTGTCGTCTTCATTGATACAGGTGCAACTTCCCTTAAGCCTTTCTCTTGCTGATTACCATTGTCACTTAACCAAATGAATGTCAACAGTAACCCAAAGAATAAAAACATATATTTGCATATCAGCATCATCGTCCTGCGTCGAGGCATGTTCGTAGTTCTCAGCTAAATCAGAAAGTGTCTGATCAGTTTATTTGACCATATTTTGGAATATTGCTGAGACCCAAATATAGATGTGTTATGTAAAAATAATTGACTTATTGGATTTTTGTGGTGATGCTGATATTCTGAGAATATTTCCTAGTTTCTTAAACGCTCTAAAATGCTGAATATATTGAATTGTTTGTATAAAGTATATATGTCAGAATCGCCCAATAGGGCCACTATATCATGTAAGAAAGGTATAATAATAAAGATAAATAATTATATATATAATTTTGTGCATATGTATGTAACAGAGAGAAGGAAGCAACTCCATCACCATTAAGTATATATATATTTATATATATTCTTGATCAGGATCAACAGCCAAGTCGTTCTTTTATTCTTTCGTATTTGTGCCAACCTCAAGAATACTTGCACAAGTAAAGTAATTTAGGTATAAAGCTCGAATTTGTTTATATTGTAGTGGAGTTCACTCGACTACCGAATTCTTACAGGATTTATTATTGTTTTTTACGGTATGTTGAAGGCCTACTCGAAATTACTGTGAAATATTTGACTGACTTAAATGTTAATTAGTAGGCTTCTAATAAAATGTGGCTTCAACTTTTAATCTACAAAAATGTTTTCTGGTCTTATTTGCAGAAATGAAAAATTAGTTCTTATCCCCCTTTTGATCCTACTCGTTTTTATATATCTAAGCCCCATAACGAATGTTCAGATTGAGAAAAATGCAAGACCCACCCCAAATTATTCAAGTATACTCGATGTGGAAAAGACGAGGAGTAACATGGCAAATAAAACCTTAAAAACAATCAAAGATTTCTGCGTCTTTGCACAGATATGCAAAATACCCTGTGTTGATCCCTTTTCTGCAGACGTGAAGAGAATCTTGAAGTCTCCCAAAGACAAGCAATGTAAAGATCAGCCAGACTTGTTCACAGTTCAATATAATCAGGAGAAGAAGAAATACATTGTATTCTTTAAAGATTATCTGCCCACAAAACAATTACAAAACATTTCTGACTACGACTGTTTCTATTACGAGATAGTTCGTTTACGGAACCACTCTCTTACCTGGTAAGCCAATCAGGATTGAAAGAACATTGAATAATTCTCCATATACCTACTCCAATTTAGGAATAGAAAACCGATCCATTTTCAGCAGTCTTGGAACGCGCCTCGTCACATTCAAGGTATTATAGGGGAATGTGTTGAGCTACGCAACAAATCGAGTGTCATTCAGCGAGATGCATTCGCCTTTGTCCAGTATCCGGCAGGTCGGAGTGAGAAGAGCGATGAGGAACGCAGTCGAACTCATCCAAGTGTTCTAATGCTGGGCATTGGCTCAATGTCTCGGATGAACTTCCAGAGGACAATGCCTCTCACAGCACAATTTGTGCGCCAGCTGGGGTGGTTCGAGATGCTTGGCTATACCAAAAGTAGCGAGAGCACTTTCTCCAATCTCTTCGTTCTTTTGACGGGCTCAACATGGCGGCAAACTTGTGATATGAAGAAACCAGGTTGTCTGGATGCAATCACCTATCTTTGGAATCACTTTCACAACGCCGGCTATCTGACTGCATATGCCGAGGACACTTCCAGCTTTGGTTTCATTCGGCAGCCATTGGATTACTATCTGCATCCTATTGTGGGTGTTATCGACCAGGTTATGGGTAGAGTAAACGACTGGCAACTTTTTCGTTATGTGTTTGACTATTGCCTCCAACTGGTGCAGCGCTTTGTTAAAGAGGCGCCAAAGCCAGTTTTTGGTATGTTCTGGTCAAATAGTTTAAGTCACGATGAGTTTAGGGGAGCGGCGGGTGTGGATAAGGAATTTGTGAATTACCTTGAGCAATACAAGCAGCTTGGATTGTTCGAAAGAGCAGTTGTCATGCTGTTCAGCGACGAGGGACAGCGACAGGGCCAACTAATGGAGTTCTCATCAAGTTTCTTGGAAGAGCGATTGCCTATGCTGCACATTTACTTGCCACCGTGGTATCGACAGCAGCATCCAGAGGTGGTGGAAGCGCTAGAAGTGAATCGTCGTCGCCTCAGCTCCACCATAGACCTGCACTTGACAATTAAGCACTTTCTGCTGCAGGTGCGTCCTCGCATGTCCTTTCAGTCGCAGTGCTGGCACTGCCAATCATTGCTTCAAGCGCTGTCCGACAACAGGAGCTGCATAGACGCAAACATCCCGAAACACCTGTGCACCTGCGAGCCACATACCCAAGTGCCAAAAAGCGATATTATGCAGAACATGGCCAAGTTGGTTGTCTACCGCATTAACAAATACCTGGATAGGAGTTCTTATCAGCGGCAGTGCCATCGTTTGGAGTTCTCCAAATTGTTGAGAGCCGAACGTATGCAGAATTTTGATGAGGATGGCCTTGAGGTGCCGCCATCCGACGGAGTTTACTTCTATCTGCTCACATTCACCACCCATCCAAAGGCAGTCTTTCGGTCCACTGTTTTGTCCAACGAGGAAGGCAACGTTGTGAAAGTACGCAAGGAATCCGTAGAACGCTTGAATTCCCATTTAAATGACTCGTTCTGCATTGAAAGTCAACCAGACAAGAAGTTCTGCATTTGTAAGCCAGTAACATAAGTCATATTGCGAGAATATATCTATTATAAGACATATAAATATTATGCACGAGCATGCCTATAAGAGCTTTTTTTAAGAATCTCTTCTTTGGATATTTGAAACTATTAAAAATGGGAAAAAATCGAATAAGCAATTTTCTGGAATTCTAATTTGACTGTTTCCATTGCGATCACCTCAAAATATAATCCAATCAAAGCAATATTCGAAACGATTCTCAGTTGGAATTGTGCATTGAATATGGAAGTTGTCATAAAATTGTCAAGAATTTTTGTCTTCTGAGATTCTCCTCAAAATAAAAATGTTTTTATATACATATATCTTGTTCCATTGTGATATAAATAGGATAGAAAAACACTTTCGCCATTTCCACCAATTAATTTAAATATAAGCGTGATTTTTTTATGTTAGCTCTCATTAGAAACATAACCAAAAGACTTGATATCTATATATATATATATATATATATTATTAATATTATTAGAAGGCACTTTTCTGAAAATATAGATAATTCAATAGATTATTTGCTGGTTGAGGATTTCTATATCTACCGAACTTAAGACTCGTTCCAGTACACAATAGCTTTGAGAATTCCCTAAGCGAAATTAGGGTTTCAGTTCACTTATATATATACAATATAGTTTAGTAATTTTATCATTAATACAAGTCGAATCGTCTTCATAGGAATTTGTGTGACTTATGCTCTCCACATTCACGTCCACAGCATCGGTAATGTTGTTAAAGACGACTGTGGCCTCAAAATCGGCAATATTCTGTTGCACCATAAACTTGGTGCGATAGACAGCCACCTCCAGTTGAGGCACATTCCCTTCCCAGCTAATATCCTAGATCTAATTTCCGTTCTGTGCTGCACACTTGGACAAGATCCTTCTGCACAAAATAATCGTTCATCCGTTCAATAACACGGGGCGCTATGCGATCACTTCAGTTAAGATTATATAAACTGAACTCCATAAATGGCTCCTTTGTGATGGTCAATTCTATCAAAATTGATAGTTAACACCGCGACTTGTGTAAAGCGATGCAACAGTAGGATAAATAAAAGTAGGCTTCTACCCTGAACCCATAAAAAATGGATAAAAAGTATAAGTATTCTTCGTCAGGATGAACACCTGAGTGGATCTAGCTATGTCCCTCGATTTGTCAGTCTGTCCTTCTGTCAGTATGTATGAAGAAATGAAATACCGAGAAAGAGAGAGAGAGAGAGAAAGAGATAGAGAAAGAGAGAGAGAGAGAGAGGGAGAGAGCTAGAGAAATTTTAAATATAAGTTCTCGTATGCAACGCAGACATCAAGTTCATTATATCTAGAGCTCCCCTTGTTTCCGATATAAATTAAAGCCACAATCTTAAATGCAATTATATTTGATACACAATATGCAATGACACATTGTTGACAACTGTAAACATTTGAATAAGATCGGATAAGAAACATCAATATTCCACATTGAGTACTATTAGTAATTGAGTGGAAACAACAATCAAATTTAAAGGGAAAGTTGTCAACCACTCATCGCCAGAGAAATCTGCAAATATTTAGCTGAAAATGAGACGATCGCAATATTCTAGATTCCATCTGTATCAGAGGTATATACATATTTATATATGTACATGTGTGTACATATATTATATTCAATTTAATTTTGTATTTATAGCAAACACATATGTATAAATTCATATATATTAAAAATGTTATTTAATTTTATATGTATAAACACATACAAATTATATTTTATGACGTATGACGCTCTCGCAAAGGAAAAGCTAAACAGAAATGCGGAAATTGGCACCAGCCAATTGAGCTGCTAATTCATTTGATGGTTTCTACTGGACTCCAATCAGATTGACTACGAGAAAAGGATGCAGTGCGGAAATACATTCGAAACGATCGAAATGTGTGGACACCACAATGGGAGTTGAAAATAATTTGTGGTTCCGTAAATTGTCTTAGGTGGAGATAAAATTCTTAGAAATTGAAATTTTCTTTTATCAATAAGACAGCACTTGTCGATTTTATCGATTTCCTAGCACGCTCGTTGACGTAGCACTCCAGCTACACTTAATCTATCGCGGACTCGTATTTGTTCCAAGCTTCAAGTCTCTATCTCTAAGGGACGGACAGGTAGCATGACAGCGGGTATTGCACAAATACAATACCTTGGATATCAGAGTATAAAGATAACTTAGGCAACAGAGTATATACATATATATATATCTATCTGAGTATAAAAATAAATTTATAATCTGTTCACATCAACTACAAATATATCTAAACATCAAATATTCCACCACAAGTTGCTGTCCCATTATAAATTAATTAGTTGTACACAAGATTTATAAACTACAAGATAAGGACAAGATATAGCTATATAAATCTTGCATTTATGTCACCAAAACAAATATTGGACGTATGTCGTAAACTGATGTGATTGTTATGTTGATAATGAGTTGCGAGCTAGAAAATACTTCTTAATTTTTTGATTTAATATATATGAATTTATGAAATTATGAAAATCTACAAATGGTGTCTCAAAATCAGGGAGAAAGAAACTAATTCAACAAATAAATGGCTAAATGCTTAAACAAAACATTTTATTTTCGTATGGCACATTAAACTATGAACAACTCAACTTGGCTGAAATCCATTGGAAAAATACTTGTATTCCAAAATATTTATATGAAATACAAATAATTGAAGGAAAACCAATAAAATGTAATTTACTTTTGGAAATATACTTTATTGTTTATCTTCTTCTGCATCAGCTACAACTATATACATAAATAGATATGTGGGCCTAAGTGCTTGGCTGTCTGTTTAATATGTGTAATGTGTCCAATGCCACAAAACAAATAAAAATATGTTGGCTTTTTCTTGACACTGCTCGGGGGACAATGATATCAAATTTCCAATTTCCACAATGGATGCAGCTACGCTACAATCCCAGTGTGATGAGGTCTGATGGGCTGATAATTAGCTTTGACTTCTTATCAGTGGGTATATGCGAGTGTTGTGTTCATAGTGTATATATTCTCCATATTAATCTATGACAATTACCAGGCCATTTATCAGCAATATTAAGCCCAATGCGAATCTGTAAGTCATCACGGAGCAAACTGACAGACAACTCACATTGTTCTCGCTTCCCAGACGATACCTCAGTCTGTTTGGATTGGGTCAACACGGGAAAATCATACAGATTACGAGTAGAAAGACATTCTACTCACTTAGAGATTCTGGCGTTAGTTAGCTGCGAAATTTCACGAGTGTCGGTTCGTTAATACTTGTCACGCCGCTGAGTTTTTTTTTTTAAGTTTTCCTTAAATTGAGTCCTCATACAACATGGCTGCTAAATCCTTTATGAAACGCAGCACAAACATAAGTGCTGGTCAATTGCATTATTATCACACGGATTTTTACTACTCGATGCCTGATTTGAATAGTGAGTCTTAAAAAGTGTCTTAAAAAAACAATCTCTTATCTTAATAAAGCACTTTGCAGGTCAGTGCTAAGTCCTTGATAACGAAATCAACTCATTTTATTATCTTTATTTTAATTATCTGCTTGGCAAAGTGTTGTTTTGGTTTTCTCAAATCAAACAAAATTAGTCGAATCTCGCAAAATTATAAATATTTATAAGCACAAGTACATCCTTTACTTTAAACCGATTTCCATTTTCAAAGTGTCTATAATCTAGGCAAGTTCGAAAGGGAAATCTTCAAATTCATATTTACTTAATGCATATAATGTAGTATTTATATGGGTAAGGGAGCACCCAGTTTTTGGGAAAGGTGTGGACCGAATTATTATATTTGCATTGTAATTTAAAGTTAAAGTTAAAGTTAATTTTACACTTTCAGACAGAGAAGATCTTTTCTTAATGCCTTTTCATCGATTGCATTGTGTACACGGTGAACTATAGTCGAGTTTCAAACCAATGGCGGCAGCGCAGCCAACTTCACTTCAAAACAAATGAGTCGTCTCAGAGAGTTGTTTTGATTTTTCCGAGCGAAACCTACACAAGCGCATTAAAGAGAGACAGCACAGCAACAGCAGAGCTGCTGAGAGAAAGAGAGAGAGAGAGAACGTCTGTTCACAATGGCGCTTTGTTAGACTTATAGTTGTTTTTTTTTATGTTGTTCGACGAAGGAAAAAATTTCCATTGCAACAGAAGTGAGTCGCGAGTTTGGTTGTCAGTCGGTCTTCAGGTGTTAGTTGGATGCAAGCGTGCAGCGCGTTGGCGAATATTTCTTAACGATTTTTTTTCCCATCAACTGATACAATTTTATATTAAATTTAACAAAAAATATATAGATGTGAAAGTGCTTATAGCCAGAAAAAAAACCCATTGCTCATAGAAAGCGAGCAAGGCAAGAATAAAAACAAAAATAAATTTGAAATCCAGAGAGTGAGAGCTACGCAAAGAGAACACAACAGAGAAAAAAAAAACAGAAGGGAGACAACAGTTGTTGATAAAAATGTGTGTCAAAATGTGCCAAGCAAAACAACGAAGAAGAGTAGAATAAAAATAGTGCACATCTGATAATGAACCAAATCATAATGACGAAAGCGCAGCACGTGCAGATAAGAATGTTGATTGTTTCATTTCGCCAACAAAGAAAAGACACAGAAAAGACACAGATAATGCCAATGGCAAGCGTACAATAAACAAAACAAACTGCATACAAAAAATTTACAAAGAAATTGTCACTCAACACGTCGCTGGCAGCGCTGACAACACTGCTGCCTACTTTGTCGCCAATCCAAACGGTAAATAAGCCAAAAGCTGAAAGCTAAATAATAAACATGTAAGTTTACGCATACAGCACGAACAGAAACATGAGAATTAGGCATGAAGAACAAGCACACATACATATATATATATATACAAATACATACTGTAGCTATGTACTTTAGTACGCACACTTAAGTGCATACTTAAGTAGGTGTAATATGTAAATTTGATGAGAGGCGCACGTCGACAATGAATAAGCTCTAAAAACGCAACCTGTAAGACAATTATTCAAGGTAGTTCAAGTTTACGGTAGAATCATAGATGTAGGAAGAAGATGATAACAGGTATATGAAATAAACCAAATCTGGTTTATTTACTATTTTTATTTTTGTTATATATATTTATTATTATTATTTTCATTCAAAACAACTTTAGCAAACATTTTTCTTATCTAAGATACATAAATCAGCAGCCCAAATATGTTGCCATAAGCATTATCAAATTTAGATGTTAATTCTTCTGCGTTCTGCAAAACCAGTTTTGGGTCAATAATGACTTTGTAGACTCGCCACAACAACCTACACTCAATATTTTCAATGACAACTTGTCGAATTTAATCAATCCGTAAGTCAGGTGGAAAATTAAAAATGTGACCAGTCCAATAACACTATGAGATATTTTCTATTAGTTGTCAAGGAAATCTGCGACCTCTGACATTAGATGAGACCTTATTAAGCAGAGAAGGCCTGAAGACGTAGCTTGCACCAGCCAAGGGCGAATCAGAACAGCCCAAAATTATTGCGCAAACATATTTTCAATATTTTTCCACTTTGATACTATGAACTTATCAGCACAACGACTTAAAATTGTGTGACATACTTAGCAACTGTTCTCAGTTTATTATATGGCTAACTGATTATGATTCAATAAGCAACGTTATCAGTTAACAAACACTTCAAAAAGTCTGCAACAAGTCTGGCGACTTGTGTTATTTTTCAAGCTGCTTAATTATCATTTATTAAAGTGCTTCATTATAACTGGTTATAAATAAAAACAAATTACCAAAGCAATTAAAATAAATGTATTTAATTATGTAAGTTATCATTAATAATTAATCATAAAGAAAGTAATCCATTATTTGTTCGGATTAAGCTTAAGATACAGATTTCCTACAGTTGAGTTCAACGAGTCAAATGCAACAAAATATTTTACTCCTTTCTCAGCTCTTTGTTTTTAATTTTTTTTTGTTATATTTGGTTTTATTTATTTTTAATAACATAAAACACTCGACAGAAATGTGATGAGACCCCGATCATAAATACATATGTTCATGAGTATAATTAAACGTTCATTTTTATTATTGTTGTTGTTTTTTATATTCACTTAGGCAGTAGTTTTTTTTGATAACGTAAGCAGCAGTAAAGTGATAAGCGCCAGACTAGTATCAACATGACATTTTCATGTACTACGTAGGAAAATAACCCCTATCAGCATTAGCATCTAAAAAAAGAGCTGTAATTCTCAGCTAAACCACACTGACTACCGATTATTTGTAGCCGTCACATTGATTGTTATTATTTATTTACATATTAAAATACAGATACTTATGTTATAAGTCTTTCGCAAGAAAAGACATTTAACATTTTGAAATAAATAATTTTAAAACAATCTTTATTTAGCTTGAGTTTATTTATTGTCGCCACAAAGTATGCAAATGAAAACTAAGCTTAGAACATTTTTATCATTGACTTCGTTTCTTTTTATGTTTGTTTATATCAAATTATCATTATTATTATTATTATTATTGTGTTTGTAAGACTATGTCAAGAATAAATAAAATTAGAATTACTTCATCAATGCAATAGAAGAATTATTTTTTAAATGACAGTAACAAACACAATAAAAATCATAAAAATATCGCTGCCATTAATGATAATTATAATAACCAATATTAATTAAATATATATCATTAAATGAAAAGTGCTCTGAATGAAATAAATCAGACGAGATTTCTGAATATCGCCGATGTAAATGAGAAGCAATCAAATGATTTAAAGAGCAATCATAATCCCACTCAATATTTAATATTAAGTTTTCTGAATCATATCAATCATATCAGCACATCTGTATAAAGCGGCCAACACTAAATGCTAATCAAATAGAGTCTAGCACTTAGTGCTCGCTTTGTGGCTTCAAATGAATCTTGCAAATAGCTTGGGTATATATTTGCCGTCTGCTGGCTGGTTGATAGGCCAACACACCAACAAACGCATCTATAGAACCTTCAGAGCCCCTTCTCACTTACACACTCTCATCGCGCCAACCCGTGCGATAGTAAATAATGATAAACTGTCGTTGGAAGCAGCCGTCTAATTTGATAATCGCAGTATTAACTCAGTGCTCGAGGAGCCCGTTTAACAGCAACACACAGCGCGCAGTTGCCACATAAAATTAAAACAAATAATTCATAATCGAAAATCGAAAATAATAGTGCATCAAAATGCATAAATCTATGGAATATCATTTTGCAGGTGTGATGACGAAAGCAGAGAAGTTTGAAATGTTCCAGAATATAATTATTTTTTCGTGAATTGAATTTACTTATTTCACTTCTAAAATATTGTTGTAATGAATCGAATTTATTCAATCAGTTTAAATGATTTTAATCTTTTGTTATATTCTGGTGAATGAATAGTAAAATGTGTTAAGTTTAAAGATCTTCTATATGGCTACAATTTCTTATGTAAATAGCCAGTTCTGCAAATCATCTGCTTATCGTAGACTTTATCTTTTATGTGTTTATTTCGTTTCAGAGAGCCGCAAAATGCACGGCGTAAAACGTGTGCTGGTATTTTGCATTATGATTGTGATACTGCCAGCGATACTGATCATAATGCCGCTCTATATGCGCAAGACGATCTTTGCGGATGTCATCTATCCGGTGGCCGAATCGGATATCATTGAGATAAGGGACGGCATCTCCTCCGTATTCTGTTCCAAGCACACGCTGCGCATGAGCAGCAATTTCAATGCGTTCCAGTTGCGCAATAAGCCAGAAATATCCACAAATCGGAAGCACATTAGGCTCAAGAAGTCGATGACCCTGCCGGATGATACCCTGGAATATTGGGGCTTCTTTCTGCTGAAGGGTGCGCGAGTGTCTCTCAAGTTCTGCTCCCGCTACAATGGCTCTCGCATCCTGGTCATCAAAGGCAAGCGAGAGCTGAAGCTCTGCGGCCTAACGGATCACAACAAGAACAAGCAGGGCGCCAACTATGCCCAGGGTCATGAGCAGGTCAAGGTGTTCTTCGAGGATGTTGTGGAAATAACCGAGGAGAAGGCGCCCGCCGATGGCCTGCTGGAGCAGGAGAATCATGGTGGCGAGGATCTCGCTGAGGACACTGCGCCGACCAATTTGAGCACAACACCTGCGCCGCCCAAGGGCTGGCAGAAGAAACTGAAGAAGGGCACTCCGCACCAGGTAGCCGAGAGTGAGAGCAATCGGGCTGCAGCAGTGCATCGACACCGGCGACACATTGTGCCGCTGCAGGAGGCAGCGGAGCAGAGGAGGCGGCAATTGTACGAGCAGCTTTATAAGCGCAAGGAGCGACAGAAGCGCGAGAATGTCTATGACCGGAGGATCAGTCACGGCGGCAATGCGGTCAACTTTACGGAAACGGACGAATCGAATTCCATATCGAGCTTTGAGACTGGCCTCTTCGATTGCTTCAACGGAGCCATTCTGCTGGCGGAGGGCTTTCCACCGAAACCGACCTGCAACAATGCACATTTCCTGGAGCAGGGCAAACACGACACGGTGAGGCACAATATCACCGAGGATGGCTACTACTACTACATCTTCTACAGTGACAACGATCTGGTGCGCAACGACATCCACGCCGTCTTCGATATATACAAGCCGACGTTTCAGTACTCCAATCTGACTGAGTCTCGTGGCTGTCTGAACAGCACCGATTGCAGCTTCAACATTGGCTTCCTGTCGGATGAAATAGTCGTTGTGGAAGTGCCCACGCGCGATGGCATCGAGCATGAGGATGACGATATCACCAATCTAATCTCCACCTGCCATCCGCGTAGCGAGATCTATGCCCTTTTCCCCATAACGGTGCTGGTGCTCATATTGTGCTGCTCATTCCTCTAAGGGATTTGCTCACCATTTTGGACTCTAGGAATCTTGTGATATTCTTCTATTGAGATAACCGAGTAATAGACGTGAGCATGATATTTATGCCATTGGCCATTGGCAGGCCCACGCTATTTAATTATGTTTTGAGGTTGTATGTCCTAACCCTTATCATTGTCATATATCAAATTTACTACAGTCTGAACCAAACAAATCAACTGAATATTCGTAAATGAAATTAAATATATTGTTTTGTAAGCAAATCACTTAGTCAACGACTCAATCAACAAATTATTTATAATAATATGCGTATGTATAAAACATTTTGTACGAATAAAAATAATATTATTTTAGACTTAAAACAAATTACATTTTATGGAAAATACCCTTGAGGTATATAGAAAGTACACAAAGATTCAAGGTTTCTATTGTAAATGAATGCTATGCCATAAACAATATTTCATAAATTTACATAACTCTTAAAAGTTTAAATCAATTGACTCAACAACTTATTTGCCAAAGGAAAAACTGTTTTGCTCACTTGTTTATTTTCCTATTTCCATTCAATTCACACGCAATTTATTTTGAATGCAGCGTGACTTTTTCGATTTTTAGTTTGCGAACCATGCAAAGAGACTACTGCAAATACATACCACAACATGTGCACTTGTATTAGTAAACACACTTGTGTACTTGATATAATATGCAAATTAAGTATAAAAAATACGTTGTCATCAAAACAAAAATTGATTCACAACGTTAGTCTTGTTAAATGTATAATTTAGACATGTGTCATAGATATGTAGTAAATAAAAAGTGCCTTTTAAGATTAAGAGATTAATTGATAAAATAAGTCGACTTAAATGTCTTTATGTGTATAAAATAAAGTAAATAAATAAAGAAGAAAAACAATTTGCCATCAAAATTGTGAAGTCTACAGGAGATCAGCTGGTGTGCAAAAGCTGCTGGCTACAGCACTGCGGTTGCGAACTTAGCTAAATACACCTATTACAAATTAGCTGATTCATGGGTCGTTACGAAATATCCAACTAATTTCTTATCAGAGCTCGTTGCTCGCATTTAATCTTAACGGTCATTTTTAAAAAACGGTTATTGCTGCGGCACATTGATATTATTTTCCATTGATTTAGGCCCCAGCAATTGGAAATATATTTGAAACAGGAAGGCAATATAGCTATACTCCAAAAATGAACGTGCCAGATAGTAACGTGATTAATAACTACTAAATATTTTTATTAATGTAAATATTATCAAGCATTTTTAATAATAAAATAAAATATTTAACAGACCTAGTATTTGTTACAGCAAAACTAACCATCCCTTCAGATGGACTTATGAACAGCTGTTTCACTTAACTCTCTCACTCTTACTTCCCTCTCTATGCGGCTTATGGCACAGCTGTCATTTTCACCTTTCCATGTCAAAGACAACATGAAATATTTAAGGGAGCTTTGAGTGAATGCCGAAGAGAAGCTACTCTCTCACACTAATTCACCTTCCCCCTCTCTCTATCTCTTACACTCTCTTTATGGGGTGTTCGTTTTCTTATCAAATGCATAAATTCATTTGTATATTGCATTATCAGCACACGCTGAGCAGCCAGCCGTCCACCGGCTTTTGTTCAGTTTCTTCTCTCATTTGCTCTCTTGACTCTCTGTCATCATCCGCCCCTTTCTCAAGCATAAAATAAAATTGGGGCAACGCATGCGTCCCTCTCTTCTGTCGCGTGCACTTCTCGTGAGTGAGGTCAGCCAGCGCACACACGAATGAGTTCTAAAATTGCTGCTCCCTCACTCGAAGCAGTCGCAAATTTCGCGCGCTGTCCACAGTTGCTGTTTTGCTGTGACATCGTGCGCTTGTCTGTTCGTCCGGTCGCACGGCTCGCACGCTCATTCGCGTTACCCCTTGTGAGAGCTTGGAAAAATAATTTGTTTCAATTAAATAATATCCGTTTTTGTTGCTGTTATTGTTGCTGCTGTTCTTTTTGTTATTGTTATAATATAGATGCACAACTATTAACACAACAAATACAACACATATCGCGTTAATGCCAAGTCAATTAATTCGCCGCAAATCCACACAAAAGAGCGTTGCTGCCCCAGGGAGCGTCCTGCTCCACAAAAACAAAGAACACCAAGAAAATACAATACAAAACAAAAACAAAATGCGAATAATTGTGCTAAAAATCAATTGTAAGTAGCGTAGTGCAGTGTTAAATGCTGTAATAAACTCAAAATACAGCACAAAATACAAATTTAACATAAATAAAACCAAAAAATAAAACCAAAAGCAATGTCAAATATTTTGGTCAGCGTTAATTCTCGGGTCGCCGCTACCAGTTCGCTTAGTATGTCAAAACAGAAATGCATAAGAGCCAATTAAAGCGCATTAAGGTGGCGTAAAAAATCACACATGCCAAATGAAGTCTGGAGAATGCAATAAAATATAAACGGCACATATAATTGCATATTAAAATAAGATTACATTTTAAGAAAATAAGAATGTTCAATTGGTGCACAATCCAATCCAAGAGGAAACCGGCGAAGCACCGCGAGAAACTACAGGCAATTTGTTATTGCTGCCTAAAGTGAACTTTCTTATTTATCCTGTTTTATGATACTACTCTCATATATAACAATAATATTGTGTACTTATAAAAAAAAAAAACTTTTTGCCAATAATCGCATCGTGAAATATTAGCATATATAAATTTATTTTTAAGTGCATTCACAGTTCGTTGTGGTTGTATTCGCTTAATAGTTGTTGTTATTTATAATTTGCTGCAGCGGCAGCTGCCCTTTGCCTACTGTTCGCTCTCTCACTCGCGCCCTCTCTTTATGCAGTTGCCATTTCCGTTGCTATATGTCGCATACACTCTCTCTCTTTCTCTCTCTATCTATTTCTCTTGTTTTCACTGCAGGGGTGAATTGCCGCCGCACTTCTTTCATTTTGTCACAATGTGATTTCTTAAATGTGTGTTCAACACGCTTTTTATAGTTCTTAAGTGTTGTAGTTGTTTTATTTTTACATGCAGATATATGTATAAATAAATATATGTATATATATGTACATATATTTTATTTTTTTGTATACACTTAGATTACATTACTTGGCTACTGAAGTGATAAGCGGCTTCACTCATTTTGCATCCGCTTAAGAGGCAAGTCTTTGGAGATAAAGTTGTCTCGAGCAGGGCGTCAACGGGATAAATAAAATTCTCCCAATTGTTGTTGCATTCGAGTACTAAATGAAACTTGACTTTGGTTGATCGATGATTAAGTTCTAATTGGCCACTTGAGACACATGATTAACGATTCAACAACACCATGTTCGCTCTCTCTTTCTCTCTCTCTCTCTCGCTCTCGAATGTCTATTGAAATTCTAGACAATTTTGTCTTACGGGTACTTCAGATTCCTTATATTGATTCAAATCATCAAAACATGTTTATCACTTAAATATTTATTTGTATTTAAAACTTTGTTGAGTGCAGCAGCAAAAAACATGTGGCAATCATTGCGTACACTTTATAATTTTATGGTATTCTTGCCATATTATTAATGTAAAAGTTACTTTGAGATTGCTTGAGACCTTTGCGCTTTTGAGTCTACTAATTTATGCAATATTGTCATGTTCGCGGTTTAGTTTTATAAGTTTTAAATTATAAATATACGTTTATAATTTGAAATACTATTTAGACCCTTACATTGAAAGAATATATTAATGGGTTCTTGATCAGTGTTTATCATATTTCATAACTCTGACACCGCCGGAGGTGATTGGCAAACAAAGCCATCAATAAAATACATCGACTCGTTCAGTCGAAAGTTCTTCTTAACAATCAAACCGAAATTGCTCACCCCGTCAACCCACATAAAACAGCCTATGGGCCTCATTCCAGTAATTTCTTATTGTATTATCGATTACTCACTATGATTAATATTCACTGGAAAGAGGCACATATTACCAGATGTGAAATATAATTTGTTAAGTATTTCATGAAATGAAAATACAATTTTTTAGCGTATCTTTTTCAAATCTGAACTAAATAAAATTTCAAGCTACAAATTAAAACACATGCTTGTCAAATAACCCATAAGATAACCAAAACATGTGATAAGTTCATGTACATGTTATCTTTGCTGCCAATACGACGAAAGTGAATAGATAACATGAAAAAATCCAAGTGCTGACAATAGATTCGCTCGTTAGATGTCTAAAATGCTGAAAACTTATGTGCGAATATTTATTTTTGACTAATTGCCTTTTTGCTAGACGAAAATGTCAAAGTTAGAATATAATTAGATTCCCTGGTATACCATATTGAAAACCATTGAAACCTTAAGAAAACAAACGTTTTTGCTACAAAACTAATGGTATGTAATTACTGGGAAGATAGCTGACAAGGTAATGTTTTACAGCTCGATAAGAGTGCCAACTAGACGAAGTACTGCCACACAAGCGAATTGCTTCAAGGCGGATGTCTGAAAAAATAAAAGTACAACTAAGTCGAACGATAACAGTTTCCATGGTCAGTTCGTCTAGGACGTGATAACAGAGAGGTTTTCTACTGAAACTTGACTTGCATTATTTTATTTTTATTATTTATATAAATATATACATATATATATATGTATACATTTCTGTTACTTTATTATGATAGCTAAACAATTGAAAGCAAGGCACGCACGCACAAATGCACACATACTCGAATTTAATTAAATTCTTTTTGCTTTTTTTGCTCCAAATCGTAAAGCGTGGCCGATTTTATTGGTTAACCGGCGCGTCAAACACAAAACAATTGAACAATTGGCTTGTTGTCAGTGCCACCGGGCTTAAAGCATCCATCTGCTGTCTGCTGTGAGTGAAATGTCACGGTATTGTGACCCCGGGGGCACATTGATACATCTCTTTTCCATGCGATAATCAGTTCATTACGTTGCAACGTATTTAAAATATCTATTACGCCTCGCATAATTATTCTTTTAAATACCAAATTAATTGCAGTACAAATTGATACTCCAAAGTTTATTATTAGTTTATCTTATTTTGCATTCTGTTTGCAATCTATGAACTAGCAAAATACAAACTGATTAAAATAATACAAACTTTACTTTATTTTAGTTTCAATTCAGTGCTTCAACTTTTTTACTTTTACATAAATAAATATTTTACTTTTAAATTGCCTCCATTTGCCTTTTTATTAAAAGGTAAACTTTAAATTAATTTAAAATTAAACTATTTTCCCACAAATGAAACGACAATTTATATAAAATTCAAGTAACTAAAATTTCAAAACTTTAACATTTTTGGCACTAAATGACAAAGTTTGAAAACAATTATTTTTGAAATAAATGTGCTTTAATCCCATTATAATAAATAGCGACTTGATAGCTCAATTATGGAAAACAGGCCTGAATTATTGAGAGCGTAATGCAATAAATTATAAACACGTAGAAAAATGATTTAATTTCTGTATGTATCTAGATAAAAAGTTTCAATTTGTTCTATAGAAACTGCACATATTATTTATAATTTCAGATTGTTGAGCTAAATTTAGACATTTTTTGATTTGTTATTGCAGTGCAACATTTATGGGTTTGTCCAGCTTTGGCAAAGCAGATTGAGTCAGTGATAAGCAATTTATGTAATTTACGCTTAATTGCAATGCTTTTCAAATGCAAAACGCTTTTCAGCTAAATAATTGCCGTGACACGCATTTCGTGCCGTGGAAACTACGGAAACTGGACAAACAACAATAGTTGTTGTCAATGTCTATATTCAATTCATTTGTAATTGCAATATAAATTGCCGGAACATTAAAATGAAGTCGCCCAGTTGAGCCCAGCATCTCCAGTGACAAGTGACACAATTTAAAATAACCACCACATTTTTGACTCTGACAGCTAAACGATTTCAACTCATTCAGTCTCGCTTTGGTTCCCATTATCAGTATCGGCTTTTGACTATTTGGCTTATCATCTGAGGAATCCTCATTTATGTTGGCAGTTTCCTCCTTTCTCAGCGCCAAAAATGTACCCAAATGTTGGCTTTATTAATTGGTGAATAATACAATGAATAGATAGGACATAGTCTCATCAACACTGAAGATAATAAAATAATTAAATGTATTTATCACATGTCATATCTTATCATAATAAATATATTTATGGTGCCATCCATTCGTTTTTTATTAGTGTATTTTATGGTGTTCAGTCTGAAAGGGAAATATGCGACCTCGTCGAGATTCGCCAAGCATATACCAATTTCAAGGTCTTGGGATCCAGATCCAATTTCTTCTACTTTAATTGATAAAACCAACTGTTCAAAAAGATAACAAGAAAATATTCAATAGAAAAAGTAGATTTAAAGTTAATAGATAATATTTAATTTACTTTTCTAAATGAAACTCTCAGTTCTAGCAATAAAAACAAATAATTGTTATATTATTGGCAGCTCAGGCAATCAGTAATGCCAAACAGGCCCATTATTTTTCTCACTTTTCGCTTATCAAAAATAAATGGCTAGTAAAATCGAAAAAATAAATACTGATATGTCCAAATATATATTTATTGATAAGCTGCTATGATTCACTTCGGCTGCGAACTTAGCATACTTCGATAACCATACTGAAAAAAACTCATTATAAGCAAAACCATATGTCAAACTCAATACCTAATGTATTCTGTTTCCCACTGATTACGAGTCGTGCTATATACATATACATTTTCAATTTGGTTCAATAACACAGGTACAACAACTGCAACAAAAGCATTTGTTGATTGTTGCGTTAAGAACCATTGCTTATCTGCAAAGTGGGCTCAGTTGCTGATCGTTAGTGAATTGTGCAAGTCGATGCCAGTGGCATCCAACGCTCATTGGCCAACAGTTAAAAGTTTTAGCCAATACAGTAAATAATTTTAATTAAAATGCAAACGTAATCTCTGTCAACCAATTATAATTGTTGATGTGGTCTCAAATACGCTTAAGCCAAACCTAAACGTACACACGAGTCGTGACATGACCGTCAAAAAAATCTATATAAAAATATAAAGAATAATTTTGACCCAGTAGAGCCACATGTAGACAAACGAAACACACGTGCCGTTGATAATTAATTGATAACAACAACAGCGCATTACAGAATGCATTGTTAAAAGAAAATTACTAAAAAAGAATAGACCACAAAAAACACAAATATAAATGCAAAAAGTGTGCAAATAAAAAAAGCGTCGCACCTGAGCTTAGTTTGATTCAATGTTCGGCAAATGTTTCAATTGTCACGTTTTCGCATATTTGACAACACAGTTGAAGCAATCATCGCCCCGCCGTAGAATTCTGATTTACATAGATGGCACTTGTAATTGAGAGGCAGACGAGTGCAGAAGACTCGCTGAATCGTAGAATTGCAGACTTGAAGACTTATTATACTGTGCGTGCATGGGAACATATCAATTTCAATTTATTATTTATGCACATTCATATTTACTTCTTGTTTCCCTTGCAGAAGATGTAATGCGAACAGCAAAGAGGAGCTCCACCTGCGTAACGTAACCAAAGAGGCCTGAGCCTAGCCTTGAGATTACCGTAAACCAAATCCCAAAGTCCCATATAGCAAATAGCCAAAGACTAAAAGCCAAATGACTGCCAATAGCCTGCTAGGACGATCCTTACTTAACGAAGGTGAGTTACATTCGGTAAAATATCAGACAATAGTAAATAATTAAATGAAAAGAGCTACACTTTCGACTAATTCAAACACATTTACTAAATATATACATAAATATATGTGTACCCTGTATATTTCCTCATAAGATATCAAATTGATTTTGTGTCCAATTTCTTGCAGGACGTTCGAACAAGCGTTCTTTTGTCTCACTGATTGTCGGCCTAATCGCTGGCTTCTGCCTCGCTGAGCTTTTCGTCTACTCATCTACGCCTGAACGTGCCGAGTACTTGCCATACGATGGTCATCGACATGGAGATGTCAACGATGCACATCACAGTCACGACATGCTGGAGCTGGCCGGTCCAGAGCAAGATGTGGGCACACACGATCATGTGCACGAGAACACCAGCATTGCGGAGAGGCTGTACAGCGAGGTACGCATTCTCTGCTGGATAATGACGAATCCCGCCAACCATCAGAAGAAAGCGCGCCACGTGAAGCGCACCTGGGGCAAGCGTTGCAATAAGTTGATCTTCATGAGCTCAGCCAAGGATGAGGAGCTGGACGCCGTGGCGCTGCCCATCGGTGAGGGACGCAATAATCTGTGGGGCAAAACAAAGGAAGCATATAAGTACATCTACGAGCATCACATTAATGATGCGGACTGGTTCCTCAAAGCAGACGATGACACCTATACGATTGTGGAGAATATGCGCTATATGCTCTATCCCTACAATCCCGAGACGCCAGTCTACTTTGGCTGCAAGTTCAAGCCGTATGTCAAGCAGGGCTATATGTCCGGTGGAGCTGGTTATGTGCTTAGTCGGGAAGCTGTGCGTCGCTTTGTGGTCGAAGCTATTCCCAATCCGAAACTGTGCAAGAAGGACAACACTGGCGCCGAAGATGTGGAAATGGGCAAATGCATGGAGAACGTTAAAGTTCTGGCGGGTGATTCCCGAGATGCCAGTGGGCGTGGTCGCTTCTTTCCTTTTGTGCCCGAGCATCACTTGATACCCTCGCATACAGACAAGAAATTCTGGTACTGGCAGTACATCTTTTACAAAACCGATGAGGTGAGTTCTTTCAAATTCCAACAACCTGTACACAAACAATTTTTATTTTACAAAATAATCTAAAAAGTCAGGTAGCTTTAGGTAGCTGCACATTTTTTCAATTTGAATTTGAATTTTATTATTTTATAATTACCAATTTTGATATCTTTCTCTCTCTTTAAACTAATGCATTTTTATTCCGATCTTTATTACAGGGTCTGGACTGCTGTTCGGACAATGCCATCTCATTTCATTATGTCTCACCCAATCAAATGTATGTGCTGGACTATTTAATATATCATCTGAGGCCATACGGAATCGTGAATACGCCAGATGCGCTACCCAATAAGCTGGGCCTGGGTGAACTGATGCCTACTCCCAAAGAGCCCAAGGAGCAAAAGGAGGCAGAGATATCAGATACTGCCGAAACGCAAAAGGACACGCAGTAATTTCTCGTCACTTTAATTGTAAATAGATCTTGTGTAAATACCTAGCGGAGCAGACCGCAACTAGTTTAAGTTACATACTTTGCCATTTCCATATAATATGTTATCTCTTGTGTTAGTTTGTTTCCCTCAGGATATAAATGCTCCTGAGCTTCGACTCTTCTGTACAAAATACCAAAAAAAAAAAAAAAAAAAAACAACAAGAATACTTGAGTGCTGTTACTTTAGTTTGTAGCAAAGTCTGCGCAATTATCGTGCGTGACACAGCTAATAATAATTAATATTACAATAATAAATAACATTTAAATAGGTACTCATCATACATATGGCACATGATTATCTCGTAAGACAGCGATAAATATTTCAAAAACTTGCATTGTGGCCCATTTAGTTAGCAATAAATTGAATACTGACTTAGTTATTTGGATCAGCTTTATTATGCTCATATATACTTATATACATCGGCATTGCTTCTAAGACATGTATTACACTCTACTATTTACTCCTAAAGTATTTAATAAAATATTGTATTACAAATGGGTTTCTTTGAATCAAATCTTATTTTTTTAAGCTTAACCTATTTTTAAATGCTTAAGACATTATTTAAATCTAAAATAATTGAATGTTATTGGATAAGGCTAAATAATACTTTTTTATATACAAATATGGAAATGATAATAATTTTAAATTGATCTATATAAATTAATTATCGGTTCTATCGTGTGATGTTTATTCTGAACTAATTAATAACTATTTGGGAATCGAAATGAACTGCTTTTCAAGCAGTGAATACTTCGATTAGACGGCTTTTCAATTGTATTTGAACTGCTTGAAAGTGTGCACTGCTTTAGCTCTTTGCTACAAATGAATACGAGTAGCTATTGGCAGGTATTATTTAATTTCTCGATAACCCTCCCGTTTATACAGTGGCTCACAGCTCAATGCGAATAGTGTCAAGTAAATATTGTAATTGCCTGCCATAAATTAATTATGCACTATTTTTCAAAAATTCCAAAGACCGATCGTAGGTACATATTAACCACCAAAATGAATACATGACCCCAATCCACCTGCTAGGTAGGAGTATTTTCGGTATAAATAGACCAATCATTTGTAGTGAGTTTAGTTATATACTGTATCTCGAGTGCAACAAGCCAACAAGGACTATGGGCAAACGGACTACCATTGAACAACGGAAACTCGTCCTGGAACACTTCAAAATCGGATATTCACATCGCCAAATAGATGAAATGGTCAATCTGTGCAAGTCAACTGTGTATAACATCATTCGGCGCTTCGTCGACGCAAATCGGACTGAGGGCAAGGGCAGAATGGCACCAAACTAGATTTTCACCGAACAGGATGAACGAAGGATCATCAGGAACATAAGGTGAAATCCCAAATTATCGACTCCAAAAATGACTCAACAGGTGCAGGATGATATGGGGAAAAGTGCTGTGTGGAAACTGTACGCCAGGTTCCTCACAACCATGATTTCAATGCCCGAGTACCACGGCAGAAGCCCTTTATAAGCGCAAAAAATAAACGGACTAGGATGATGTTCGCCAAAACCCACTTGGACAAGGATTTGTAGTTCTGGAACACTAATATTTGCAGACGAGTCCAAATTCAACATTTTTGGCTCTGACGGACGGAATTATGTGTAGCGACAGTCCAATACTGAGCTGAATCCGAAACACGTGAGGGCAACAGTCAAGCATGGCGGAGGGAGTGTCATGGTATGGGCATGTATCTCGGCAGCCTTCGTCGGGAATTTGGTGCTTATTAAAACAACAATGGACAAGAATGTGGACCTCAACATACTAAAAGAAAATTTACTTCAAACTGCCGAGAAGCAAGAAATCGGACGTAGTTTCCGGTTCTACCAGGACAACGACCCCAAACATAAGGCCAAGATAGTACAGTCCTGGCTTACCGGCAACTGCCCCCACGTGATAATTCCACCGGCCCAGTCTCCAGATTTGTGGGCTCTGCTGGAAAATAACATCCGGCAGCACAGCACATACAGCAAAGAGGATCTCAAAAATGCTCTGCGGGATGAGTGGGGCAGAAACGGCCCAGAAACTACCCGTAAGCTGGTATCTACCTACCACAAAGGTGGGGAAACCCCAGTTTATTGGGGTCATATATTAATTTTGGTGGTTAATATATGTACCTACGATCGGTCTTTGGAATTTTTGAAAAATAGTGCATAATTAATTTATGGCCGGCAATTACAATATTTACTTGACACTGTTCGCATTGAGCTGTGAGCCACTGTACATATATAATAATCTAATACACAGTATAATAATATATCTTGACGTATCATCTATCAATTGTACAATTTTCATCAATATCGGATAAGATAGTTGAAGTCCAAAAATTTTATTGAAAAAACCTTTTGTTGTCACGAAGTCGGTGATTTCAGTTCGCTCTTTTAAAAGGAAAGTGACAATATAAATTGATTTAATATATTTAACAGTTAAGTTCGCTTAGATGTGCTTTTTGAGAGCATTCTTACTTGTTTCTACTTTTTGTATGCTACAAATAATTAAATAAATTTTCATACCATACCAAAAAAAGAATAAAATCTTTTGTTTGCCCAGTTGTCTACTTATGAAACTCCATTTGACACACATCTTCGAAAGTTCATATTTTATGAGTTCTGTCGATTTATAAGAGTTTTAAACGTGATTAGTCTGATGAAAGTAAAACTTTGTATAGATAAAAGTAAGGTGCTGAGATAATTACAAGTGTTGAAAAGGACTTGCTGTGCTTCCTCCTATCTACGCAACTTAAGTTATTATTAATAACGAAATTTCCACACCACTGAACTCAAACCCAGTATGAAAAATATTTACTTTCGTCGCTAAGATTATTCAGTTTCAAAATTACAAATGTAGGTTGGTTCCCTTTCCCCTATTTTACACGAAGTTAAAGATGTTATTCTCGTCAAGTAATGTTTCGAGTTTTCGTAATATCAATTTAAGCATGCATATACATTTTACTTGTCATACAAAAAACAACATATAAAAAGACGGACTCATACCCTCATCAATAAAGCTCTAAAAGTGAGGGACCACTTAGCATAGAAACAGACTAATGTGGCTTATCGGCCAGCCTAGTAATGCTAATTAAGAATATCTACATTATTCACTGGACTTTTTAATACATCATCTGAAGCCATACGGAATCGTGAATATGCCAGATGCGCTACCCAATAAGCTGGGTCTGGGTGAACAGATGCCAACTCCCAAAGAGCCAAAGGAGCAAAATGAGCTAAAGGAATATAACGCAAATGGGGACATAGTAATTAATGGTCATATTAATTGTAAACAGATCATGGCTAAATACCGTGCGTAGCAGAACACAACCAGTTTAACATCCAAAAAATAAGTTATTAAAGTAAAACTTTATTATATTGAAAATATCGTTTCAGTTGATTAAAAATAATTTCTAAAATAACGTGTTATTTGTAAATTTCACAAAATGGGAAACTGGTTTATTGTAGGTAAAATCTCTTTAGTGAAACTGCTCAGAGCTGTTATATATCTGTCCATTCTATCATTAAGGCTCAAGCACATAACAAGCAATATAGACAGATATCCAGATATGTTATAAATAGAGGCCTTAATGTTTTTAAGCAAAGGGCCCCTTGTAAATTTTATCAGAAAGAAATAAATAAAATAAAAACCAAGTATTTTTGTGGCCTGCGTAGGTAATCCGCTCTATTTCTGATACCAATTTATTGTGCATATACATTCATGTATGTATATATATTTAATACATTTATTAGTGCATACGGAAGCAAATGTTTGTTATATTTTTGTTGCACACTTAATTTACATAATGCCGACCGACTAATTCTATATTCCATCTCGAGAGCTTATACAATGTGTTTGAACAGTTTGTTCCGGTCTCATTCGTAACTGAAAATTTAACAAATGTAGTATTTTGTCTTGAAATGAATTAATACATTTTGTATTAAATTAAATATTTTTTTTTACCAAATTGTGTCATGATAAACTCACAAAATAAGTGTGCTCTTAAATTTCTCATTTCCGGATTTCGCAGATGGAAGAAAATTCTTTTTATACCACTTTGACACGGGAATTGCGGGAAGGTGTGCATTATAGACTCTAAACTGATCCAGAATATTTTCCCACATTACCTTTGAAAGACCAACACAACCTTGCATTCTCACTATGCTTGTAGTTGTGCTTAATGATTGTAGTCCGTCTCCTTGCCTTCCACTAAATCAATCCGCAGCTCAATGTCGACTGAGAGCCACTCGACATCAATTTTGTTGTATTAACTCTCTGACAATGTCGAGTATTCTACCACATTGCCAGCAAAAACTTACCTCTATTGATATTACCAACTGACTTTCAAACATTATCAGTAGGAAATGCAGCTTAATAATATAAAGCAGTTCAAGCAGTTCAAGCAGTTTAAGCAGTTCATCGCTGCTGCAGAAATGTTCAGAATGAGAAGAGTGTGTCTGGGTGACCAGAATCGGATTAATCGGATTACGTTATCCCATTACACTCAATTATTTAAGATTTAAATATTGTTTTCTTCACGCAGTGTACGTCCTAAATCATTACAAAAAACAGTTAAATTAAAAAAAAAATACAATTTATTTTGAGCTGCTCAGCGAAAAGAAATACATAAATTCAAATTCAAAATTAAATATCGGTGTCTTAAGCCCTAATCGTGTGGCGCTGTATGATGACCTATTTAAATGTTATTTACTAGAACTCATTATTTATTAGCTGAGTAGGTCACACAAAAACCCCTAACGGAGCTCATAAGCGTAAATAGCAAGCGTTTTTTTAGCTCTCCTGAAATATTTTTAAATTGTGCCTTAATATTATTAAATTCTCTAGGAAATTTCGAGAATATAGAGTTTAGTCCCATGTTGGTTACACTTTTTGCTTGCATATGTTTTAGAAAGAAAAATTGAGGAAAATATGCTTTGTGTAATGTGCAATTTATAATTAAAGAGTTAGTTTCAATTTGGATTTATGAATTATTCATTTTGTTTAGGTTCTTATAATTAAATCATAAGCTATTTGTACGTACGCTGCAGATTGCGCAGACACACAGCAAATACGTAAAAATATTGCGAACGCTGCACTCAATGGCACTAGGTCAGCGGTCGCCTCATATTGCGATCGCTGCACTCAGCGGAAGTAGAACATCGGTCGCCCTAGAAAGTATGAACTTGAGAGATATTGCGATCGCTGCACTCGATACACTCGCCGTACAAGACTGCCGAATAATGTGTTTTTATATATGTATTTTGATTTAAGAATTATGTATAAATAAAGCCCTGCTCGTCAGAGCAAACAGTTCGAATCTAATCGTCGACTCCGCGCGTTTGATTTCTACCATCGCACTTACCGTGCGCAACGAAGGATCTCACTCTCCGTAGTCCAACTAGTTACAATTGCTAGTTGAGATGCTCTTTAGTAGTCAACAATTTGGTGACCCCGACGTGATGGTTATCATTTTGGTGACCCCGATGGTTGGTACAAACGCATTTGTTATTCGAATATTTTTATAAAATGTTATGTGCATAATTAACCGTAACCAACACAATGTATTTCGCGCTATTGAATCGACTGAACTCTCAAGATATTAATTGTGGAATTGGGTCGACGTTGTCAGCTTTTTGATGGCATTATTTATATCAATTACAGAAAGTCAGCTCAGGAACGTTATAAGGTTTATTAGTAATGTCTTGAGGATAGAATCCAATGCTTAGCCTTTTATCCACAATACTTGGCTTTGATAATAGGAAGACTTAAAGCCACTGCCAAACTTTCTCATATCAATAGTAAATTGGCGCGAACGATAAGAGAGAGTTATGCGAAACGAATGATTAGGTGCGAATGCCCTTTTTCGTAAGAGAGAGAGAAAGAGAGCACGCTGCAAGAGGAGAGCGCTGCTGCAGCTCAAACTGCACTCAACAGAGTGTGCCTATGTAATTACAACAAACAATAAGCTATTCACATTATGCCTCGCAGGGCGCCAAATTCAAATATGTGAACAACTCATTATTTCGGGTTTTATTAGATAGCATTTTTAAATTATGCAGAAATTGATCAGAAACAAGTAAGAACGTTGCACTCGGGACTAACCGATTGTGAAATTTACTGATGGGTGGAAGTAGTGAATAGTTCCTCTCCCATGGGCGTGGCCGATGGCGATCGACAGCAAGAAACTAGATATGTTGCATTATCAATTTGCATTTATTGATTTTATTTATTTTTTACAAAAACAAGGAAGTCAGATTCATTCGATAAAATTAACGATTTCTGAATTTTACAGATCTTTCTGTTGTAATTATTGGTCAGTTTTACAGCGTTAGTAAATAAGAACACGATATTCTGCAGTTTATGATGGTTTTTATTGAAGCAAAGACGCGGCTAATTTGGCGGTCTAAAACGAAGTACATTTGCATCTTATGATGAAATTCATTTTTACATTAGATCAGAGTTGCCAGATTGTTATATTGCATATACAGAGTTGGCGGATTGATACACTGAATATAATATGGTCACATTTGCAACCCTTTCTAAGTCCTTTTTCAATTTTATGTCGATCTGTATATCTAAAATAATATCAATTACAAAAAATTACAAATAAAAACTTTCTTTTTTCAGCAATTAAATAAATTATATGACTTAGTCAACAATCCGTCTACAATCAATTCGTCTGCATCCGCTGCCTAATCCGAATCTAATGATAAACATTTTAATTGTTATATCATATACTTATACATTTATTTTGAAACATATGTGTACAAAACTTCTAGGTTTTCAGACTGCTCGTCATTATATTTTCCCCAAAGATAACTGGCATAAGAGGGCGTTCAAACTCCTCATTCGACAAAGGCAATTACAACAAAGCTGTATTATTTTGTGTTGAGCTAATATTTGATCAATTTTGCTGCCGTTGAGTTGAAATATCTACAACAATTTTAAAAATTTGAGCTTTGATATTTAGTTTTTTACTTGAAACAAATAAATGTTTCTTAAAACTTTGTGTTTCCGGATGTTTGATTTAAATACAAAATGAAAAATTATTTTTTGCTTGAAGCGAAAAAAACTGATTTCCTGATAGAAATGTTTGCTATTTTTTCCTTTTGTATATGGAGGTTACCAGCCAGTTTCCTTCCAAGTTTGGTTATTGCTGTTTGATTGATTTAGATTTTCAGAAATATCGCTTTTGGCGATTATGGGCGCAGGTGAGAGCGTTTTATCGGTTCTTAAAGACGGCTACCAGTAATATACCTACTAACTCAAATACTTCGGAAGATATAGCAATTTAAAAGTTTTTATGACGGGGGCCTGGGGGTGTCTGGAGTGTCGCCAGCAACCTGCCAACCAAAACCCAAGGGCTTTATACCTTCGGTATCAAAATATAAGAATATAATATATTTTTGTTTGCACAGTTGTCTGCTCATGTAACTTCCTTATTTGACAATTGTCTTCAACAGCTCGCATTTTGTGAGTTTGTTGCATTCGTAGACAGGTATCGATAGCGCCAATCGAATACCGCCACAAATTTGTCTTGCGGCTCTTACGATTCCCAAGCGGTTCAAGCAAAAACCTGTCGGCATGCTGGGTGTAAATTTTGTCTTGCAGCGGCTTACAATTCGCAAGTGGTTTAAGCGAAAACGTATTGGGATGCTAGACAAAGCAGACGCGCGAGGAGCTCAAGAAAGAAAAAAAAAGGAGGTAGCCACCTACGTGGCGATTGAGTTCAAAAGTGGAATTTTTTTTTGTTTTCTATTTTTTTTGGTATTTATTTTTTTTGTATTATTATTTTTTTTTGTATTTATTTTTGTTGTAATTTTTTTGTATTTTTTGTTGTTTAGAGTTAAGTGACACATATTATGTCAATAATGAATATCTATTAATATAGGCGCATTTTTTTTAAAATTAAGTAATAGATATTAAGTTAGTAATGAATATCTAATAAAATATAGTAAAAATATGAAGTGCGAGTAGGTTCGTTTGGAGGGGAGAATCGCCGGGAGTATAGAGTAGATTAATCGCCAATTCCAATATAAGGGCGATGAACCAACGAAACCCCATAGGTTCATTGCAGGAAGGGCGGGTACGTCGTGGCCATGTACACCGGGCCTACCAACTGTTCCGTTTATTTTGTGTGTGCATGTAGGATGATATGTAGTGTTGTGAAGGTCGAGTTTATTTCGGAATCTGTACCGTCTATGGGCAGGGTTGGAGTTACCCCACCCTGAGAAATCTGAGCTAGCTGAGGTTGCCCACTGCAAAACAATAGACATGTTACAAAAAACAAGTGTTGAAAAGGACTTGCTGTGCTTCCTCCTATCTACATAAATTAATTCATTATTTATAATGAAATTACCACACCACTGAACTCAAAACTCAGAATAAAAAACAATTACTTTCGCAAAATTGAGTTGGTTCTGTTTTTCCTTGCTTTAGAAAAAGTCAAAGATGGTATTCTTTGCCTTACCTAATCTCAAGTAAACTATTATATGGAAAAGGAAATTAAACTATTTTTTTCCTATTTGTTGCAAGACTTTCCAACAAGCGTTCTTACTCACTGATTGTCGGCGTTATGATTGGCCACTTCCTGGCTGTTCTTTTTTTTTTACCTGACCAGTCCGGAACATACCGTCTACGTGTCACACTTTCGGTATGACCATGCACATAATAGTCAAGACATGCTCGTCACCTTAATTGTAAATAGATCTTGTGTAAATACCTAGCGGAGCAGACCGCAACTAGTTTAAGATACATACTTTGCCATTTCCATATAATATGTTATCTCTTGTGTTAGTTTGTTTCCCTCAGGATATAAATGCTCCTGAGCTTCGACTCTTCTGTACAAAATACCAAAAAAAAAAAACAACAAGAATACTTGAGTGCTGTTACTTTAGTTTGTAGCAAAGTCTGCGCAATTATCGTACATGACACAGCTAGTAATAAAAATAATAGTTAACATAATCTTCGCATGCACAAGTGGTGGTTAACTAATTCTTACTAATTATCTTTGGTCTGATTGGGTTTTTTCCAGAGTTTTTCACAATTCATGCAACAAATGTTGAACCATTTTGCATTTAAATACCTCCAGAAATCTTATAAATATTCCTTATTTTAAATTTATGTATAATTTTAATTTTATTTTTAAGTTAATTAAATTAAATTTAGTACACTTTGTATTTTTTGTGTCGACTGACCTTAGTTGACAATAAAATAAATAAATATATAAATAAATAAATAAATATATAACAATGATGGGGACAAAGTCTCCAAAAGCAAATCTTGTTGTTCAGATCAAGTCATATTTCGGCCAGTAGGACACATAATCTTTTACGAATTCATGTTTCTATATTTGACAAAATTTATAAAAGTAATTTCATAGTAAACAAAATTTTAACAAAATTATAAAGATACATTTCCTTTATTTTTGACTAATATTAAGACACGAGAATTGTTTTACTTAATTAAAAAGAACAACATTTTTCATAGAGTCTATTTCATTCATTTATCAATTTCATTTTTATTTTATTTGGCTATTTGTTTGCGGGATTCAAGAGCAAAGCAATTCATTTTACTGTAGCATAGGTTTTCTTAGGTGTTAGGTCTTATCAATTATAAGAATTCACATCTGTTTCTCTATTGTCTACTTTTAACAAATTTTGGTTTTATTGCATACTTTTAAGACATTTGTTTAATGCATACTTTAAGAAATTTTTTGTTTTTATTGTTACCTTTTTAAAATTTAGTGCATACTTTAAGGCAGCTTCAACTTAATCTAAAGCAAGCACAACCTAAAAGTGTCAAGTGGGTAAATATACTTAACATGGGCAGATAAATTTAGTTATTGTTATTTAGTCAGGGCATTATGGCATAAAAAAGAATTATTTTGTTCTATATATATATATATGTATATACAAATTTTAAATATTTCTGTGTTGAGATACGATTTTTTTTTTCTGTGATTTATTTCACTGCATTGTTATCTAGGGCGTATCTGCTCTAGAGAGCGATCAGCAGGCCGCTGTTGTTTTTGTATTTTGTTATTGTTTTGAATGGAGTTTGGCATAAGTTCACAGTCTTATTTTTGTGTGAATTAAACCCAAATTTAATAATTTAAACACGACAGCATTGTTACAAATTTGACTACATTAATATTATAATTAATGTTGCCACTAACTGGAGTGGTCTTTTCCATTTGAAATGCTTGTAAAACAAAAAATTGTCACAGTCACCAAAATACGCGTTCGCGCTCGACGAAGGCAAAATGACAACTATTTTTGTTTGGACAGTTGTCTGCTCATGGAACTACATTATTTGACAAATGTCTTCAACATTGCGTATTTTGTGAGTTCAGTCGATTTGATAGCGTGAAGAACATTGTGTCGGTTACGGGTAGTAATTAAGGCAATAATTGAAAATAATATTGAGTAATAATTTGCTCCATTAATATCAATAGTAATGTTCTAATAAAAAACGAATCATTCATAAATCCAGATTAAAACTAACTTTTTAATTACAAATAATACATTACACAATACACATTTAAGAAGTGTTGTTTTCGTGAAACCTTGAATTCATTCTAAATCATAAAACGACGAAAAGCATACCAACATGGGTTTAAATTCTATAAAATTCAAAGGTGAGCGTCGAAATTTGGTTGAGAATTTAATAATATTAAATAAATATAAATATAGCTCTTCACGCTTATAAAGGTCTTGTGTCTTGATGTGACTTGTGTTTTCTCGCGCAGAAAGATAATAATGTCTGATGAAAGTCAAACTTTGTATGGATGAAAGAAGGGTGCTGAAATAATAACAAGTGTTGAAAAGGACTTGCTGTGCTTCCTCCTATCTACATAAATTAATTCATTATTAATAATGAAATTACCACACCACTGAACTCAAAACTCAGAATAAAAAACAATTACTTTCGCAAAATTGAGTTGGTTCTGTTTTTCCTTGCACTAGAAAAAGTCAAAGATGGTATTCGACCCACACGTTCTTTGCCTTACCTAATCTCAAGTAAAGTATCATATGGAAAAGGAAATCAAACCAATTTTTTCCTATTTGTTGCAGGACTTTCGAACTCACTGATTGTCGGCATAATTATTGGCCACTTACTGGCTGTGCTTTTTATTTACTTGATCAGTCCGGAACATACCGTCAACGTGTCACACTTTCTACATGGCCATGCGCATAATAGTCCAGAGCAGGATTTGGGAATACACGATTATGTGCACGAGAACACCACCATTGCGGAGAGGCTGTACAGCGAGGTACGCATTCTCTGCTGGATAATGACGAATCCCGCCAACCATCAGAAGAAAGCGCGCCATGTGAAACGCACCTGGGGCAAGCGTTGCAATAAGTTGATCTTCATGAGCTCATCCAAGGATGAGGAGCTGGATGCCGTGGCGCTGCCCATCGGTGAGGGACGCAATAATCTGTGGGGCAAAACAAAGGAAGCATTCAAGTACATCTACGAGCATCACATCAATGATGCGGACTGGTTCCTCAAAGCAGACGATGACACCTATACGATCGTGGAGAATATGCGCTATATGCTCTATCCCTACAATTCCGAGACGCCAGTCTACTTTGGCTGCAAGTTCAAGCCTTTTGTTAAACAGGGCTTTATGTCCGGTGGAGCTGGTTATGTGCTTAGTCGGGAGGCTGTGCGTCGCTTTGTGGTCGAAGCTATTCCCAATCCGAAACTGTGCAAGCAGGACAACACTGGAGGCGAGGATGTGGAAATTGGCAAGTGTTTGGAGAACGTTCAAGTTCTGGCGGGCGACTCCCGAGATGCCAATGCGCGTGGTCGTTTCTTTCCTTATGGGCCTGAGCAGCACTTGATACCCTCTCATACGAAGAAGACTGAGTGGTACTGGCAGTACATCTATTACAAAACCGATGAGGTGAGTTCTTTCAAATTCTAACAGATTTTAACAAAGTGGGATAACATTGTAGGTTTGAAATTAATGTAAGTCAACTGAAAGGATTAAATTCAATATATATCATTAATTACTGGCGCTTATTATTAAAAGAAAAATACAGATTTATAAAAGTTGTTGTTTGTAGACAAGAAAATAATAATAAAAACAGAAGATTCAATTCAATAAAAACCTTTCATCAAAAATTTTCAAAAATGTTGTCTTTCATAAATAATAATAAATGATTCGATATTAAAAGAACTTAGTGCAATATTATTACCACTTTTATATTTATAGATCTCTCTCTTGATTTCTAATCATTTTTATTCCGATCTTTATTACAGGGTCTGGACTGCTGTTCGGACAACGCCATCTCATTTCATTATATCTCACCCAATCAAATGTATATGCTGGACTATTTAATATATCATCTGAGGCCATACGGAATCGTGAATACGCCAGATGCGCTACCCAATAAGCTGGGCCTGGGTGAACTGATGCCAACTCCCAAAGAGCCCACTGAGCAAAATGTGCAAAAGGTGCAAAAGGTGCAAAAGAAGCAAAAGGAGCAAAAGGAGCAAAAGGAACAAAAAGAACAAAATGGGACAGACACATTAGATGCAGCCATTACGCAAAAGGACAAGCAGTAATTAATAGTCATCTTAATTGATCACGATTAAACATCGTGCAGAGCAGACCGCCACTAGTTTAAGATACATATTTTGCAATTTCCATATAATATGTTATTTCTTGTGTTTATTTAATTCTCTCAGGCTACAGCTATAAATGCTCCTGATCTCCGACTATTTTGTAGCAAAGGCCGCGCAATTACCGATTTGGTCTTACGACACCAGTAATTCATTTAATCAAATTTACTTTAATATATAATTTGATTTTCTTTTTATTGCATTTAAGCTAAAATGTATTTTTTTTAATTTGAACTATTTTTCGAAATGCTTTTGGACGTCAACTACTTGAAGAAAACAATATTTAAATTGTAATTTTTCATTCATTCATTTCTCTTGTACGTCCAATTCTGGAATATGGATCTTTTGTGTGGTCTCCACAATGTCATATTCATCAAAGTAAATTGGAATCTTTTTGCAGAAGGGTTTCTCACTTTTTGCTTTTCGTCGGTTTTTTCCCTGTGTTTTCCCCAATTCATGCAACAAATTTTGCATTTAAATACACCAAAAAATCGTATAAATATTTCTTATTTTTAATTTATGTATAATTTTAATAATTTTTGTACTTTTTTGCAATTTTTTGTGTCAACTGACTTTAGTTGACATTAAATAAATAAATAAATACATGAAAATATACACTCTGCGAAACTAGATCAAAGGCACTTGCTTTTTCCATATAAGACAGGATTCTTTGCCAATTGTTGTGCACTCAAGTTGTCTCCGTACAACACCGTCTGAGTAGTTTTAGTTCCACAACCTACAAAGTCATATTCTCAGCTTCTGTGCTGCTGAGTGCTGCGCTGCGTTATTTTTCCGATTTCCACGATATCGGTCCGCCAGCAAGAAAGTATACATAGCCAGTATACGATTTACGATCAACCTGATCGCCAGCCCAATCGGCGTTAGCAAAGCCCTCGAACACCCTTCCACACTTTCTGTAGTGTATCTTTAGCTTCACTGTAGACGCTAAATACCG